>RWGZ01000753.1:87013-520804 GCA_009725065.1 Utricularia reniformis | reverse complement strand
AACTTGTTCGAGTGGTTGAAACTGTGAAGCATAAGTTTCAAGTTGTGCAACGATGGTTAAATCTGGACTCATGAATTCACGAGGATCATATCCAAATGTTTTACAAACCTATCGATAAATAAACAAAGTAAATCACAATTAAACATATGAAATAAGACACCCCCAAGTTAATTAAAATGGTATTTATCAACATTGGAAATTACATACCTGAATCGCATGAGAACACGGGATTTTATGTGTCGAAAATTTTCCACATGTGCATGACTTTTGGCTTAGACATACAATATGTTCTCTTTCACCCCTTCCATTTTTAGAATTTGTGAAAACTGTAGCTTTTAGTTCACGTCTATCATATAATTGAACTCGATGATTTATTGTTCTAGCATCCCAATGTAAGAACATTGTAGTTGCAACTTGTGTGAACATCTCTATTTTATTCTCTTGTTTCTTTGCAGCCAACCATCGTGTTGAAAAATATTGTGTGCAACGCAAGAATATAGCCTTTACAATAGCTGTAATGGGAATACGATGAATACCTTAAGTACACCATTGAAGCCTTCTACGTGGTTCGTTGTTAGTGTTTTAACCTACAAAAATGAAAATGTTATTTAGATGGGATACTCAAAGTAATAAAATAAAAAATAAATGTTACCTTGTACCACCATCATGTGCCAATGTTCATTTTTCAGTTTCAACATTCAAAAGCCAACGATATGCCTTGGGATTAATCTGCTTGATATTTTGCATGATGTTATCAAACTTTTTGCGCATCAATCACTTAACAAACAGTCCAAAACAAATTGTTCAAATGAGAATTTTTAAAATGATCGGAAAAGTTTACAGCCAAATGTCTAACACACACCGATGACATTCATAAGGTAGATTGAATGATGAGATGTGCTCCACTGCTTATAGTAGCCCTGAATGTCTATCAGATATAACACATGTAAATCGTTCCGCGTTTATAATATGAGTAGCAACATACTCCATGAACCAACGCCAAGACTCGTAACTTTCCTCATCAATTAGTGCAAATGCAAGAGGTATTACCTTATTCTCCGGATCAACCGTAATAGCAATAAGCAACTTATGTCGATATTTAATGTATAGATGTGTGACATCAACACAAATAACTGGTCTACAATGCATATATGCATCAATACATGGCTTGAATGCCCAAAACACAAATTTTAATACTTTTCTTCTTGAACCATCATCTAAATGTCGCCACTCAATAATAGATCCGGGGTTAGACTTTTGAACAGCACGTAAATAATAAGGTAATTGATTCACCGAATCTTCTCATTTTCCATAAATCTTATTTATCGCATGTTTCCAACCATTATAAACAATCTTATAGCTGATATCAAATCCATAATTTTTCTTTATCAAGCGTAGAACAAATTTTGGCTTAATAATCGGATCATCTATAACAAAACTCGAAATCTCTCTCGCTACAACATCGCAACGAATATTCTTATGAGAAGTAGATGCGCTACTGCTAATGAAACAAGTATGATGAGAATAATATTTTGTAATGATCCAAGCCTTTTTCCATATGATTACAACCACAAGAAGGTATCTGATTAACCCGTGCACACTTTACACTCCATAACGTCTTCGT
The DNA here is from genome assembly GCA_009725065.1 of Utricularia reniformis. Taxonomy (NCBI): domain Eukaryota; kingdom Viridiplantae; phylum Streptophyta; class Magnoliopsida; order Lamiales; family Lentibulariaceae; genus Utricularia; species Utricularia reniformis. The sequence continues at coordinate 519,180 of RWGZ01000753.1, read as the reverse complement.
ACTACGGTCTACAATGAATTCTCTCTTTGATACGCTGATTACATATTTTTTCACGACATTTATGACATGCTCTTTGTTATGGTCCCTTTTTAGGGGGTACCAACAGTCGTCCGGTTCGTTCAACAAACAAACTCGGTTCTGATTTGTTTTAGATGTGGAAGACGATTAAAAGCTGGAAATAAGTAAATGCACAGCGATATATAGTGGAAACCCCAGGAATTTGGGTGAAAATCACTTGACTAAGAGCAGATTATGCTCTTAGCCTGTTCACTAATCGAATAATTCATAATCAATACAGCAGAGGCTAGAGAAAATGACAATGAAAAGAAAGCGGTAAGAATTCCGGCAGGGTAACGACCTGTTCTTCCGCGTCCAAAGGTTCCTGCTATTTCCGTCGTCTTGCCCTGTATTTATAGAGCTAATATCATGTGTGTATCACGCTCTGTAACCGCCTCTGATAGGTTTGATAGAAGTTGTTATCGTTGGATGTAAAACGAGGTTGAGACCGAGGCGTGGTCTGCGTGATCGGGCCCGAAGCGTGGTAAACGTGGGAAGGCCCGAAGCATGGAAAACGTGAGTTGTGACCGTTCTGTAACCGTTCGGACCGAACCCAGGTGCAGTTGGCAGAAAACGCTTTATTTCGTTAAGGTTATCTTCGGTCCTCTCGTTGAACATCGGGCCGCTCTTTCTTACGTGTGTAATGGGCTTTAGGGGTTCGTTTTCACTATTTCAATCGGCCCAACGGTTGCTGGGCCTCACCCATCACAAGGTACCCGATCCTAAAGTTCTCATCACTAGCCCCTCGGGCTTGATTGCGAGTCGCAAAGGTGATACAAGGCCGATCACATGATGTTTGCACATTCATGAGAACGAGGGACCGTACCTGTAGATAGTCAGAGTCCAGGGGACCGATCTTTGCTTTAGTGTATGAGCCAATTACAATTGAAACTCAATAACGTATATTTAAGTTATATTTTTATCCTCGTTATTCTTTAAATATTAATATCTCGACCCGCGCCTCTTCACATTCGATAGTTCAAGAGGCGTGATGAGTGCGCTTCGTACTGTCACTGTTTTGTGCAGTATTACGTGGCGGCTCACCATTGGATGGGAGATTAATATTTAAATCGGGATTCTGGGCACTGTTTCTCCTCACCGTCATTATCGCGAAGGAGAAATTGCAGCAAGTTCTTTGTGCCCTCTACCGATTTTTCATCCAACCATTTTTCAATCCGTTTCTCCTAAGGTATACACTTATGACTCCCCACAAAATGCGTTACCCTTTTATGTTTGAGTTGGACATTGAGGAGTTTAGGTTTAGGTTTTCAATTCCGGCACATTACTCTATCTGGAAGGGACGGGAAGATATTCCATGTTTCCTTCCGACGGAAATGAATGTGCCGGCATCGGCCATTCCGGTCAGTTACGCCTCTCTTAAGTGCGGGCTTCGTTTTCCGCTACATCCTTTGTAGCGGCCGTGCTTAAGGAGATTCACTGCCCCACTTTTGCGTTGTTCCCTGGCAGTTAAGTGTATATAGTAGCGTTTATTTTTTATTGTTACTAACAGAATCGGGCCCCGACCCTAGAACATTTCTTTAATATGTTCTTGGTAGGATCCCGAAAGGGGAAGGGTCTGTTGGGTTGCCGCAAGTTATACTATATAGCGGTGCGCACCAAAGAGTGCGCAATTGTAGATAATGAGGAATCTCTTGATGCGTGGGAGGCCTGCTACGTGTGGATAACAGTCCCCAAAGAGGATCTGTTGAAAGTATGGCCGCTCCTCACCCACCCACGCATAGGTCAGTTGGACCGAAGTAGGTTCAATCCCTCCCGCACGGACACCGCAAACACGCTTGCGATGTTCCCCCCTCTCGAAGCACGCCTTAGGCGAATAGATCTGCTTCGGGAGAAAAGATTGATAGAAATAGGTGTTGCGGGTAGGACCGGAGCCCCAGCCCCGAAAAGGGTTTTATCTAGTTCAAATCCAACAGAAGGATCGGATATGATATAGTGTTTATATTTAATCTTTATTGATCTTTATGTATTTGTTTTGCAGATTCAACTGAGACAATGCTGAGCTCGCGCTTTAAACGCATGGCAGCTGCTTCGGTCCATCCTTATGAGGGACAAAGGGAAGCATCGGGCAGCGCTGAAGGAAGTGAATCAGCAACAGGGGGTACGCTGGTCCCTTCGGGGTCCGGGGACCCCCCGATCCAAACAACCGGCGCGGGCGCGCTGACCCTTCGCTGCACAGGGCAGTCTTCATCTCGGGACGGGCCTGCGTTTCGGGGATTTGGAGTGGTAGAGGAGGTGATAAAGGCTCGGATTCGTTCTTTGAGCTTATATAGCCTCTATCAAATCGGTAATACCTCCTTCATTAGTGCTAAAACTATAACTTTGTTGCTGCGGGGAGCCGTTCCGGTGGAGAAGGTTCTCCCCGGTCCTCAGCTCAAGGTGAACGTCTCCCTGCCGCCAGTCCCCTTAGGAAAAGGGAAAAGGGCGACCGAAGCGAAAGCCCCGCAGGAGCTGAAGAGGCTGAGAAAGGGGGACGGCGCTCCGGTCCCCACTAAGAGGATAGTTTTGAAGGAGCCTGGGTCGGGCCCGAAGACCAACTCCGACTGGGGAGTTGCTATGGGCCTGCTGGACAAGTTCAGCAAGGGGAGGAAACTAACCTCCTTGAGGACTGCTTTCCTAAAGGACTTCCGCCTTTATAGAGAGCAGAACCCACAGAACGTCCAGGCGGACGTGACTGGGGAAGAAATCATGGAAGGCTTTCTCGACCTCACTACTAAGGTAATTTTCACTTGACATGAAGGCCCGAACCTTTACTTAAGAATATTTGTCTTATGCAGATGTTGAGGAAAGCCTTCACAACTGCTATCACCGTGGAGAAGAACCAGGGTGGTAGCGTTGTTTCCCAACAAGTCCAAGATCAACTTGACCTTGGAAAAAGGCAAGTTGAAATAAAGCATACTGAGTTGGTCACGATACGGGAGGACCGTGACCGACTTGACAATGAATTGCTAAGAGCCGGGACGGAGGTCTCACTCTTAGCTGGTAAGGTCTCTGAGCTGGAGAAGACGGGACAAACAGCTCAGGGACGTATTGCCGACCTAGAGGCCAAGCTGTCGGCCAAGGAAGCAGAAATCAACGAAGTCCAAGGTCGGGCCCAGGAGAAGAGGAATAAGCTGAATAAGCTTCTCCTTCGGGCTCTCCAAGGGTAACGGGAAATAACATCTTCCCACACGGAATAACGCTCCTTTGGTCGAACGACCAAAGAGTTATGTTGGCGATCAGGAGATCGTGAGCAGCAGCTCCCAACATTTCAGCGACCTCGCGCTTCATCAGATTGCACGAAGCCCCAGTATCCACTAAAATTATGTGGACACGTCGATTTCCCGATGACCCCTGTAATGGTGAGGGGGTCGTCACAGGGATCAATGATCCCCTCCCGATCAGCCGGGGTGAAAGTGATGTCCTATCTGAAGAAGGAGGACCGCTCAATGGGATCATATTTTACCAGCGCCACAGACTCGGAGCTCTCAGCAGAGTCTCCGCGCGCAGTTTTTTTTCGGTCCCGGACCGATTCATTTATTCTCAATCCGCCGGAGATAACATAAATGTCTCCGGCCACTTCTCTAGGTGCCGCCTCATTTCGAGGAGGTTGGGCACTAGTTTCCGCAGGTGGGGGAGCAGCTTGCTCCTGTCTCACACCCTCATTCTGCGGGGCTCTGCCGCCATGGCCCCACCATCTTCTTCTCCGGCGTTGACCACGGTTCTCACGACCGTGTTGGCCTCTTTCTTGCTCTGGCGGAGGAGACCTTCGGTCCTCCATCTGATCGTTGTAGTTTCGGGGTTGTCCCCGATTTTCTCTTCCCCGCGGCTTGTGACGATCGTCACCTTGATGGCCCCTTCTGGGGGATTCCGCTCGTTTGCCCTTCTGACCGTTTCGATCGGGCTTTTCTTTACCCATTGCCTCTACTGTCTCTTTCAACAGCGTGCACTTCAAGGTCAGGTGATCGCGATTATGATGAAGCTCGCAATACACCCGATTGTCCTCCTGCTTCGGGGGGACGTCTTTTTCGCTCACAGCCGCTACTTCTCGCGACTGTTTCTTAGGGTAGGAAACCCTATGATCACCTGCGGGCTCAGAATTCCTGCTAGGCTTCCGATAACCAAGCCCCAGCGCTTCATCTACCTTAATATACTTGTTGATTTTCTGAAGCAGTTTTCCCAAGGTAGATGGTGGGCTCTTCACCAAACTGGCCGAAAGGCCGCACGGTCCTAAGACCTGCTGTAGAATATCGATTTTATCCCGGAGCTCGAGTTTGATGCCCCGGGCGGTCCTATTGAATTTTTCTATGAAGGACCGAAGGCTCATCTTTGCCGGGATATACTTTAGCTGATATAGTTCCTGCNAGTTTTCCCAAGGTAGATGGTGGGCTCTTCACCAAACTGGCCGAAAGGCCGCACGGTCCTAAGACCTGCTGTAGAATGTCGATTTTATCCCGGAGCTCGAGTTTGATGCCCCGGGCGGTCCTGTTGAATTTCTCCATAAAGGACCGAAGACTCATTTTCGCCGGGATATATTTTAGCTGATATAGTTCCTGCCTGCTTCGAGGCGGTCCTACATTTGGAGCGAATTGCTCTGAAAAAGCTAAAATAAACCCGCCATACGACTGTATGGATCGGGCCGGCAGATTTTTGAACCTTGTTCGGGCATCTCTTTGTAATCCTGCCGCGAAGATGCGACACTTTAATGAATCAGAGGCCAGAACCGTTCCCATACGTAACTCGAAATCAGCGACATGATCGATCGGATCACCATCGCCACGAAATTGTTGCAACCCCTCGGGGTTGCGATAATGTCGATCTGGGACTGCTGCCCAGATTTCCTCAGAAATGGGGAGTATCAAATCTTCCAAGGCGGCTGATACGCCTTCAAATTGCTGGGATGACGTTTGGACAACATGTAAATTATGCCACCAATCGTCATCCTTACTCCGCCTGATAGGAGCCTCCATGGCCCTGTTAAATAAACCAGGATTGCGTCCCAGATACGGTTCGCAAACATTCAATGCACGCATATTCTCTAACTCCCTGGTGAGCTCATCTATTCGTCGCTGCATCTGCTCCTGGTCATTTCCAGGAGCGGGAGTTAGTAGACTGATATCTAGGCCTCCTCATTGTGACGCCACGCCTGATGATTTCTTCATCATCAGTATTGCGCTCGTCAGGATCACTCTCGTATCATCTACTTCTGGGAACAGGGCTGGATACAGCCGGTGGTTCTGTTCTACTTTTCTCCGACGTAATTTCCAGTACCACCTTCCTTACGACAGCTTCCAAATCCTGTAAAGTGAATGTTGGTGCTGGAAGACTGTCAGGAAGCACGTCACTATTATTCGTCGGAGTTCCAGTCGCCATGCCTTTGATTATCCTATCCCTGGTAGAAAACTCAAATGGGATTAGAGAATCGTCCCCACGGACGGCACCAAACTGTATGGTCCCTTTTTAGGGGGTACCAACAGTCGTCCGTTTCGTTCAAAAAACGAACTCGGTTTTGATTTGTTTTGAATATGGAAGACGATCAAAAGCTGGAAATAAATAAATGCACAGCGATGTATAGTGGAAACCCCAGGAATTGGGGTGAAAACCACTCGACTAAGAGCAGATTGTGCTCGTAGCCTGTTCACTAATGAAATAACTCATAGTCAATACAAGATAGGCTAATGAAAATGACGAGGTAAAGAAAGCGGTAAGAATTCCGGCAGGGTAACGGCCTGTTCTTCCGCGTCCAAAGGGTCCTGCTATTTCCGTCGTCTTGCCCTGTATTTATAGAGTTCACAGCGTCTGTATATCACGCTCCGTAACCGCCTCTGACAAGTTTGTTAGAGGTTGTTATCGCGGGATGTAAAACGAGGTCGGGACTGCGTGATCGGGCCCGAAGCGTGGTAAACGTGGGAAGGCCCGAAGTGTGGTAAACGTGAGTTGTAAGCGTTCTGTAACCGCTCGGACCGAACCCAGGTGCCAGCTGGCAGAAAACGCTTTATTTCGTTAAGGTCAGCTTCGGTCCTCCAGTTGAACATCGGGCCGCTCTTCCTTAGAGGCATAAATGGGCTACAGGGATTCATTTTCGCCATTTGAATTGGCCCAATCGTTGCTGGGTCTTACCCATCACAAGGTACCCAGTCTTAGAGTTCTTATCAGCCTCTTGCGTTATGTATGCGTTTAAAAAATATTATTTCGACGAATACACCTTATCTAACACAATTTTAATAGTGTACTAAATAAACCCATTAATAGATAAAAGATTAAAAAAGTTGGTTAAAATTACCATTAATAATAAAAAAAATAAAAGGAAATAATTATTATTTAAATAACATTTAATATACAATTAAAGATAATCAATTACAATTTATTATGATTTAGATATTATTTAGTGCATAAATAATTTTTATTTTTATTTTGTATTATATTGAAAATTTATCATTAATAAAAAAATTTATATACATTTATTCATGATTCACCGGTATTTTATTGGATCCAAGCGAACTCTATATGTTAATGATGTTCGCTTATATTTTTATTCGATAATTGTTCATGTTCATTCATATTTTTTTCGGATTAGAATTCTTGTTAGAACATTATTCAAATACTTATATGAGTATTCATGTTGGCTCGAATAACTTATTTGAACGATCTATTCACATTTTTTAAATTTTAATATTAAAATTCAATATAATAAAATTTATATTTTTGATTAAATGCTAAAAAATATAATTGCATATTTAGAATAAAGTAAGAAAAATGGTAATATAAATAATTGTGATTTATAAAAACAGTTTTTAAACATTGGTTCAGTGATTGTATTTCATGAAATAACATTTTCCTCTTACTTTTAATTTATTATATATCACTTTTTAAAATTATGTTTCATTATTAATTTATGATAAATTTGTTATTTAGAAAGTTTATTTTTAATTTTTATTTATTTTTGGGATTTTTTTGAAAATTTAATAAGGGATAAAAATGAAATTTGATAATTTATGTTTTTATAGATGAATATCCATTGTCAAAATATCGTTGTTTTTTGCGTTCTAATAAACACGATTTTGATTGATATTTGGTTTGTATAAAATATAATCACATTTTGATGACAGTACTTGATGACCCCAACATGGTTCTAAATATAGCATGCAAATAATCCAATAAAAAAATAGAAAATTTTGAAGAAAATATGATAAATTACAATTTTTAAAATTCTAATACTTAATTATATTTATATTAAATATAAATAAAATAATACATTTCTTTACGAAAATGTTAATATTTGTTCAAATTCTAAATGATAATGAAAAAATAATCAAACAAACGAACACGATTATATACGAATCGAATACAAACTCTTCTGATTCTAGATTGCATAAAGAATATAATTTCATACTTTCAAATGTTACCTTGAATGTACCAACAAGGTAAAATGAGTCCCATTTGGAGATTCTCCACTCAACTCCCACATTTTTTCCCTCTATAAACCCCCCTCCCCGTCTCTCAAACAGCATCAAAACTCAATTGAAACTTTCCTTAAAGGCTTAAAGACCCTCAGTCATGTCAAGCTATCCTGTCCGGAAGCTCCTAAACCGCTGCCGCTCCCGCTTCGAAAACGCTTCGAATCACAATGAGTTACGAAGCTCTTCAAGAAGCACATAGAATCAATGTTTTCATATCGGTCCAAAACTTTGTACCGGTCTGAGCGGTACGACCGAAATTACAGCGGGCTTGTATCAAATTTTATTTTATTTTATTGTTATAAAAAATAATATTTAAAACCAGAAATTGACTCTAATATCCGGTACCGGACGATACCAAAAGGATACATGTCAAACCCGATATTTGACGTATCGAACAATATACCGTTGGTATGAAAACATTGTCTAGAATGATTATATCGATGTTATGTCTCCAAAGGGCATATAGAAAAATAATGATATGATGTATTCTTTTAAAACATAATGAATAATATTTTCTTGAGTAACATGATGTTCTTTGGTTATAATAGATAAAACTCATAAAAATAAACTATAAAAGAAAGCAAATTAAAATGTGAATTTCACACAAAAAATTTAATTTTTTCTTCTAAATTATGACAATTACATATTTACATGCAAGTATAGTACCGCTTCGAAAATCTGATTCTAAAATTTCTGCTTCAACGCTTCCGTTTCGGAGCTTCAACGAATCTGCTTCCACGAATCCTAACAGCATAGATGTCAAGTCTCTACAGAAACTGCAATTGCTCAAACAAAACCGACTGCGATCTAGAAGCCTAGATTTATAGGATAAGTCCGTAAATGTTGAATGATATACAATTCTTGACCCCTATTCAAAATAAGAACGATAAGACTAATATTTAATCTACCGATTCAATAACATAAAAACGATTTGGCTACGAGACCGCATGCGAACATGAAAACGGAGAAGATGAACTTGAGAGAAAAGACTACTAAAACTCCAAAAAACCTAACGATACATCTATTCAACTGTTATGACATATTTATAAAGATAAATTGGCATTGTGGTCCAACACATTAAATCTTCGGAAGCCTAATAATAGCATCAAATCTAACAAATTTCAGATTGAAAATTTTTAATATACATAAAAAGTTAGATGAAATCAATTAGTTATGATATCACATTCTTATAAAGTAGAATTATTGTAATTTTACAACTGATATGTGACAATATTTCTACGCTTTCTGGATTATATTAATGATCTAACTTGAATTTTGGATAGTGTATTATGGATGTTTTAGCCGGATATGAGAACGATGGATTTAAAATGTAGTTTGAGAATGTGTTTTTCATAATGTAACCTATCGATATCAATACCGATCTCCACACCTAACACATGATGCCACTGCCATTGTAGACACATTGGTCCAACCACAGTCGGGAAGTGCTAGTCGACACCGGTCGATCATGATGCTACTTCAATAGTCGATGATGATGCCACTGCCATGGTCGACCACGATCGGGAGTACTAGTCGACCATGATGTCACTGCTATTGTTGACACTTTAGTCGACCACGGTCGCTCATGAATTTGCTGCCATGGTCGACCCATACTACTGCCACGGTCGACCATGATGCTACCGCCAAGGTCGATCATGATTCCCATGCCATGGTCGACTCCTCGGTCGACACGGTCCGGCATCCCCAGTCGACCTCGGTCGACCATGATGCTACTGCCACGGTTGATCATAATCCCCCTGCAATTGTCGCCCGCTGCATGCCATAGGATGTCATCGCTTGATCAAGACGCTGATCATATCATCATCGATGTCTCGCCCGTTCTGCATGTATTTTAGGATTTAAAATATTGTTTGAGAATGTGTTTTCATAATGTGATCACAGATCAAGAATGAATTCAGTGTTCTGTAATTTATAAATTGAATTGCAGAATGAGAATGATGTTATGTAAAAAGTTAGATGTATAATGCATTTTAAGTAATAAATGACCTTATTACCCTTGTGCTTATGAATAAGATTAGATTCGAAATAACTAAATTTGACATATTCCAAATACAACAGAAATACAAACAATAAAGGACCCTACATAAATTTATCAGCCACGTCGTCCAGATTGTCCAACTCCACCACGATTCGCTCTCCATAATGTTTCACAAATGTTATCTCTTGTCATCTCCATAGTAAGATCATGATGATAATTTTCTGGTTCTTCAGATCTTTCACTAATTCGATCAATTCTATCATTCTTATTTTTATCGGATTTATCCAAGTTAGACCCATCATCGCTAGCATCTACATGACAAATGAAATTATGTATGACCATGGTTGCAGGAATTAAAGATATCTTATGTTTGAATTTCAGGTTGTGTGGCATGTCATCGAGAATATGAAAGCGTTTCTTCCATACACCGAACGACCTTTCAATAACCGTCCGAAGAGATGAATGATTGTGATTAAATAACTCATTTGGACTATTATATCCCGGAGCACGACGAAAATCAGGCATATGGTAACGCTCCCCGCGATATGGAGCTAAATAACCCATAGTATTGGCGAACCCCGCATCAACTAAATAATATTTTCCTGTAAAAGAAACAAAATGAATAAGAATTCAATATATATGCGAAGTTATACATTAATCACATACCTTTGGGTGATTTAGGAAAATGATATGCATCATCTTCCAGATATAGGGAAAGTTTCATACTGTCATGTGTAATTCCTTCAGATCCAACCATTACAAAAACAAACCACATGTTAAAGTCACAAACAGCAAGAACATTTTGTGTTGGTTCGTCTTTTCTTCCTATGAAACGAACTTGGTTACGCTCTGGTATTGAAGCCACAATGTGGGTTCCATCGATAGCTCCTATTGCATCTTTGAAATATGGATAATACTTAGAATTTGACTGTATATAAGGATGTACTTCATAGCAATCTTCGATCGGTGTAACCCATTTTGTTGACATTCTAATACATGCCTTAAGGATATTGTGAAACGATATGTGAATCGTATCCGCTCCTCGTTAAAAAACTCTTGCATATCTCTGTTGCCTTGTGCTTTTCATGTTATCATAAGAAACATAGCAACCTCCTCTTCGACGTTTATATATTTTCTTCTCTCCAAACCAAATTCATTCACAAGTATGGCACAGAAGTGTAAAAAAGTAAATGTGTTCATTCTTAGAGATCTATATGCCCTTACATCATGTCCGTTCAACATCGACAGAAGCAAAGCCACCCACAAGTTGGTCGGTCATGTATTGGTTGTTTCACCATAAATCGATTATGGTACGCATCAACTCCCGCCATAGCCTCCTTACTCTTTCAGACATTTTGGCGAATGCGTGAAAATCGTTCTTCTTCTTCATCACTAGAGGAACTGTGATTGGAAGGAAATGAAGATGAACTCATTATAGGGAAGAATATTTTAAAACAACCTATGACAACTACATTTTATATAATATTTTTGTGTTTCTTTCACAGATCCCGGGGAAGTTGTGTTTGTTTGAATTTATTAAATAGTAAATGTGTGTTTATTTCACGGATCCCGGGAAATTGTGTTTGTTTAAATGTATTGAACAGTAAGTGTGTGTTTGTTTCACGGATCTCGAGAAAATTGTGTTTCTTTCAAGTTATTGATTGTATTGAATATCAAATGTTAGTTTGTTTCAATGTATTGAAAAGAAAACATCTAACATATAACAAAAAGAAAACATCAAACATCAAGCACCAATTCAACATCGACAATTGTTTTCAGAAGCACAAAAACATCATAGAATTATAGATTGACAACCCTTTCATTCCTTCGGTGATGTGGCATCGGAACAACGTGATGAGTTTCTAGAAATTTTGTCATTGAGATATAACTCAAGCCAAGCTAAACGACTAGCATCATCGTGAATCAACATGAAAATTTCACGATAAGAACCTTTTGCGAATAACTTCAAAGCTTGACACCATAATGGATCACCAGATAATATATCGGGAATGGAATGTAGAACTTCTATGCATCGTTTGATACTATGTTCCTTCATACCTAATACCTCTTGATGATCAAACTCTTAAATTTCAATCATACGTTGGATGTAAGTGATTATCTTGTCGCAATTGCTACCACGCCCAGTTCATCTTCGTTTTTGAGTATGTACTGATTTTTTTGTGGAAGATGGACAACCAATCTCTTAAGTACTCAATATAGTATCAGTATGATCAAAAGTTGTCTCGTCATGAACTTGTTCCGTGCTAGGATTAAATTCTTCAAAGTCAAAGTTCACATATTCCTGGTGGTAATATACCTGAACTAGGCGTGTACGAGTGAGTTCCCTCAGCTATAATCCCGAAAAATAGTTGTTCTTGCATATCTGGAAGTAGTAGATCTTTATTTCTAAAGGTTTTAGCAACTGAACATCTCTACAAAATCATATAATGAGTAATGAATAGTACATTAAACTAAAAAATTATAATCAAATTATATAAAAAATAAAATTTTAGTACCTTGATTTTATCATCCCACCAATCATTATCAGCTCCTAATAAATTTGTCACTCTATTCCATACGACACCTGTGTTGGAATACAATTTTTTCCACAAAGTGCACTCCTCTCGAAGGTCTCTGTACTTATTTTTGATTTATTGTAGAGTATATGTGGAACCCGTTTCTTTGTTAAACTTGTTAACAATGTTATCCCAACCAACTTTATTGAAGGAAGTGGTCGGTCTATTTCCCGCTTTCATCTCATCAACATAAATGATGATGTACATTTCCAACTGTAACTCTGTCCAATTAGCTTTTTGTGTTGGAACCATTTATGTAAATGTCAATATTAAAACCAAGATATGTAAAACTTTAAAGCATGAGAAAATTCAAAAAAACACTCATATCATAATATAGTCATGAATATAAAACTGTAAATTGTCCGATTTAAAACATCACAATTATTTGGTAAAATTGTAAAATGTGTAAAGGAGGCATAACTTCAACATTTACAAGAATCACAATTATTTAAATGTAAATGTCAATATTAAAACAAATGTTACTTTGAAAAAAAGAATCTAAAATTTTAGAAATTATTACTTCTAACAAAATCAATAATATGTTTGATGAGGGATCTGTGGCAGCTGTCAAAACGAATACTGATTTTATAGAAATTCATTAAGGAACATTGTTTAACGCAAGAGATTAAAGATAAAAGGAACTTTGAATAAGCGAGACTCAACAAAATCCATAATCAATTTAAGGCAACAAAAGACAACCTTCATATAACCCGAATACAAAAAAATGATCTAGCGAAATTCTCAACAAAATCATGACATTCATGAAATTCTCAAACAAATCGAAATTCTCAACAAAATCTAAAACGAACTCGAAATTCTCAACTGAAAACGAAGTCAAAATTCTCAACAAAATCCGAAAATTGGACAAATTGTAGCTAAACAGGTACATGAAAGTTCTTATATTTGCTTCACTTTCTGCTTAGTTTCAGTGTTATATCTGTTGAGTTATTCATTTATTTAGATCTTCGTCAATGTCCCTTGGTGGTATGTTACTTACAATCGATTGATCAACCCATTTTTGACCCAAAAAACCAAGAGCAAGTTTGTATTTGCAGGGCCAACAAGAACAATTAAAACTCTTTTAAATTCAGTCATCTTCATTTGTTCTTCACTTTGTTTCGTTATACACTCCGATTCCAAAACAATACAATCTCAAATTCTAGGTACATAGCAACAGAGCAACTTCCAATTCAATCCGGTGGCTTTAATAACAACAGTAATCAACAATTCACCTCTGCCGATTTAGCAACCGAAGAAATCATCAAGCCAACTTCAAAACACACCATTGAACTACCAGTCACCAAGGTAAACACACCATTATTATCTTCTTTACAATACATCATTGTGTTATTTTCACATATTGGAACATTGAACACATCAAAATATGAATCATTTTAAAATGATGAACAAAGAACACATTTTGGATGATGCATTTAGTCGAACAGTTAGTAGGCAATGTATCAAAGAGTTGAAAATTAACTCAACATTCATGAAATCCATAGACGCAATAGCCAACATAAAGTAGAAATGAGCTGAATCGCTGAAACAGAACTAAGAAAATGTAACATCAATCATGCAAAATCCCCAGGAAATCTTGATGTGTAAGTGATTCATATTTTGGCCGCAAGTGATTCAAGTTGAAGAGAAACTTTTGAAAATGAATATGGTGGGTAACGAACGACATTTTAAAATTTTAGGGTTTAATAAGGTAATTGGAAATAGAAGAACACATTCTACATTTTTAAATCCACCTAAAATGATGATTTTGCATTCTATGCATAATTTATCATAATGTGAAAATGCATTCTGCCTAAAACACAATCCAATCGGGTAAGTGTTCTGTAAAATTAATCAAAACACGTTTTTATACCTAAAATGCATTCCCACATCTCTTGTAGAACATAGCCTAAGTGAACATCAATCTGCACGTGCGCTGGCTGCAATTGCAGCAAATGAATTCGCCCTTTAGGGTGTTATCTAGAATAAAATTTGATTTTGGATCTAAATGTGGATTGATTTGTGATTAGTATTAAATTTACGTTGTTTGTTTTCAATTAAACCTTCGCATAAAAATTAGTGATTAGTATTAAACACTAAACATGAAAACAATAACATAAAAGGTATTTGATATTCATAATCAAATTTGGATGAGTGATATTTGTGGAACCTTTTAAATGACATTGAACNAAGCACAAATTCAACATCGACAATTGTTTTCAGAAGCACAAAAACATCATAGAATTATAGATTGACAACCCTTTCATTCCTTCGGTGATGTGGCATCGGAGCAACGTGATGAGTTTCCAGAAATTTTGTCATTGAGATATAACTCAAGCCAAGCTAAACGACTAGCATCATCGTGAATCAACATGACAATTTCACGATAAGAACCTTTTGCGAATAACTTCAAAGCTTGACACCATAATGGATCACCAGATAATATATCGGGAATGGAATGTAGAATTTCTATGCATCGTTAGATACTATGTTCCTTCATACCTAATACCTCTTGATGATCAAACTCTGAAATTTCAGTCATACGTTGGATGTAAGTGGTGATCTTGTCGCAATTGCTACCACGCCCAGTTCATCTTCGTTTTTGAGTATGTGTTGATTTTTTTGTGGAAGATGGACAACCAATCTCTTCAGTACTCAATATAATATCAATATGATCAAAAGTTGTCTCGTCATGAACTTGTTCCGTGCTAGGATTAAATTCTTCAAAGTCAAAGTTCACATCTTCCTGGTGGTAATATACCTGAACTAGGCGTGTACGAGTGAGTTCCCTCAGCTATAATCCCGACAAATAGTTGTTCTTGCATATCTGGAAATAGTAGACCTCTATTTCTAAAGGTTTTAGCTACTTAGCATCTCTACAAAATCATATAATGAGTAATGAATAATACATTAAGCTAAAAAATTATAATCAAATTATATAAAAAATAAAATTTTAATACCTTGATTTTATCATCCCACCAATCATTATAAGCTCGTAATAAATTTGTCACTCTATCCCATACGACACCTGTGTTGGAATACAATTTTTTCCACAAAGTGCACTCCGCTCGAAGGTCTCTGTATTTATTTTTGATTTGTTGTAGAGTATATGTGGAACCCGTTTCTTTGTTAAACTTGTTAACAATGTTATCCCAACCAACTTTATTGAAGGAAGTGGTCGATCTATTTCCCGCTTTCATCTCATCAACATAAATGATGATGTACATTTCCAACCGTAACTCTGTCAATATTAAATGGTTCCAATTAGCTTTTTTGTGTTGGAACCATTTATGTAAATGTCAATATTAAAACCAATATTGTTTGATGAAGGATCTGTAGCAGCAGTCAAAACGAATATTGATTTTATAGAAATTCATTAAGGAATATTGTTTATCACAAGAGATTAAAGATAAAAGGAACTTTGAATAAGTGAGACTCAACAAAATCCATAATCAATTTAAGGCAACAAAAGACAACCTTCATATAACCCGAATACAAAAAAATGATCTAGCGAAATTCTCAACAAAATCGAAATTCTTAACAAAATCTAAAACGAACTCGAAATTCTCAACTGAAAACGAAGTCAAAATTCTCAACAAAATCGGAAAATTGGACAAATTGTAGCTAAACAGGTACATGAAGTTCTTATATTTGCTTCACTTTCTGCTTAGTTTCAGTGTTATATCTGTTGATTGAGTTATTCATTTGTTTAGATCTTCGTCAATGTCCCTTGGTGGTATGTTACTTACAATCGATTGATCAACCCATTTTTTACCCAAAAAACCAAGAGCAAGTTTGTATTTGTAGGGCCAACAAGAACAACTGAAACTCTTTTAAATTCAGTCATCTTCATTTGTTCTTCACTTTGTTTCGTTATACACTCCGATTCCAAAACAATACAATCTCAAATTCTAGGTACATAGCAACAGAGCAACTTCCAATTCAATACGGTGGCTTTAATAACAACAATGATCAACAATTCACCTCTACCAATTCAGCAACCGAAGAAATCATCAAGCCAACTTCAAAACACACCATTGAATTACCAGTCACCAAGGTAAACACACCATATTCTCTTCTTTACAATACATCATTGTGTTATTTTCACATATTGGAACATTGAACACATCAAAATATGAATCATTTTAAAATAATTAACAAAGAACACATTTTGGATGATGCATTTAGTCGAACAGTTAGTAGGCAATGAATCAAAGAGTTGAAAATTAACTCAACATTCATGAAATCCATATACACAATAGCCAACATAAAGCAGAAATGAGCTGAATCGCAAAAACGGAACTAAGAAAATACAACATCAATCATGCAAAATCCCCAGGAAATCTTCCATTTGAGTTCTCATCAAAATCAGGAAAACTTACCCAAAATGTCCGAATTTCGGTGACTTCGATCGGCCTCAAGTGATTCAAGTTGAAGAGAAACTTTTGAGAATGAATATGGTGGGTAACGAACGACACTTTAAAATTTTAGGGTTCAAGGGCAATAAGGTATTGGAAATAGAAAAACATACATTCTATATTTTTAAATCCACCTAAAATGATGATTTTGCATTCTAGGCATAATTTATCATAATGTGAAAATTCATTCTGCCTAAAACACAATCCAATCGATTAAGTGTTCTGTAAAATTAATCAAAACGTGTTTTCATACCTAAAATGCATTCCCACATCTCTTGTAGAACATAGCCTAAGTGAACATCAATCTGCACGTGCGCTGGCTGCAATTGCGGCAAATGAATTCGCCCTTTAGGGTGTTATCTAGAATAAAATTTGATTTTGGATCTAAATGTGGATTGATTTGTGATTAGTATTAAATTTACGTTGTTTGTTTTCAATTAAACCTTCACATAAAAATTAGTGATTAGTATTAAACACTAAACATGAAAACAATAACATAAAAGGTATTTGATATTCATAATCAAATTTGGATGAGTGATATTTGTGGAACCTTTTAAATGACATTGAACTTAAAAACAATTCATGTGAAACCAATGCTCCAAGATACACACGAACAAATAATGGTTGTTTTATATAACATTATCCCAAAAATTTACATTTTTTGCAATTAAGATCTTCGGTCAAAATCAAGTTTAAGATATCGATTATGCCAATTTTGAAATTTAATTTGTCAAATGCTGCAAATTTAGAGTAAAAAATATACAAAACTTTAAAGTTTGTGAACTAAATATATCATTATAAGTTATGAAAAATAAATTTATCAAAATTATAAAAATTTGAAAATTGAACATATTATTTTATCATTGATTTTAATAACGAATGAGGGATAATAAAAAATTTACTTTTATCTATTATATAATTTTAGAAAATAAAAGATCAATGATACTATTGTCTGTTGTAGGAATGATAATTGGTGTGTGGTTTAAGTAATTAAAAAAATTAATTAATCATTAAATTAATTTTCTATATTATTATTAAAAAATTAATTTATAAGCTGAAAACGTGTTTACTAATGATTTGCTGGCGAGCGTTCTGAAATCGTCGGTTCTATTGAACGCGTTTAACTCTATACTCTTACCGTAGTTTCATTTGGCGTAAAGATCGAAGTTTTTTATCCTCTCTCTAGAAAAAGATCAGAGATCTGAATTCTGGAGGACATCTTTCTTCTTACTTTTTCTCTCTATTTTGGGTCCTAGTGATCTCAGCCCTGTCGGTGAGTTTTCAACGTTTTCAAAGTCTTAAAATTCAGATCCTCGCGCTTTTGTTGTTGTTATTTTGACCTTTTTTTCTTTCCCCTCTTCATGCGATTGCTTTTTTTTAATTGATCTGTGAGTACAGCGATCATTTGCGTAGCGAAGATCGATCCGGAATTTGTTTTTATTTCACTAAAAGTGGAATTTTGTTTTTTAATTATTTTGGATATTTTTCTTTTTATATGCATCTTCTTGATTCGATTCTACGAATTTGAATTACAGTATGTTTAATTGAACAATTTTTTGGTTTTTTTGCATTTGACGATCTACTATCGAAAGGTCAACGTTTTAGCAGTTGATTATCATTTAGCCTGACTGAAAGAGTATCATTTGTTTTGTTTCAGTCAAGATCTATTCATGGTATTTTGCGTACGATTTTGTTTAACTACGTCATCAGTTTGTTTTAAAGGCTTGCTGTAAAATTAACTAATGCCCACTGAAATTTATGTTATTTTCCATTCTCAGGTCCAGGTCTCTGGTTTTAAACTGAACCTTGTATAATGGGTATTGAAGTTGTAGAATCAACAGTGGCTGTTACTGAACCTTCAACAGAAGCTAGCTTGTCAATGGTGAATGATGGAGTAAACATAAAATTTGGCTCTCATTGTACTGATGAGCCATTAAATGGTGAAGTCAATGGAGTACCTGATTTTACTCTGCAAAAAAATGCAGCTGATGAGTGGCCTCAACCCAAACAGATACACTCATTTTATATTGTTAGATATCGAGCATTTGAGGATCAGGGCATGAAGGTGAAGATGGAGTTGGCCGAGAAAGAGCTGCAGAAAAAGAAGCAGGCCCGATTGCAGATTATTGACAAAATAAAGGCTAAGAGGGTATAATTTCTTATTTTTTTCTATACTTTTGTTTATCCGTGCTATACTATCATTATTTCTCTTGGTTTTATGCTTGTTTGTCAAAAGGAGATGTGTATATTTGTTGCCCCTTGTTTTGTCAAATACTTTCGAATCTCAATTTTTTTAACGTAATGGAAATTTTCATTAATTCGGGAGTTAACACTTCGAACAAGTGGCATTCAAAACGGCTTGAAGCCATTAAATCTCAATTTGGTGCTGCTTCTTTTTCCCTATTTAGTAGTTTACGTGACATTTTTTTGTTCTTCTTGTTTCAATTCTGTTTATCTCTGCTTTTCTTTATATTGCTTTTGTTAATCGTGCTCAATTTTCTTATGTTTATTCAATCATTATTCTACATAATGTCTATCTGAGCAATCTAAAGCGTGATTAAAGTGCGATAATGTAATGTGGCATTATGCAGGCAGATCGAGCGCAGGTGATAACGGAAATAAGGAACTTAAGTGTTGAGAACAAGCAATATAGAACAATAATGGATGAGAAGAAAAAGGAAATGGAACCTCTACAGCAAGCTCTAGGCAAGTTAAGGGGAGGTTCCGGTGGTCGAGACAAGGGTCCAAGTTTTTGTTCATCGGAAGGAGAACTCAACGCCCTTGTAAGAGTTTCATATTCCAACTGTTTTTATTTATTTTTTCCTCAAGGCAGCACAAAACTGACTTAAATTCACCAGATCAAAAGTTTAGAGTATCGAATTCAACACGAAAGCATCACTCTCAATGAGGAGAAACAAATTCTGAGGGAAATTAAACAGCTTGAAGGAACTAGAGAAAGAGTAATCGCAAATGCTGCTGAGAGAGCGTTGATCGAGGATTCTTTAGGTGAAAAAGATGCAATTCAGGACCATGTCAAAGTAAGTAGTCTATTATTTCCCTTCCGTTACTTTGTATTTTGTTCGTCATTCGTTTATTTTAGTTGATAGGAGTTGATCTCGACGGAGTACGAAAGGAAAAACAATTGATAAATGGCAAGCTCAAACGCCATGATGAAGAAAAAATAGCCATTGAAAAAGAGATCAATGCTTTAGAAGATGAACTCACTGCAGTTACGCAGAAACGGGACGAGATCTTCGAAACAATTAAAGAATTGAGAAAACAGCGAGACGATGGGGTATTTTCATTTTTTTATCTTCATATTCATATATTCGAGCACCCCACTTTTTTTCATATTCGAGTGAACTTGTGCTGCAATAAAATTGAATTGCTCTTGTTTCGATTTATCGAATTCTACCCTTTCGATCCTTGCAGAATTTCTCATTTTACCAGAATAGAGCACTGCTAATGAAAGCTAAATCTCTTGCTGCTGACAAAAACATTGATGCATTGATGGAGTTTTGTAACACTGAGGTTCAGTGTATAATTTTTGCTTTTTTGTACATTATCATAAGCTTATAAACTTATCGAAACATTTTCGTATTCGCAGGTTGAGAATTTTATGCTTCTCTGGAACAGTAATAAATCGTTCAGAGACGACTATCTTCGACGAATACTGCAGTCACTTGACATGAGGCAGTTAAGTGGAGATGGTCGCTCGAGGAATCCGGACGAGAAACCGCTTGTCCGAACGGAGAAATCTATCCCTGAAACGGAGATTCTCAAGGCCAATTCAAAAGAAGTAAAAGATGAGATCGACCCGAAGATTGTAACCGATCCGGTTACTGAAGATAACGGTTTGAAAAAGGGATCTAAAAGCCAAAATGAAGGGAACAAGAAACTAGAAAATATCAAGTTTGATGCTCTTGAAGAAGACGAAGATTTTTATATCAATACATTACCGAAACACTCTATTCCGAAAGTCGAGATTGATCCCGAGAAGCTCAAAGAGCTGAAAAGGGAAGAAGAGATTGCTAAACGTATTAAAGCTGAAGAGAGAAAGAAGAAGCTAGCAGAGAAAGCTGCTGCTAAATCAATTCAAAAAGCTCAAAAGGAAGCTGAAAAGAAGCTCAAGGAAATAATTACTCTTCTATCATCATCTAATCAAGACATGCTGCTAAAATTCTATTGTTTTTCATGTATTTCAGGAGCGTGAAAAGAAAGCACGTAAAAAGGCTGGGGCTTCTGTTCCCTTAGCTGAGACTGAAGAATCAACTGAGGTTACTGCTGAGGAAACTGATACAAAGGAAGAAACAAATGAAGTTACAGTCCCTCAAAAGAACAAAGAAATTATGCAAAATCCCATAAGGCAAAGAACACGACGGAGAGGCGTAGATTCTCGTCCGAAAGGCGTACTCAAACGTAAGAAAAGTATGAATTACTGGATGTGGGCTGTTCCTGCTGCATTGGCTGTTGTTGTTCTTCTCACAGTAGGGTATTTCTATATCTACTGAGTTATACTTTTGAACTTCAAATAGACCTTGTTTTATGATGGTTTTGAGACACTTTTTAACTATAAATCTTGGATGAGGGCTGTCAATTTAAGGTTTATTCCTAATATTTCTTAATTTTGATAGATTTAGTACTCAGTTTTTTTAATTACAAATTTATCTTCTATTTAACTCCCCTTAGGGTGCAGTATTTCACGCTACTTTGTGACTATGGCTCTCCCACACGAGGTTTACAAGTTCTTCTTTTAACGTTGGCCCTCCAAAGGATGAGGTAATATTTATATAATAATTTTATCGATAATATTATTATTTAAGGTATTCGATGGGTAACAAAATAAAATTTTAAAATTATAAATATCCGGACATTGTTGTATATATGAGTGGAAAATTATTTATAAAATTAATTAATAATGATATGTACATAAAGAAAACTAATGTGAATGAGAGAATTAAGTTTCTGACGGATAAAGTTGAGGATTGAGTAAGGTTATGTTCAATGTTGGATATCTAGTCAATTGGGTGCTATCTTATGTGGCTAGGAAACTTTGGAGGAAGAGAGTGCCCACAATAAAATTAAATATTATAATTTTAAAATAATATAAAATAATAAATTTATAATTATTCGATAATATTATGATTGATTTATACTAATTGTGCAAATGAGGTCGGTTCGACTTATTTGTTTTAACCGATTTTAAATTATGATTTTATTTAACAAAAATCAGATCGACTAATTGTCGATTTTATTTGGTTTAGGTTACTGGTTAGCATCAATTACACTTTGAGTTTATAAAATACAATACAATAACAAAATTAAGTAAAACTCTAAAATGTTTTACACTCGTAAAAATTACAACTATTATTAAATATATAAATGATATTTATACAACAAGACTATCATTACAAATCATTTGTATTTACATAAAAAAATAAAGATAAAAATTATAAGTGTCTGATTGTTGAAGGGGTGAGATGAAAGTTATTTATAAAAATAAAGAATGATGATGTGTATAGAGCAAAAACTGATTTGAAGAGATAATTAAGTTTTTGGACATACATTGTTGGAGATAGCATACATGTAAAGAATAACATAATGACTTTATTAACAAGTTTTTGAAATGTTTAGTCTCATTCCCTTAATCTTGTTTGTTCAAGTTCTTCCGTTGTAATTTTGGATAGACTCTATAATTTCAAAATGATATCGGGTTGGTTCGATTCATTTCAATTTGTAAATCCAAACCTTATG
Source organism: Utricularia reniformis (assembly GCA_009725065.1). Taxonomy (NCBI): domain Eukaryota; kingdom Viridiplantae; phylum Streptophyta; class Magnoliopsida; order Lamiales; family Lentibulariaceae; genus Utricularia; species Utricularia reniformis. The sequence goes on along the minus strand of RWGZ01000753.1, from coordinate 496,922 downwards.
TTGATCTTAAGTGAGAGTGGTTAATTTGTCTCACATTGGTTAGAAAAGTGGGATATATTAGTTTTATAAGGATGTAGAATGTGTGATATCTTCATCATATTATCTTTGTCTACGCTCTCCCATCATAATTTCAGTGAAACATACTTTATAAATATTGTTAAAATTAGTTCGTTTATGTATGAAAATTAATCCTTAAATTTTTGGGATTAGTTTTCTACTCTAGGGATAGAATTTGTGAAATTTTCGTGATATTTTTTATCAAAAATATGGGAGACAATGAATATTGAATTAAAAATTTAACAAAATCATAAATTTGAACCTAAACTCCTTTCCAAATCACATGGAAGTTATACCGATGGTATACCGTCGGGTATACCGGTTATATCGGTAAATATCAGTCGTGATCGGTATATCGTTATTTTAACATATCATCGGTGTACCAATGATATATCATAAAAATCACTCATATCGATCGAGATCGATACGAACGGTACCGATCAATATGATTTCCTTGCCAAATCACCACAAATATCCTTCCCATCCTTTAAAGTTGTAAGGGAGGAGATATTGGGCCTAAAAATTGGGCTTAATATTATTCGGCCCATTTTTGAGTAAGGCCAATAAGCTATGACTCCACTCCTTCAGCCTCTTTTTTAAAGTTTAAACTTGCTGTCTTGCTTTGCGGGAATATGAGCCGTTGCAGAATCTTGAACAGATGGAATCCAGATTCAAGCTGCTGTTCATGAAGATTCCAGGTACGCGGAAATTGCAATCCTAGTTACCATTTGTCAGGAATTTTATTCTGAGCAGAAAACGCTGGGATCGCTAATTCTTGCTCAGAACTATCATCGGATAAGTTTCAACAATTCCACGGCTAACCCTGAGGATAGCGTTATCAGAATTGAAAGTGCCTTAAGGAATAATTCCGACTGGAAAGTAGAGGATATCGAGCGGATGACGGGATGAGTTGATTCTAAATGTCCTTCAATGAAACCGATTGGGATGGAAACTTGCTCTCGCATTATTCACCTGAGCATGTGGGAAAATGAGTTCGGTTTATGCATTATGCATTATGCATTTATTCAATGACTATTTACTCTGACAACCAGACTATAATCGCTGTGAGTTTTATTGCGGTAGTTTATGCATTATGCGTTCTGGGATTTTTCTTGGTGTAATGGGCTTTCATTGATTGGATTGCTTAAGGAAATTAGAAAGGCAATGCATATGATGAAGGAAGTTGCAGTCCATTGTGAAAAGGATAACAAATCTGTGTGTAAACCCTTGTTTTAGGGGTTTCTATCAATCTTCTAAAGTGGAAAAATCTTTTTGATTTTTTTTCCTTAAGTTTTTTTGTCATTGTGGATAAGGATGCTTCATGTTATCACTTTAGTTATTCTTCCATGGGATTTCAGGTCAAGGAACTTGAAGATGGTGTTGTTAAATTAGGGGGATGAATTCCAGCCTGCGGATGAGGTGATAGTTGTTTGACTTCTCGTTCTATATGCATTTTCACTTATTTTGCCATTTTCTAATGCATTAACTACAGCTAACTAATTTCAGCAAGCTTTTTTATGATAAAATCAACAGCTTGAAGCGCGATAACTCCAACTTTGGGAAGCTATTTGGGTACCAGCACTGATTCTGATTCAAATTTATGCATGAGTCTCTAGCATATAGTGGTGTTTTACATCGCCTTTTATTTACAGTTCCCTTTGCTACTTTGCAGAATGTTCATCACGAAGGACAATCCATGCCCGGTGAAGAACAAGATTACATTTACTGAACACTGACTGGAAAGCCTGTTACTGAGCTTACAGAGCCGGTTCGGAGGTAATTTTCTCAAAATTTTGGTGACCTTGGGTTGCTGATTCCTTTGAAATATTGAAAATCTAATCGGTGAATGAACAAGATCACAAAATAATTATGCAAATGACAGTGTGCCAATTTCAAGGATAAGGAATCATTTTTTTTTTATTTGAACAGTATGGATTGCAAGCACATATACGAGAAAAAAGCTGTAACACAGCATATGAGATCCAAAGTTGCAAGGATTTGTTGCCCTGCAGCAGGTAATTTCTATTCTGCATAATGCTATTCTACTGTAATATGAAACTCATCCCCCTTTATCGGTTGTTCTAAAATGCTAATCCCGAATCGGGTAGTTTGCGACACATTAGAAATAAACGAAATGCGTTATCAGCGGTAGCATATGAGATCCAAAGTTGCAAGGATTTGTTGCCCTGCAGCAGGTAATTTCTATTCTGCATAATGCTATTCTACTGTAATATGAAACTCATCCCCCTTTATCGGTTGTTCTAAAATGCTAATCCCGAATCGGGTAGTTTGCGACACATTAGAAATAAACGAAATGCGTTATCAGCGGTAGCATATGAGATCCAAAGTTGCAAGGATTTGTTGCCCTGCAGCAGGTAATTTCTATTCTGCATAATGCTATTCTACTGTAATATGAAACTCATCCCCCTTTATCGGTTGTTCTAAAATGCTAATCCCGAATCGGGTAGTTTGCGACACATTAGAAATAAACGAAATGCGTTATCAGCGGTAGCATATGAGATCCAAAGTTGCAAGGATTTGTTGCCCTGCAGCAGGTAATTTCTATTCTGCATAATGATATTCTACTGTAATATGAAACTCATCCCCCTTTATCGGTTTTCCGAAAATACTAATCCCGAATCGGGTGGTTTGCTACACATTGTTATAGATAGAAATAAGCGAAATGCATTCAGCGAATGATCAACGTGCTACCGCTGATGCAGTGGAAGATTTTACTCGGCCGGATGGATAAAGTTAGAACAACCGGCTCTTCGTCAAAAAGAGGTAGTTTCTTGACTTGATACGACAGTATGCATGCCTCCCCTGATAGCTTACTGATATTTGGATTAGCTTTTACATTAAAAAGTGTTAAAATAGTTCATATCTAAACCGTACCAATGTTCGAACTAATCTTATGAACTCGGACAAACACATCTTCGACCATTACATTATGAATTCATTCATTTTCCGCACCCATTGTGTTTTATTGTTGCCTATTACATTTTACAAATGAGATGTAAATCTTACATTTCAACCTCATTGTTGCTCTCTGTTCATGATGATACTCAGTTTCTATTTTGGCTATTCTGTTTAGTTTCACTGCATTAAGCACATTGATGGGGATCTCAATAGATTATATATATGTTGCTTCATGATTATATTTAGATCTTAGATGCACAACAAGTGCATTCAACATGTGCTGATGAGTTTCATATTCTTATATCGAAAGTATAATTTTCCCATCTTATATTTGTGATGAAATTTGGATTTATTGATAAGAGGGAAAATATACTACGATGTGATTTGGGATATAGTTTAATTTGAATGCCTTATTTGCTCTTTTGTTCAACTTGCTGTAGACTTTAACCCACTCTCGGCCTGTCTCCTTCTAAAAGGGCCTATTTTCAATGATGTCTTGTTTTTTATAGTTTTCCCAAGCAGAGATGAGAGAACATCACGTGTGCTGGAAAAAGGTTACAGAAAGCTAGCTGTGTTGCTGCATTTACTTCTATTATTTCTGTGGAGGTTCAGTTTAATGTATTGGGATCTACTTAATCCTTATGAAAAGTGTGATTAAGAACAACACTGAAGAACTGAGTAAAAGACACTAAACGAAAAAGAATGATTTTCCCCCTTGATCTTGATGTTTAGTTACTTTCAACTCAAGTGATTTGAGCTTTTTATCTCTTCCAGGTCAATCTCAGATGCCAGCTGAGCCGCTTGTCTATGCTTACGGGACGCGTTTCTCCAGAAACAAAGCTCTGGCAACAACTTAGCCGCTGAGGTTCTCATCGGCTCTGACTTGCACCTTGTTAGAACAAACGGCTCATACCCAACGCCGTTTACTAGCTTCTGTTCGATCATACTTGCCATTGATGCCAATGGGAATGAGCACGATGACCTTGCCGGCTGTTGATCACTTTTCTCAGGTGGGAATTTAGTCTTTGAGTCAAAACTTAGCCTTTTCTTGATCGGTGACGCGCCGCCGTCTTTTGTTGTCTTGATTTGTTTACGAGGTGGAGGTCTCTCCGGTAACCACCGTATGAAGTCTGTGCTGCAAACCCATGTTTCTTTTGATATCTCCATTGACAGCTTTGGTTCACACATCATCAAAAGTAAGCATTCTGGTAAACAATTCTCTGTATTCGTTTCTTTGTCTAATTCTGGTTTTTCAGTGTCCGAATCTCTAGCTTCATTCCCTCTTCTTTTCTTCTTACTTGCTTTTTCTCTGCGTTTTCTGGTTCTAAAATTGCTTCATTTTTGTTCTGTGAATCTGTTACTAATTCCTCTTTCTCTGTATTTTCAGTGGATTCCTCTGGTTCGTCTTCTTCATGTATCAAAGCCTCTGGTTCTTGAAGCTCTTCATCATCCAAATTGAACCGGTTCATAAGAGACGACATTTTCATAGGATCAGAACGGCATCTCATGAGCAAGAGAGCGTTCTTTGGTGGTATACAAATGCTCGTTGTTCCAACTTCTTCTTCTTCCTTCACCTGAATATCTTCGAAAACATGCCTTCTCGAGCTGATCATCTCCGCCGTATCTCCGCCGTTGACAACCAGTTCAATATCCCTCCTCCGTTCATCACCGTCGTTTACCGGTACCCACCACCTTGCGAAAACTGAACCACATTTGGTATCACTCGGGTCAGATCCGGTTCCCTTATCGGGTTTCTCTCTTTCGCTAGATGAAAAGCATGGAAAAAAACAGATGAATTCATCGCTAAATCCTCTAAAAGCTTCGCAAATTGACACCGGAAGATGCACCCATTTCTGGTTTCTGTTAGTTGTGCATTCCGGCGGCGCACAACCACCGCCTACGGCGGAGTACCCTTCACCTTTTCTAAAACTCACCTCCCCACTCCGCCTCCTCGACAAGCTACGGCTCTGCTTCTTCACCTTCTTCTTCTTCGTCTTCACTCTCACCTGTCCAATACACGTAACCTTCGGAGAAGACGGTTCAGGATTCTCAAAAGAAGACCCTCTTTTCCTTCCATTCGCCGTGTAAAACGGCGACGTTTGCCCCCCTTTCATACTACCATTACTACGTAGACGTCTGCTAAGAGAAGGAGTCAACGTCACCGGAGCAGAACCGTCACGAACGGCGGCGCGTCCAGGACTGGGAATGGATTTAGAGAGTTTCATAGAAGGGAAACAAATGAATAAGTCGGTTGCAGAAGAGGCGGTGCTTCCAATACTTGTAGTGCGTAAATGTGGCCGGTCTATATCCATTTTACAGATCCTGTAAAATAATTTACAGTAGAAAGCTTGGTGAGAAAGGAGACTGTGACGGTAAAAAAGAAGAAGAGAAAAACGTATTCCGTCGACGGTGAGGATGAAGGCTAGAAAGCGATGTGTGGAGTGGATTATAGCGAAGGGAGGAGAATGATGGACAAAAAAGTGGTCCTGTGAGCAACAAGGTAAATGTGATATTGGGAAATGGAATCCCATCAAATATAATATAAATAAATTAAAATGGGTTGTGGGAGTCATGTTTTTATACGGCAATGTATCCATTGGTAACTCAAAAATTGGGGAATATTGATATTTCAATTTGATATCATCCGATACCGAATCTACCCGGTAAAAAAAAAAAATTTACCGGGCGATATACCGATCATATCGATATGGATTTATATGAAATTTCGAACCGGTATGTAAACATTTGTGACATTAGACTATTGAAGACTTAATGGGTTTGTTTGGTACTCAAATTAAAACTGCGGTGAGGTTCGATGCGATTTCAGATCGTGATTTTTTTATATTACACAAAACATAAGCTTAATTGCGATGTGATAATCGTTAAAAAATCACGATATTATCACAGCTGTTAAAACTAACTGTGGCCTCATCGTGATTTTGGAAAAGACTAATTTACCCTTAATTCTATTAATTATAATATTATTATATTTATTATTTTATATATATAAAAGTATATTAGTATTTTTACGTAAATCGTGATTATAATATCATAATTTTACCAAACATATTTAAAAATTTACGATTATCATATCTCACCACACCTCACCACATCTCATCACACCTCACCACATTTCACCATACCGTAATTTTAAAAAGATATACAAAACAAACTCAATACTTGTATAATTAACTATTCAAAAATGTTCATTAGACATAGAATTTAAAAATAAAAATTTAATATAAAAACATGGAAAATGAATAATATGGCAAATATTATAAATATATGAGATAACCATATTATTAACTTTGATTAAATTTAATATATTGTGATAAAATAAAGCAATAAAAATAAATTTAAAAAATGAAAATTGATTTTAAAATATAATATATATTATAATGACATATATTATATGTGGATAGGGAAGCACATATGTGGAAATGTGAACATTTAAAAAATTGGAGTATATGTGAAGCCTAGTTGTAATATAGATATATAATAACTGTGATTTTCTAAATAATTTTGGTATTATAATTATTATTTATATAAATATATTAATATACAATTATATATGGTTTTAGCCATTGTAATTAAATTATATTTTTTTAATAATTAATACACATCGAATTTACTTTTTTTATGCGTTACAAAAGTCACCATTTGTACATTTCATTGCACCTCATGTTACTTTAAATTGTGGAACCAACTCAGTGTATTTTTAAAAGTTCGTGTTTTGCAAAATGTCGGATATTAGTTTCCATGTGCACTCTATAATATCTTTGTTCAACTATATATATGAAATATATTTTAACTAATTTTTCATTTTATAATTTTAGTAATTCATTTATGTTATTACATATTTGATTTAATCAATTATTTATATAATTATCGATATTCTATATATCATATTGTTGTTTATGTTTATGTTTATGTTTTTATTGAATTTTTATTTTAAATTTGTGTATCATTGATACTTTTGGTCATTTTTATGTGTTCTAGTCTTATTTGTCAAACATTAATTTCATTTTTGATATTGATTACTAAAGTTTAAAATTATAACAATTGTGATCTTTAAATATGAAGATGATAATATCGATCTTCACACTTTATAATTATTTGTAAATCAATTCTCAAAATTTAATATATCATATAAATGCATTTAATTTTGATAATACATATCATTGAAAAAAATCAAAATTTAGGATATAGTTGCAATTATTTTTTAAAAATAAAATAAAAACAACGGTAAAATGGAGTAGTTAAAAAGTGAACCCATGGCCCATGGTAATGACCCGTCACATCATTTGATATAGATGTCTAATCTCAAATTATAATATGTACTTTTAGAACAATGTTATGAGATGAATATATTGTACTTTAGTATGAGATGAACTGATCGTGATTTTAAAAAATTGTTTTTGAAATAGTGGTGCAGTAACCGTGATGTCATAAAATGACTTTTTTGTCTTTATTTTTAAATAATTGTTTATAAGTTAAAAATTATATTTCATATTATTTGATGATAAATTCGTTATTTTAAAACTATATTTTTAAATTGTTATATATATTTTTATAATTTGAATACGTAATTGATAGAATATAAGAAGTTATTGATCAAAATTATTTTTTTAAAAAAATAAACTATAATTCATCAATAGTAAAATTGATATTTGGTAGGTGCGTTATGATGGTCGTTGGGTTAACCCAACTGTGAATTCACCGCTGTTTTCTGTGGTTACACCAACGCAGTTATTAATGATATTTGATAAAAATATAATACAACTACGATACGTTCACCGCAACAGACGGTTGACTGGATTTCCAAACATCACCAATATGTATGGGACCGGTACCACAGCTCGGGATGTTCTTCCGACATTGCGGTCGAGCTGGCTAATTATAATATATATTATAATTTGACAAAATTCCAAAACTAGGATGAAAGATGATTTTGTTTCCAAAATTAATCAATTTCAAATCGAATTAAAACTTTAAAAAAAAATAAGTTCGCACATTAGGCCGCATATTGCCAAAGGTAGAGTAGTAGATATCACTATTTTAAATTCCATGGGTTTTTTTGGATATTTAAATAAAATATTGGTCAGTAATAGTTTTAAATGAATTGTTTCATATTTAATTGATTTATTTTAGAAAAAAAGGTATATAAAGTTTATAGAATTTTATTTTATGAAGTAAAAATATATATTTAATAAAAAATGTATTATTATATGTTAATAATTTATTTTATTATTTTATATTTTTGCATATCCGATATATCAATGTATTAAGCTAATTCGATATATCACATATTCCGATTAAAACATTATAGATTATAGGACTCATACAACAACGGGTTGTAAGTGTAATGTAACAATAGAATTCATCATCAATTTTTTTTATCGAATTAATATCAAATTTTAAAATTCTATCATGTACTATTTTTATTGTTTGGTTGTTTCATTCATAATTTAATTTACAAATAATAAATTAAGTATTAAAATATATATTTTAGGGTTTATGGTTATTGTTTTCAATTTAGATTTATTTTGAAAATTATGTATTTCGGTATATATAAATAACGAAGAAAAAAAGTTGTAGTATTTACTGAATGGAGCCAATTATATTAATGTTTTAAAAATTGATATAAGCCTATATATCGGACTGACTCAATGTATTATAAGATATATACGAAATAATAAAATAAAATAAATTTTAATTTAGAGAATAATTTATATTCTTCTTCATTCGAGTAAATAAGTACAACAAAATTATTCGAACTTCATATATTTTTCTCTAAAGAAATAATTTAGATCCGACCCGACTCATTAATAACTCGTATAATCTACTATTTTATTTAATAGTGACCCAAACAAATATATTCATAATTTAAATTATTACACAAATGGAGAAAGAGTATTAATTTTCCCTTACAAAAAACAAAGACGTCACGCTACGGCTTTTGTCTTAAAATGGAAAAGAGTTACATGGGGGATGAATGAACACTTAAATTTTAATTTACTAATTATCTTTCTTTATTATATTAATATTTATTTACTTTTATTTATCATATTAAATAATATAATGCTTTAAGGATTTATTTGTAAATTACTCTTTTATTATTTTATTAACATTAATAAACATGAATTATAATAAAAATTTATGTTTATTATTATTGATATTTCATTATTTCATGTTCAGCCAAACAAAAAATGTAATAATAAAAATGAAATAATTTTCAATATTTATGATAAAAATATTTTTATATATTTTATAGCAGTAAAGTATAAAATAACGAAACCAAAACATATAAAAACTCATAAGTATACAAGTTCTTCAATACAAAACAAATAAAGGTCTCCAACTTTTGTTACGACATAATACCATAATTACTTTCTTGAACGTTTCCTCGAATGTCGATCCATTTCACATGAAAATATGGTACTTCGATATCTATCATCACGTTTTTGCTACACGACGCTAAGGATTATGCACCGAAAAAAAGAAGCATCATCGGAACAAAATGTATCTAAACGTAAATTTAAATTGGTACGCATATGTGGCTAGTATATTAGAAATAACATATTCATCGGGCACATATTAATGATAATAAAGATAATTTTTATTATAATTAATGTTTGCAATATAAAATAATAAAAGAGTAATTTGCAAATATGCCCTTAGTTTTATATTATTCAATATGATAAATAAAAGTAAATAAATAATTATATAATAAAAAAAGATAATTAGTATTCTAATGGTTTTGAAATATACTTATTTATGATATTGATATTCCTAATAATTCTCAAAATAATAAACACCTTCTTTTATAGTATTACTATTAGACCAAAATAGTCAAAATATGAAGCATCACGTAATCATGTTTACTTAAATAAATAATTACTATTTTTAATTAACTTCCTAAATATAGCTTTAGGATATGAGTGGTGTTACAAATCAATTTTAATTAAGGGAGGACGTGTTTGTAAATACAATGCCTAAAATTTTAAAATTATAAAAATAGCACTATAACTTGTTATAATCCGTTATATAAACTCTAAATTTTATAGTTACATATTTAACTATCGAAAATCCAAAACTATTTAGGTTTATTATTAACCCTCGTTAATATTTTAAATATATTATTAATTTATATTTAATTCTTTAACTTTAAATAGATGTAATGAAAATTACTCAAAACTTTGAAATTTCAAAAATAAATTATAAATTATCGAAATTACTTACGGAAAAATGAACAAAAAATCGTTATTATTTATAATAAATGTCATTTCATAATATTACATATCAATTATTTAGATTGGAGAGATAATGGGCCGGGGATTGGTACTTACAAGCCCAATTAATGTGAATAAACATGCAATTTGGACCAAAATTACAGCCCTTTATTGTGCCCTAATCTGTTCTGGGATGGGTGCAATGTCACGGAGTTTCAAACCCTAGAATTGGCTGATCGCCATTTTCTTCTAAGATATCCCATCCATTGTTCAAATTCCATGGAAGGTTCATGTTATTGATGAAATTCGGAGAGTTTTTGCTGTATATCCATATCCCCATGATTCACACTTCCGTTGTGGCTGATCGGAGAAAAGGAAATTCATACGCATTGAGAGCGAATTTTCTTGATATTTCACCGAGAACGAGTTTCAAATGCTTTCTTTGGGTTATTACAGGTTAGTTAGTTTCATTGCGTATAAGTATAGTGATTTCAGGCCTTACTGTTGGCGTTACTTGTTACTGCCTCTCCCAGTTCGTGGAAGTTTTGAGAAATCTGAATCAAAAACATGTTAGTATTAAATACAATAAATATAAAACAATATCATAAAATTGATTTGATCTCCTATATCAAATCTGGTTGAATGTCGTTTGTACCACGTCGTAATGACATTGAACCTAAGAACAATTTCGACAAAATCGGTGTTCTCCAGGTTACACAAGTAGCAAATTCTCTTGCTCAAGAACGATAATCGTTGTCGATGAACTCAAAATCAAGACAGAGAAGAATTTCAAAACAAGAACTCAAAATATTCTTGTATTTCTTATCTCATTCTAATTTTACTATCCTTATTTATAAAAGGAACAAGACACAATAAGGTTGAAGACTACACCCTCATTCTAATCTTACTATCCTTATTCCATTAGGGTTAGTGGAAGAAAATGTATTTTGATTTTTTATTATATAATTAATATAATATTAATAAAGTCATAAACCTTTTAAATATTATATAGATAATATAAATATTATCCAACAATCCCCACATATTTAAAAAGTTTATATAGATTCTGAGTTCAATCACATGAGTATAAACACATCGTATATGATGTCTTTTGGACTATGAACCAGACCTAGAAAGAATGATATTACTCACACATGTACAATGGTAAAACATATATCTTCTATGAATCATTGAACATTATTGTGTGATAACGTTCACCAATCATGTTTATATTATCAAACAATCATTGTTCAACTCGGTTTTGCGCTAATAGGCCATGCGCGTGCCCGGACTTTCATGAATGTTCTAGAGACTTGCCAAGGTCCAATAGGAGCGGCCTCACTCCACACTCACATAGGTGATTTCATCAAATGTATACTGCAATAGACACACCACCTTAAAGGGATATGTATCATCAAGTAATCAACCTCCCAATATATACACTAATGAGTACCTCATGCTCAAACACTATACGACGACTATATAACGTACCCATCACATAAGTTGGGTATTCATAACTATTAATCATCAATTGACATTAGTCACATTCCCCTTGATGCTTGAGCAATTTTTTATTTTCCCGAATGGTATAGTCAGAGGATCGACTAAGTTCACTTTCAACTTCTCATATATAATTGATGAGAACTTTAGGACGGGATACCCTGCAATGGATGAGACCCAATAACGATTGAGCCAATCTATATGGTAGAAGCGAACTTGTGTAGTCCAGTAGTATACTTAAGATAAAATGGCCCGATATTCCGCGATAGGACCGAAGATAACCTTGGCGAAATACAACGTTTTCTGAAAGCTGGCTCCGTGGTTCGGTCCAAACGGTTACAAACCCATGCGTTCCACGCTTCGAGCCTCCACACGTTTACCACGCTTGGGCCAGATCACGCAGACCACGCCTCGGTCCCAGCCTCGTTTTACATCGCGCGACAACAACCTCTAACAAACCTGTCAGAGGCAGTTACAGAGCGTGAATTACACACGCCATCAACTCTATAAATACAGATCACAACGACGGAAAAAGCAGGCCCCTTTGGACGCATAAGAACATGCCGTTACCCTGCCGAAGTTCTTATTGCTTTCTTATTCCATGTTATCTTCCTTAAGCCTTTGTTGTATTCTGTAATGAATCGTTTGATTAGTGAACATGCTAAGAGCTTAATTCGTTCTTAGTCAAGTGGTTTTTTCCAGTTTTTTCAAGTGGAAACCCCAGGAATTGGGGTTTCCACTATAAATCGCATTGCCTCATATTTATTTCCAGTTTCTTAATCGGTTTCCCATAAAAAAAAATCAAAATCGAGTTCGTTTGCTGACGAACCGGACAACTGTTGGTACCTCCTAAAAAGGGACCATAATAATAATGGAAAAATTCCATCTTGCAATATCTTATTCATGATAGCATGCTTAAATATACTATGTATATTTTTGCAATTATAAGATTTATTCTTAACAATTGATATTGTCGATTGACAATCACAATGCATAAACACAGAGGGTGTTGATTTTTATCCTAATAGGATCTATGCTAAGAAGTTTTTCAATAACTCAGCATCACTACCAATGAGTTCGATCTGACAATGGTAGTTTACTTGGATGATTTCAAGTCACATTACCCTACCCAATGTGAATATTATCCACCGGTAGATTTGATCTCATCTGAATCGGAAATTCAGTATCATCATTATACCTTCAGGTACAATGTTGAATCTACCATATCATATACCAAAGGTTATGGTATCTCTCAAGTATTTCATTACAATTATTTGAATATATTTACATTTATCGACACTAATTGATAAATAATATTTTATCAATTACACATTATATAACTTATCGTATCACTCTTTATGTAAGTGATTGCTTGAGGGCAAAAATAGACTTTAATAGTCTGCACATTTTGTTTTATTGGCCAGTGTTATGGTTCCTTTTTGGGGGTACCAACAGTCGTTCGGTTCGTTTAGCAAACGAATTCGGTTCTGATTTGTTTTTGTTGTGGAAGACGATTAAAAACTGGAAATAAACGATGACACGACGATGTATAGTGGAAACTCCAGTAATTGGGGTGAAAGCCACTTGACTAAGAGCATATTATACTCTTAGTCTGTTCACTAATCGAATAATTCATAATGAATACTACAGAGGCTTAATGAAAATGACAAGGAAAAGAAAGCAGTAAGAACTCCGGCAGGGTAACGGCCTGTTCTTAAGCGTCCAAAAGGTCCTGTTATTTCCGTCGTCGCGCCCTGTATTTATAGAGTTAGCCTCACGTTTTGTAACCGCCTCTGATAGGTTTGTTAGAGGTTGTTATCGCGGGATGTAAAACGAGGTTAGGACCGAGGCGTGGTCTGCGTGATCGGGCCCGAGGTGTGGTAAACGTGTAGAGGCCCGAAGCGTAGAGAACGTGAGTCTGTAACCGTTCGGACCGAACCAATTACCAGAAGACGCTTTATTTCGCCTAAGGTAATCTTCGGTCCTCTCGTTAAACATCGAGCCACTTTCATTAAGTGTACAAATGGGCTACAAGAATTCGTTTCCACTATTTGAATTAGCTCAATAGTTAATGGGTCTTACCCATCACAAGGTACTCGGTCCTATAGTTCTCATCACTAGTCCCTCGGGCTTGATTGCCATCGTAGAGGTGATACAAGGCTGATCACATGATGTCTGCACATTCATGAGAACATGAGACCGTACCCGTAGGTAGTGAGTGTCCAGGGGACCGATCTTTCCCTTAGTGTAGGAATTAATTGTGTTTAAAACTTAATAACGTATATTTAAGTTATAGTTTTATTTTTGTTATTCTTTAAATATTAATATCCCGATCTGCGCCTCTTCACATTCGATAGTTCAAGAGGCGTGATGAGTGCGCTTTGTACTGTCACTGTCTTGGGCAGTATTACGTGGCGGCTCACCATTGGCTAGTAGATTAATATTTAAATCGAGATTTTGAGCACTGTTTCCCTTCATCGTCATTATCGCGAAGGAAAAACTGCAGCAAGCCCTCTGTGCCCTCAATCGATTTCACGTTCAACCCCTTTCAATCAACTTTCCTTAAGGTATACACTTATGGCTCCTCACAAAATGCGATACCCTTCCATGTCTGAGTTGGATATTGAGGAGTTTAGGTCTAGGTTTTCGATTCCGGCACATTATTCTATCTAGAAGGGACGGGAAGATATTCCATGTTTCCTTCCGACGGAAATGAATCTGCCGGCATCTGCTATTTCGGTTAGTTACGCCTCTTTAAAGTGCGGGCTTTGTTTTGCGCTACATCTTTTTGTAGCGGTCGTGCTTAAGGAGATCCACTGCCCCACTTTTGCATTATTCCCGGGCAGTTATGTGTATATAGTAGCGTTCATTTTTTATTGTCACCAACAGAATCGGGCCCCGACCTTAGAACATTTCTTTAACCTGTTCTTGGTAGGATCCTGAAAGGGGAAATGTCTGTTAGGCTGCCGCAAATTATATTATATAGCGGTGCGCACCAAAGAGTGCGCTATTGTAGATAAAGAGTAGTCTCTCCATGCGTGGGAGGCCTGTTATGTGTGGATGACAGTCCCAAAAGAGAATCTGTTGAAAGTGTGGCCACGCCTAACTCACCCACGCATAGGTCAGTTGGACCCAAGTAGGTTCAATCCTTCCCGTCCGGACACCGCAAATACGCTTGCGATGTTCCCCCTCCCGAAGCACGCCTTAAGCGAATAGATCTGATTCGGGAGAAAATATTAATAGAAATAGGTGTCGCGGGTAGGACCGGAGCCCCAGCCCCGAAGGGGATGTTTTCTGGCTCAGATCCATCAGAAGAATCGGGTATGAAGTAATGTTCTTATTTTATCCTTTCCTGATCCTTATGTATTTGTTTTGCAGATTCGACTGAGACAATGCCTAGCTCTCGCTTCAAACGCATGGCAACTGCTTCGATCCGTCCTTCTGAAGGACAACGTGAAGCATCGGGCAGCGCTGAGGGGAGTGAATCAGCAACTGGGGGTACGCTGGTCCCTTCGGGGTCCGGGAACCCCCCGATCCAAACAACCGGTGCGGGCACATTGGCCCTTCGCTGTACAGGGCAGCCTTCAACCGGAGAAGGGTATGCGTTTCGGGTATTTGGAGTGGTAGAGGAGGTGATAAAGACTCGGATTCGTTCTTTGACCTTATCCAGCCTCTATCAAATCGGAAATACCTCCTTTATTAGTACTAAAACTATTGCTTTATTGCTGCAGGGAGTCGTTCCCGTGGAGAAGGTTCTCCCCGGTTCTCAGCTTAAGGTGAACGTCTCCCTGCCACCGGTCCCCTTAGGAAAAGGGAAAAGGGCGACCGAAGCGGAAGCCCCGAAGGATATGAAAAAGCTGAGAAAGGGGGATAGCGCTCCGGTCCCTACTAAGAGGATCGTTTTGAAGGAGCCTGCATCGGGCCCGAAGACTAACTCCGACTGGGGAGTTGCTTTGGGCCTGCTGGACAGGTTCAGCAAGGGGAGGAAATTAACCTCCTAGATGAGTGCTTTCCTAAAGTACTTCCTCCTTTACGGAGAGCAGAACCCAGACAACGTCCAGGCGGACGTGTCTGGGGAAGACATTATGGAAGGTTTCCTCGATCTCACCACTAAGGTAACTTTTACTCAACATGAATGCCCGAAGTTTCATCTTTTAAAATGTGTTATCTTATGCAGATGTTGAGGAAAACCTTCACAACTGCTATCACCGTGGAGAAGAACCAGGGTGGTAGTGTTGTATCCCAACAAGTCCAAGATCAACTTGACCTTGCAAAAAGGCAAGTTGAGATCAAGTATAATGAGTTGGTTACGGTACGGGAAGATCATGACCGACTGGACAATGAGCTGCTAAGGGCCGGGACGGAGGTCTCGCTCTTAGCCGATAAAATCTATGAGCTGGATAAGACAAGACAAACAGCTCAGGGGCGAATTGCCGACCTGGAGGCCAAGCTGCGGGCCAAAGAAGACGAAATCAACGAAATCCAAGGTCGGGCTCAGGAGAAGAGGAACAAGCTGAACGAGCTTCTCCTTCGGGCCCAAGAAGATAAGACGGCCTTGGAAGAAGAGTTGACAAGGGCCCGCACATCAACCGAAGGTTCGGTCCGGGAAGCAGTTCTAGGTTTCGTTCGGTCCCCTTTGTTATTCGCTTTAGCAGATAACATACATGGGGTTTATACTGCTAAGTATTTGGATAACATGCGAGAGCAAGTTATTCAGCAGTTCGGGCTTTCCCATACGGACGAGCGATGGAAGATGATCGAGCCACTTGAAAAAGATGGCAAGTTTCAGGTTATTCCGGCTTTGGAAGAACCTGTTCTGGAAGAAGACTATTTCTTCTTATTTTCAATATAACTCTTTTTCTTCAATTCTTATCCTTTTAATTGCCAGAACGAAGTAATATAACCAACTTCTAAATAAAATAATAAGTTTTATATTAACGAAGTTGTTTTAATCACCAAGTGTAAGATCGGGAACGCTTACAGGGTGTTAACCATCGGTCCCAGACATTATGTTTGGTTTATTCGTATCAATTCTGATTGGATCAGTCGTTTTACATTGTGTGTGGGTCACTCTTATTCTGTCCTTGGAGTCGACACTTGATTGGATAGGCGTAGTCTGCGTTTAATATGAATTTGTATGAGCTTCGGCCGAACCTTGGTTCTAATAAAGTCTCTTAGGTTTTGTTGGCTAAGCTTTGCTCATAATACGTCTTATATTAGGACCGATCTTATGTTTCGATATGCTGACTACCATTCCTTTTATCGTAGCAGATTTCATAGGTACAAAGGGTCATTCCTAAAGACTGAATGCCGTTGAAGGGAGTGTTTTAGTTCGTAATGAGTTCTGGGAGAATGACAACTCATCTATGGGGCTGGGCAAGTGCAGGAGCATCTGACTCGTCAAAACAGTCACTACAACTTGGGAGTCTTGCAGACAAGAAGCTTCGGTCACCAGTCCAGATTCGTCCTAAGTCACTCGACTTCAAGATCGGTCCATCATTCTATTAGAAATAGTTTGTATTGTACTTATTTGTTTTCTACTTACGTTTAAGAGAATGTATTTTATTGAGTCAAACACATTAATCGAAGATTCACAAGAAATATCGTCTTAAATTCATGACATTCCATGTTCGGGAGACCTCTATACCATCCAATGTTTCAAGTTTGTACGCACCTGATTCCAATTTCTTTGATATTCGATATGGTCCCTCCCAATTTCTGTCTAGCTTTCCAACGTTTCTCTGCACTTTAATGCTTCTGAGGACGAGATCGCCTTCAAAGAATTCTCTTGGGAGGACTCGCTTGTTATGAGCTCGTTCCATAGTTCGCTGATAAGCACGCATCCGTGCATAAATTGCATCTCTCTTTTCTTCGATCATCTCGAGGTCCAATAATCTCCTTTCACCATTCATATGTTCATCATATTGAGATATTCGAGGCGATCGGATGACAACCTCCACCGGGCTAACAGCTTCGGTCCCATACACCAATGAGAAAGGTGATTCCTGGGTTGTTGAGCGAGGTGTAGTTCGGTATGCCCATAGGACCTCATAGATGTGTTCGGGCCATTTACCTCTAAAATCTTCTAACTTGGTTTTCAATCCCTTCAGGATAACCTTGTTAGATACCTCCGTAAGTCCGTTAGTTTGGGGATGGGCTACTGATGAGAAATGCTGGATGATGCTCAACTTGGTGCATAGATCCCGTATGCTCTTCCTGCGGAACTGAGTCACATTATCATATACGAGCGCTCCGGGAATCCCGAAGCGGCTCACAATATTTCGCCATATAAAGTGCTTGACTACTTTTTCTGAGATGATGGCTACTGCTTATGCTTCAATCCATTTCGAGTAATACTCTACCGCTACAATACATAATTTTCTTTGCCCTATTGACCGAGGAAAAGGTCCGAGGATGTCGATCCCCCATCTGTCAAACGGACAAGGCAATGGGGTAATCGATAAGGGAGCCCCATGCAATTGTGGGACTGGAGCATGGTATTGACATATGACACAACGTTTAGTGTATTGCTTAGCATCAGCAAGCAATGTTGGCCAAAAGTATCCAGCTCTAATGATGCGGTGGTATAAAGATCGAGCCCCTGATTGAATGTCGCATATCCCTTCATGAACATAAATCATGACGGCTTCAACCTCAATAGGAGATAAACAACGCAGAAGCGGGCCTTCAAAACTCTTTTTAAACAAGCGTCCATCGACTAAGGTAAATCTCTTAGCCCAGACCTCTATTTTCCTGGTTTCAGACTTATCTTCAGGGAGATAGCCGTCTGAGAGGT
The DNA here is from genome assembly GCA_009725065.1 of Utricularia reniformis. Classification (NCBI taxonomy): domain Eukaryota; kingdom Viridiplantae; phylum Streptophyta; class Magnoliopsida; order Lamiales; family Lentibulariaceae; genus Utricularia; species Utricularia reniformis. The sequence continues at coordinate 478,418 of RWGZ01000753.1, read as the reverse complement.
ATTTAATAAAGGAGTTCACCCAATTGGGTTCTCCCGGAGATTCAGTAGCGTTAATATTCAAGCCCTGGAGTTCATGGCATAGAGCCCCGATCTCTTCAATGGACTGTTCGGTCACTGGAATCTCGACCGAAGGTCGGTCCTGAATATGGACCGAAATAGTGATTGGCTCTATGTCAGGTATGTCTGAGGCCAATCTGGCGAGTGCGTCGGCAACCTTGTTTTGCTCCCGTGGCACATGGTCAAGAGAGAACTCATTGAACTTTTTGGATATTTCCAGAACTTTGGCGCAATATAACTTCATCATCGGATCATGAGTTTCAAATCTCTATGCGAACTGTTCTACTACTAAGTTCGAGTCTGAGAACATTCGTACCTTGCTAACTCCCATTTTTCAAGCCAATGTCATTCCTGATAATACTGTCTCATATTCTACCACATTATTTGTTCCAGCAAAGGAAAATTTGACTGCGGAATGAATAAGATCACCTTGTACCGTTGCCAGGGTAATGCCCGCTCCTCATCCCCCGAAGGTTGACCCATCTACATGGATCGTCCATCGATCATCCTCTTGGTTTAGATAAATGGCCGATCGGGTCATTTCAACCACAAAATCGGCTAGAACATGAGCTTTGATCGCTCTTCGGGGCAGGAATTCCAGATACATAGCGTTGAGTTTGATAGCCATTTTGCCAATCTCTCATTCAAATCCTTCTGTTTAAGGAGCACTTTCAGAGGTTGATCCGTATAGACATAGACTGTTCGGCCTTCAAAATATTGTTTCATCTTGGATACAACTTTTTTCAAAGCTAACATGAATTTCTCCATGGTGAAATATTTGGTTTCTGCAGATACCAGAGAATGGCTGACATAATAAACAGGTCTATGAATGTCGTCTCGTATGGTTACCAGAGCTGCGCTGACGGCAACTTCTGATACCGCAAGATATAACCCCAAAGGTTCATCACAAGTTGGACTTACCATCACCGGGGGAGTGCTTAAATAAGTCTTCAGCTCGGAGAAGGCCCGATCGCATTGCTTGCTTTTCTTAGCACTCTGAAAAAAGGTAAGGCCCGGTCTGTGGATTTTGAAATAAACCTGCTCAGTGCGGCTAGCCGGCCAGTAAGCATTTGAAACTCTCTTTTGTTTCTCGGAGATTGCATGTCAATGATAGTCCGCACCTTTTCAGGGTTAACCTCTATGCCTTTCTCTGAAACGTAATATCCTAAAAATTTTCCACTTCGGATCCCGAAGCAGCATTTATTTGGATTTAGTTTGAGCTTATATTTTCGACATACTTCGAAACAATGAGACAAATAAGAAAGGTGGTCTTCATCCATAGATTTAACGATCATATCGTCAACATACACTTCCATCATATGGCCGATCAATTCTCTAAAGATTTTGTTGACCAACCTTTGGTACGTTGCTCTAGCATTTTTGAGACCGAATGGCATAACCACATAATAATAAACCCCATCTTCGGTCATGAATGATGATTTCTTCTGATCTTCCTTAGCTAAGAAGATCTGATGATACCCAGAATACGCATCAATGGTACTCATCATGGTGCTACCAGAAACAGCATCTACCAGTCGGTCGATGTGCGGCAAATGGAAAGGGTCTGACTCACAGCTCCCAACATTTCGACAACCTCGCGCTTCACGAAGCCTCAGTGTCCACTAAGATTCTGTGGACACGACGATTCCCGATGACCCCTATGATGGTGAGGGGGTCGTCGCATGGATCGATGATCCCTTCCCGATCAGCCAAGGTGAAAGTAATGTCCTCTCTGAAGGATGATGACCGTTCTACTGGATCATATTTCACCAGCGCCACAGATTTCTACTGAAGGAGTAATGTCTTCGTGCGCAATTCTCTTTCGGTCCCGAACCGTTCATTTATTCTCAAACCACCGGAGATAACATAAATATATCCGACCACTTCTCTCGGTGCCACCTCATTTTGAGGAGGTTGGGCACCAGTTTCCGTAGGTGGAGGAGCGGCCTGCTCCTGTCTTCCACCCTCGTTCTGCGGGGATCTACCGCCACGGCCACACCATATTCTTCTTCGGCCCTGATCACGGTTCTCACGACCGTGTTGGCCTCTTTCTTGTTCTGGCGGAGGAGACCGTCAGTCCTCCGTCCGATCATTATAGTTTCGGGGTTGTCCCCAATTATCTCTTCCCCGCGGCCTGTGACGATCATCACCTTGATGGCCCTTACGGGGGGATTCTGCTCGCTTGCCCTTCTGACCATTCCGGTCGGGCTTTTCTTTATTCATTGCCGCCACTGTCTCTTTCAACAGCGGGCACTTCAGGGTCGGGTGATCGCGATTATGATGCAACTCGCAATACACCCGATTGTCCGCCTGCTTCGGGGGGACGTCTTTTTCGCTTACAGCCGCTACTTCTCGCGACTGCTTCTTAGGGTAGGAAACCCTATGATCACCTGCGGGTTTAGGGTTAACCAAGCCCCAGCGCTTCATCCACCTTAATATACTTGTTGATTTTCTGGAGAAGTTTTCCCAATGTGGATGGTGGGCTCTTTACTAAGCTGGCCAAAAGGCCGCACGGTCCCAGGACCTGCTGTAGAATATCAATCTTATCCCGGAGCTCGAGCTTGATACCCTGGGCGGTCCTATTGAATTTCTCCATGAATGACCGAAGATTCATCTTTGCCGGGATATATTTCAGCTGATATAGTTCTTGCCTGCTTCGGGGCGGTCCTACATTTGGAGCAAATTGCTCAGAGAATGCCAAAATAAATCCGTCATACGACTGTATGGATCGGGCCGGCAAATTTTTGAACAACGTTCGGGCATCGCCTTGTAATCCTGCCGTGAAGATGCGACACTTTAGTGAATCCGAGGCCCGAACCGTTCCCATGCGTAATTCAAAATCGGCAACGTGATCGATTGGATCACCATCACCACGAAATGTCGGCAACTCCTCGGGTTTGCGATAATGCCGATCTGGGACTGCTGCCCAGATCTCTTCAGAAATGGGGAGCATCAAATCCCCCAAGGCGGCTGATACGCCTTCAGATTGATGGGACGATGCCTGGACTGCATGCAAATTATGCCACCAATCATTATCCTGATTGGGGCCTCCATGGCTCTGTTAAATAAACCAGGATTGCATCTCAAATTAGGTTCGCAATCCTTCAACGCACGCATGCTCTCCAACTCCCTGGTGAGCGCATCAATTCGTCGCTGCATCTACTCCTGATCATTTCCAGGAGCGGGAGTTAAAGCTCTGGCTGGGGGAGGAGGAGTAGACCGATATCTAGACCTCCTCATTGTTACGCCACGCCTGATGATTTCTTCACATCCTCTGCTTTTGGGAAACAGGGTTTGAAACAGTCGGTGGTTCTGTTCCACTCTCTCCGACGTAATTTCCAGTACCACCTTCTTGACGACAGCTTCCAGATCCTGCAAAGTAAATATTGGTGCTGGGAGACTGTCGGGAAGCACGTCACTATCATTTGTCGGAGTTTCAGTCTCTATGTCTTTGATTATCCTATCCCTGGTAGAAAACTCAAATTGGATTAGATAATCGTCCCCACGGACGGCGCCAAACTGTTATGGTTCCTTTTTTGGGGTATCAACCGTCGTCCGGTTCATTTAGCAAACGAACTCGGTTTTGATTTGTTTTTGTTGTGGAAGACGATTAAAAACTGTAAATAAACGATGACACGGCGATGTACAGTGGAAACCCCAGGAATTGGGGTGAAAACCACTTGACTAAGACCAGATTATACTCTTAGCCTGTTCACTAATCGAATAATTCATAATGAATACAACAGAGGCTTAATGAAAATGACAAGGAAAAGAAAGTAGTAAGAACTCCGGCAGGGTAACGGCATGTTCTTACGCGTCCAAAAGGTCCTGCTATTTCCGTCGTCGCGCCATGCATTTATAGAGTTAGCGGCGTGTGTAAATCACGCTCTGTAACCGCCTCTGACAGGTTTGTTAGAGGTTGTTATCGCGGGATGTAAAATGAGGTTGGGACCGAGGCGTGGTCTGCGTGATCGGGCCCGAGGCGTGGTAAACGTGTGGAGGCCCGAAGCGTGGAGAACGTGAGTCTGTAACCGTTCGGACCGAACCAATAAGCCAGTTACCAAAAGACGCTTTATTTCGCCTAAGGTAATCTTCGGTCCTCTCGTTAAACATCGGGCCGCTTTCCTTAAGTGTACAAATGGGCTGCAAGAATTCGTTTCCACTATTTGAATTAGCCCAATAGTTAATGAGTCTTACCTATCACAAGGTACCCGGTCATAAAGTTCTCATCAACCAGGAACAACACACCCTCAAACCGAGTCACATAGATTTCTTCTTCAATATCACAATTCACAAAATGGTCTTGACATTCATCACATAAATGACAAGCATCTGGATTAAAGCTAACACAATTAGAATACATATAGAAATGATTCTAGTCACAGAGGCAAAGTATAAAAGTAATCAATATTTGACTTCTCAATTAAGCATTTGACTACTAACTGATACATATCAATGTATCAATCACGAAAGAATTTCTATCGAAATTCTAAATGTTGTTAATAAATTTTGCTCATGGAGGCATATCAATCAACTACCTATCATATCTGAATTTTTAAGATAAAATCAAATTCTATCTTAATAATTTCTTTCCAACACGATGAATTTGAAAAAGAAACTATATAAGAGTAAGTCAAAGATTTTTATCAATTTGATATTTATCAATATGAAAACACATAATAAACATCAACATATGATTTTTTCTCATTTGACATTACTCTATCCCAAACTCTCAATAGATATCGTAATTTTGATATCTCTCGTAGTGTTACAAGGAGTTATTTCGGATAGTGGAAATTTTTCTTTAAAGAAATCAAATTCTTTGCCTCAAGAATAGTGTTGTACTCAATGATATCGTTTCTCATCACAAAACGATTCACACACTAATCTCAATATAATTTATAAACATATAATTTGATGTTATAAATCATCTCTATTTATTGATATAATGAAAAGACATTCACATAATACCCCAACATTTTGGGATATTTAAACTTTAGATTAAATTTTCAAAAATTACACCAATCAATAAATATCGCAATTCAATTAATCAGGAAAATAATAATCACACCAATTAATTAGTGAAAATATTTGATTATCAAATGATTCTCATGAAATTGCAATTCATTGATTCTAACAAGATTGAATAGTTTTTATTTTTAATTGAAATATTCGATTCAACAGCCTATAACTTTTCAAAATAACTCTTAAAATTAACTTAGAAAATTAGTTATATTTTTACTGCGTCTATTTCAAAAAAGCAATAATTAATCATTATGGACAATAAAATGAGTGAACTAGTTCAATAAGTGAATCTCGTAAATTTCAACATTAAATAACAAAATTAAGACATATTCTTAATTTTATTTAGAAACAGTTGAATGGATCATATATATCAATTTCTGGGATTAAGGATATCTAAAAAATATAATGTTTACTCCACTGAATGTATCAAGCACAGAATCTCATATAAAGAAAAATCTTTTCCATAATTGATTTTAAGAAGAATGACAAACTGTTTTGAAAATGATTTTTCTTGGATAAAATCAACTAGAAATACAAATTCAAGTATATGACTATTTAAAGAAATTGTATAATTTCTCTTACAAAAGAAACGATATAACCTGGATTAAATGTCGTAATTTGATGAGATTTGAACCAGAGAAAGATTGTTCTTAAGATTATTAGAAATCTGGATTAAACTTTCACAGAAAGAAACACTGTTAGTATTAAATACAATAAATATAAAACAATATCAGAAAGTTGATTTGATCTCATGTATCAAATCTGGTTAAGTGTCGCTTGTGCCACGTCGTAATGACATTGAACTTAAGAACAATTCCGGCAAAACCAGTGTTCTCCAGGTTACATAAGCAGCAAGCTCCTTTGCTCAAGAACGATGATCGTTGTCGATGAACTCAAAATCAAGACAGAGAAGAATCTCAAAACAAGAACTCAAAATATTCTTGTATCTTTTATCTCTTTCTAACCTTACTATCGTTATTTGTGAGGTCCCCTCGGCGGTGCGAGAGAGAGGGCACCTTAGGCAAATCTCTACATCGGCTATAGACGGGGAACGATCGTATGTTAAGTTTAATGATTCGTCTTCCATTGCACGAGGTATTTTCCCTAGCAAAGTGGCAAGCGGAACGTTAGAACTGGAAAGTTAAGCGTGCTCACCCTAGAGCAATTCAGGGATGGATGACCCACTGGGAAGTGTGGGAGCTAGGGAAAAAGTAAAGCCGTGAGGACTAGGTGGGTGTCATTAGGGTCAGCCTAGTCCAAAGCGGACAATATCGTGCAAGCGGAAAGGCGGGTCGTTACATTTGGTATCGGAGCAGGACCCGGGTTATAGTCGGTGTGTTGGGGCAAACCTCAGCGAGGACGCTGAGTCCATAAGGAGGGGTAAATGTGAGGTCCCCTCGAGGGTGCGAGAGAGAGGGCACCTTAGGCAAATCCCTACATCGGCTATAGACGGAGAACGATCGTATGTTAAGTTTAATGATTCGTCTTCCATTGCACGAGGTTTTTTCCCTAGCAAAGTGGCAAGCGGAACGTTAGAACTGGAAAGTTAAGCGTGCTCACCCTAGAGCAATTCAGGGATGGGTGATCCACTGGGAAGTGTGGGAGCTAGGGAAAAAGTAAAGTCGTGAGGACTAGGTGGGTGTCATTAGGGTCAGCCTAGTCCAAAGCGGACAATATCGTGCAAGCGGAAAGGCGGGTCGTTACATTATTTATAAAATGAATAAGACACAGTAAGGTTGAAGACTCCACTCTTATCCCAACTAATTAGGAAAAGTAGGGTTAGTGGAAAAAAATATCTTCTGACTTTTTATTATGTAATTAACATAATATTAATAAAGTTATTAAATTTTGTATAGATAATATAAATATTATCTAATTGATTCAACATTGAAGTTTTTTTACTGTAGAAGAGACAAAAGTATGTTCCAATAGAAAGGAAGAAGACAGAGTGTCTCATTTCTTTGTAAAAGTAAACAAAGTGGACCGGACGATACAAAACGTGTCATCTTGTAATCAACATTCTTATCTCACCTTCCATTATTGGCATCTCTGTATAAAAATAGCCTTTGTCTCTTCATGGTTAATTTAATTCATCATGCCTCGATCTCTTGATGTTTCTTTTTCTCTGTTGTTAGTTTTAATATGTTTATCTTCACAGCTTGATGCCAGAAAGCTTACTGGAATAAGCTTTATTTCTACAGCAAGTTCAGGGGGTTTGGTAAAAGGCTTTGNTATCAGAAAGTTAATTTGATCTCATGTATCAAATCTGGTTAAGTGTCGCTTGTGCCACGTCGTAATGACATTGAACTTAAGAACAATTCCGGCAAAACCGGTGTTCTCCAGGTTACACAAGCAGCAAGCTCCCTTGCTCAAGAACGATGATCGTTGTCGATGAACTCAAAATATTCTTGTATCTTTTATCTCTTTCTAACCTTACTATCGTTATTTATAAAAGGAATAAGACACAGTAAGGTTGAAGACTCCACTCTTATCCCAACTAATTAGAAAAAGTAGGGTTAGTGGAAAAAAATATCTTCTGACTTTTTATTATGTAATTAACATAATATTAATAAAGTTATTAAATATTGTATAGCTAATATAAATATTATCTAATTGATTCAACATTCAAGTTTTTTACTGTAGAAGAGACAAAAGTATGTTCCAATAGAAAGGAAGAAGACAGAGTGTCCCATTTCTTTGTAAAAGTAAACAAAGTGGACCGGACGATACAAAACGTGTCATCTTGTAATCAACATTCTGATCTCACCTTCCATTATTGGCATCTCTGTATAAAAATAGCCTTTGTCTCTTCATGGTTAATTTAATTCATCATGCCTCGATCTCTTGATGTTTCTTTTTCTCTGTTGTTAGTTTTAATATGTTTATCTTCACAGCTTGATGCCAGAAAGCTTACTGGAATAAGCTTTATTTCTACAGCAAGTTCAGGGGGTTTGGTAAAAGGCTTTGTGCCATCTTCCCCTACTCATGGCCGTGATGCTGAGATAACTACTTTGGAACGAAACAGTAACTCCGGCCCTACTCCGGCTCCCGGCATTGGTCACTAGTCTTCACTAACATTCTTTACAGGTTCTTCTAAGTGAACATTTTGAGGTATGTTAGCTTATAAGAACGATTGTCACGGGTGAGGACAAGTGAGATTTAAGAACGTGTTGAAAATATTGTCTCACGGGCGAATGATATTTAATATCCCCAAAGTTTCTATGATTTAGCAAATTTAATCCTTAAACTTTTTTTATTTTGGTAAATTTAGTCCTCAAAGTTTTGTGGAATCAAAACAAGTCCCCAAACTTGTATTTTTTGCATAATTAGTCCTCATATTTTGTAACATTTGGCAAATCTAGTCCTCAAAGTTTTATATATGTGGTGAAATTGGTCTTTAAATTTTGGGGACTAATTTTGCCACATAGAGACCAAATTTGTCAAAAATATCAAAATATGGGAACTATAAATATCAAATAAAAGTTTGGGGACCAAATTTGTCAAAATCACCAAACTGTATGGATCAAACTAATCATTTTCTCATTGTCTCACATGTTATTAAAAATTGAAATTTAGAAATAAAAATATTCTAATTTATAAGAAAAGTGATATCATGAATTATATGTTTAACTTAGTCTCTAATTTACTTCTTTTATAAATTAGGCTACATGGATATTCCTCTATTGAATATTGAATTTCTACATGTTATCGAAGCTACATGATGAGTTTTGAGATGGTTTGTATTGGTTAGACAAACTTTGATAGAAAATCTTGTCGGGTCAACGCGATAAAAATAGCTCGTTCTATGATTAGAATACTATCTAGCATATTATAGCAAGTTTGAATTGATCAAACTCAGTTTGATTTGAGGGAGAGTTGGAATATTGTTCTACATTGATGTGAAAATAGACTATTCTAATTTATAAGAGTATGATATTATGAGTAATTGATTTAAGATAATCTTTTCAATTTAATTAGAATAGTCCATTTTCACATCAATGTAGAACAATATTCCAACTCTCCCTCAAATCAAACTGAGTTTGATCAATTCAAACTTGCTATAATATGCTAGATAGTATTCTAATCATAGAACGAGCTATTTTTATCGCGTTGACCCGACAAGATTTTCTATCAAAGTTTGTGTCATACTCTTATAAATTAGAATAGTCCATTTTCACATCAATGTAGAACAATATTCCAACTCTCCCTCAAATCAAACTGAGTTTGATCAATTCAAACTTGCTATAATATGCTAGATAGTATTCTAATCATAGAACGAGCTATTTTTATCGCGTTGACCCGACAAGATTTTCTATCAAAGTAGCTCGTTCTATGATTAGAATACTATCTAGCATATTATAGCAAGTTTGAATTGATCAAACTCAGTTTGATTTGAGGGAGAGTTGGAATATTGTTCTACATTGATGTGAAAATGGACTATTCTAATTTATAATAGTATGATATTATGATTAATTGATTTAAGATAATCTTTTCAATTTAATTCATATTTCTTATAAATAGAACTACACATAGACTTTTTGACACATTTAATGCCAAATTTCAACTAATAGAGATAAACAAGGATTCTTTTATGTATCGGAGTCTTACAACTTTTGAAGCAAATACGTCGATTCTTACAAATTTGGATAAGATCACCATGTTTATGTAGAAATTTAGAATTCAATTGATCAGGAGAATATATGTATAACTCACTATATAAGAGAAGTGAATCTCATTGAAAAAACTTAATAATTGTGATATCAATATCTTTATTATTTATAATTTCACAATAGTTTCGAGATGAACTAATGTTCGAAGAGCGTCTAATTGTCTCATTACATATTTACTTCTACGTGTTCTTACAACATCAAAACATTTTATGAAAACTCTTGCTCGATCATAGATTCCTTCTCCGCTTTGAGGAACCAAAGTTTGCCTGCTCACTGTTGCCTTCACCTAAGGATTTCTCCAGCCAAGTCTGCCCGAAAACTTCATTTTCTTATCTACATCAGCTTTTTTATGTACATATCATCATTTTTTATTTTTATAAATAATTTTACTTTCATCCCTACAACAATGTTTGAACATTTATAATTTTTATTTTGAATATATCATCGTAATTATGTAAATAATAATTATTTGTAATGATATTTTTATTATATAAATCACATTTATACGTTAAATTGATAATTGTGATTTTTCGAGTGTGAAACATTTTAGAATTTTGACTAATTTGTTATTGTATTTTCTAAACTAAAAGTGTAATATATCGTTAAAAATTAAAATTTATCAACTAAAACCGCATACATGATAACCCAAACCGAATAAAATCGACGACGAATTGATATGATTTTTTTTTACGTAAAATCATAATTAAAAATTAATTAATCGAAACGATTAAAACTAATACATAAGTAAATCGATCATTTTCACACACATTGTATCGAACAATCAAAATACTATGGATAAAATTAATATATAAATCATTATAAATTTATATATTTTATAATAATTGAATAATTATAATTTTTTTAAAATCTCTGAAAGAGAGTGGAAGGCAAACTAATGCACTGATCTTATATACGGTAACAAAGCCGGCGAGTTTGCCGAATTCCGAGGCCAATAAGTCATCGGAGGTGACGTAATTTTTGTGTATTTCGTACCGATTCGGATCGATATGATTGGTGCGGACGATATCAAATTATATATTTTATTATTTTTTAAAGTCAGATACAAAAAAACTTGGAATATTTACATTAATTTTAACCTAAACTTTAAAACATATTATTTAATGATCATCAAGAATTGGTTTTCAAAATCTGTGTGTTTCATATACAATTTTAATTTTTTTTGGAATGACATTGATAATATTTCAAACATCAGGTCTAAAATTGTAATTTTCTGAAAATATATATTAAATTTGTATTTCCAAAAATACCCCTACTCGAGTCTTCTCTCATAAAGTAATACGTTTGAATTTCGTGGTCTCCGTTTAGACGAGTGGCCGGCCAGCGGCCACACAAATGACAAGAAAACCGATGAATGAATCCTATTTCTTCCCGATCATCTTCTCAACTCAATAATGGCGTCGTGTTCAACTATAAGAGGAGTTTTTATCCCAATTAGAAACCCTAATCGACGATACCCATCGACAATCGCACGGAGAAACAGAGTCTCTTTNGAATATATCATCGTAATTATGTAAATTATAATTATTTGTAATGATATTTTTATTATATAAATCACATTTATACGTTAAATTGATAATTGTGATTTTTCGAGTGTGAAACATTTTAGAATTTTGAATAATTTGTTATTGTATTTTCTAAACTAAAAGTGTAATATATCGTTAAAAATTAAAATTTATCAACTAAAACCGCATACATTAACCCAAACCGAATAAAATCGACGACGAATTGATATGATTTTTTTTACGTAAAATCAGAATTAAAAATTAATTAATCGAAACGATTAAAACTAATACATAGGTAAATCGATCATTTTCACACACATTGTATCGAACAATCGAAATACTATGGATAAAATTAATATATAAATCATTATAAATTTATATATTTTATAATAATTGAATAATTATAATTTTTTTAAAAGCTGTGAAAGAGAGTGGAAGGCAAACTAATGCACTGATCTTATATACGGTACCAAAGCCGGCGAGTTTGCCGAATTTAGTCATCGGAGGTGACGTAATTTTTGTGTATTTCGTACCGATTCGGATCGATATGATTGGTACGGACGATATCAAATTATATATTTTATTATTTTTTAAAGTCGGATACAAAAAAACTTGGAATCTGACCCTAAACCTGATACATGACGGTATCGAAAAAAATATCAATTTTATCCGATATTTGACATACCGATCGATATAAAAATATTAGTTTGTCTATAAATTTAATTAGTATTCAGCAATGGGTGGTGTTTATCATGACAGATGTCACTTAAACTTTAAAATAATATTGATTTACAAAGTTTATTCAAAAAATAGTAGTTGGGCACTAAAATTCAATTTTATCCTAAACTTTAAAATATATTATTTAATGATCATCAAAAATTAGTTTTCAAAATCTGGGTGTTTCATGTACAATTTTAATTTTTTTGGAATGACATTGATAATATTTCAAACATCAGGTCTAAAATTGTAATTTTCTGAAAATATATATTAAATTTGTATTTCCAAAAATACCCCTACTCGAGTCTTCTCTCATAAAGTAATACGTTTGAATTTCGTGGTCTCCGTTTAGACGAGTGGCCGGCCAGCGGCCACACAAATGACAAGAAAACCGATGAATGAATCCTATTTCTTCCCTATCATCTTCTCAACTCAATAATGGCGTCGTGTTCAACTATAAGAGGAGTTTTTATCCCAATTAGAAACCCTAATCGACGATACCCATCGACAATCGCACGGAGAAACAGAGTCTCTTTCTCAGTTTTGGCTATGGGTTCTTCAAATTCCTCACAGAAGCAAGGTATTTTATTACTTCCGCATATTGCTTAAAATATTAATGGGTTCTTGAAATTGTTCTTATCCCGTTCATATATACTGTTAAAGCTGTGATTTTAACGGATTAAGAAGGATTTTCTTCTTCGTAACGTTTTACAGAGGCGGGAAATACGAGGATTTGCTCCATAAGTGATGAAGAATGGAGGAATCGGTTAAATGAGGAGCAATTTTACATCACTCGTAAAAAGGGTACTGAGAGAGCTTTCACTGGGTATACATATTTGTTAAACAAAAGCTATTTTGTCTGAATGCTTGTTATGTTGTCTGAATGTTTGTTTCTAATGAAACTTGTGTCTTTAGAGAATATTGGAACACAAAAACTTCAGGAACCTATCACTGCATCTGTTGTGACACTCCCTTGTTTGAGTAAGCCTCCATTCATTTATCATCCTTATTAAAATTTGTATGATTTAATAAATTGGTTCTTAATATTTTTAAATACAAAATTAGTCTCTAAACTTTGATTTTTCGGTAAAACTAATCCTCGTATTTTATACATTTTGACAAATCGTAGGGACTATTTTTCCATAATTTGGAAACCATGGGTCTATTTTTACTACAACAATCAAACATATTTGTATTACAAATGTCAGAGATGCATTTGTCAAAATAACAAAACTTTGGGATAAAAAACTTCATTTTCTCTTTATTATAATTGAGAAAATAGCCTTTTGATCTCAAACTGACATATGTAATCTCGTACTTTGATCATTTTGATAAAAATGATTCGAATTTGGCAAAAATTAGTCTCCAAAGTTTAAGTGTTAATTTTGCCACATACAATAAATTTTGATAATTATATTTACCAAATTTTGTAAAGTATTATGATTAATTTTAATGGAAAACAAATTTTGAGAACTAGTTTATCTTGAAAAAACTTTAATAACTAAAGTTGTCTAAACCCTAAATAACAGTGAAGATCAAATTTATCAAATCATACAAACTTTAAAGACCTTAAAATGATATGATTACTGAATCCCATTTTCTAGGTCTTCAACGAAATTTGATAGTGGAACCGGATGGCCTTCGTATTACAACTCTATAGAAAACAATGTGAAGTCAAAACTCGATATGTCTATAATCTTTATGCCAAGGCAAGAAGTTCTCTGTGCAATTTGTGATGCTCATCTTGGTCATGTTTTCGATGACGGCCCGGCTCCGACCGGAAAACGTTACTGTATCAATAGGTAAAAATTGATGATTAACACTTTTTTTTATTTTGTTCTTGTTGATTATTAAAAGTGTTGATGATCTATTTTTGCAGTGCTTCACTCAAGCTCAAGCCAAATTAGTTAATTGTTATTCAGTGCTTTTCTCTGGTTTTATTTGTATGTAATAAAAATACACTACATTTTACATTTTGTGGGAAATAATATTATACTACCATAATATAGTATACTTCATAAGAGAAATATACGATATTGTAATTACGAGTTTAAATTTCATCAAAATTTCAGTATTTTGGTACAATTTCGTTGAGATTGAAATAAAATTTCAGTATTTTGATACTCAAATTAAAACTGCGGTGAGGTGTCATGCGATGTCCACGTGATTTTCTTATGTTACACAAAACACAAGTTTAATTGCGATCTGATAATCGTTAAAAAATCACGATATCATTACACATGTTAAAACCAGCGGTGGCCTTATCGTGATTTTGGAAAAGACTAATTTACCCTTAATTCTATTAATTATAATATAATTATATTTATTATTATTATTATTATTATTATATATATATATATGTTATTAGTATTTTTGCGTAAATAGCGATCATAATATCACAATTTTACCAAACATATTTAAAAATTCACGATTATCATATCTCACCACATCTCACCATACCGCAATTTTAAAAAACTATACCAAAGTTATAATCTGGTCAAAATTAGGTTATCCATTTAAATAACTGTATCCGCCCATGCTATATTTATTAAATATATTTAATATTTTTCAAAAAGTTGCCTTAATTATACCACTCTAATTAGGAAACTTGAGGATTACCAATTCAACTCATAATTTTATTTTTCAAATTCCCTAGGTTGTTTTTGGTTTGTTCATCCATCTCTAATTGATTTTAATACGATTATTGTACATTATTTCGTTCATCTTCTTCAATGTTCGAATTCTTGTTATGTAAATCTTATTTTAGGGTTTTCTTTTTCCTATTGCTTTTATTTTCGATTTTTTTGGTGTTTACATCAAAATTAATTGAAATTCATCTTACCATAATGTTTTCGGTTTTTGTTTTTTGGGCAAGAAATATAATCGAATGATTTATAAGAAAATGGCCAGAGATTTTTTAGCTATTCTTGTTTCAACTAATGCTTCTGAGTTGGCATTTAGCACAAATGGTTGAATTATAAGTCCTCATCGTAGTAGACGACATCCGACGACTTTAGAATTGTTGATGTGTGCTAAAAGATGGTTGTTGACTTCGATCTAAAGTGAGTTAATAATTTTTAATATTTATTCATTAATTCCATTTGTTGATATATGTTAACATGATAATTATTTGTTTAAATTTTATATTAGGTACTTGTAAAACTCTCGAGTGTTGTCCGACCATAAAGAAATGGGAAAAATGATACTATTGGTCTCGATGATGAAACTTTCAAAGTATAATTTTATAATCATTGAAAGAGTTGTTTTAATTTTATATTGTTGTTTTAAGATTATTTTGATATATTTTAATATGGATATTTTACTATTTTTTTAAAAAAATCAAAATTGTAAATCGTTGGTTAACCGCTAACCCAACGATTAATCCATAGCATATGCGGGGCGGGTAGTGGGCGGATAACAAAATAATGAGGCGGGGGCTGGGCGAGGAGAGGTAGACATTATGTTAGGCGGGGCGGGTAACGGTTACTGGTATAACCGTGCAATATCCATCCCGTTGCCATCCCTACGTGTCATAAAAGAATTTACCATATAACATGCTTTCTTACTGTATTTACCGAATAACATATTTTATAATAAAAATAAATCTAATATATAATATTACATATATATTTAAATTAAAAATACTTATTAAATTAAATTAGTTTGACGAAAATCGTAAGAATATGTTAAAATGAATTAAATTATGATTGAAAATATTGATAAAATATTATATCGAACAAAACATAAAATATAGTTGTTGACATATATATTAAGATCATACGCTCCGAATCGGAATATATATTTTTCATACTAATCGATATGTCAAATACTGGAGGGCATAGTCGTTTTGTCCTATAACTCCCGGTATCTTTTTATCGGATCGAATCTCGGGTTTTTCTGGTTCGATCAAAAACAGTCGATACCGTCATGTATTTGACATATCGATCAATATAAAAATATATATTCCGATTTGAGCGTATGATCGATATATATGTCGCTAACCGGTATTTTATATTTCTTTCGATATAATATTTTATCAATATTTTCGATCGTAATTTAATTCATTTTAACAAATTCTTACTATTTTCGTTAAACTAATTTAATTTAATAAGTATTTTTAATTAAATTATATATATAATATTACATATTAGATTTATTTTTATTACAAAACATGATATTCGGTAAATACAATAAGAAATCAAGTTATATGTCAAATTCTTTTCTGACACGGGTTATTTGACTAATAGACTTTGTGCACTGCGCTATTATGCAAATTTACCCCAATTCTTACACACAATGTCGGTCGCCGCGTATCGGGGTTAGAGCTGCGAAAAACATATCTCTCTCCATAATCTTCAATCGCAATTATCTATTATAATATATTATTTAAATTATAGAATGTAATCAAATTAATTCTATGAAAATTTAAACGAACGTGATATTAAAGGAAATATTCAACATATTGATATGCTTGAATAAATCATTATGTTCTAGACATTTTTATAAGCTTAATGCATCTTATTTTTATAATCAATATTAAATAAATTTAATACCTCTCTTAAGTTCAATCATATCATATATTGGAATTTGTCTCACATTCTAAAAAAAAGTGAGATTAATTAGGTTTATAAAGTTGAATTTTAATAATATATTAACTTATTCAAGTCTTTTAAATGTGTAGGTTTATCCATTTAATCCCGTTTGTTCACATTCTCACGTCGTTATTTCGACCAGACTCCATAATTTCTACATGATATGTTTGAACATGTAAATTGAAACCGAACAGGCGTATACTGTTGTTATTGCCCAAGGTTATTTATGTAATTATGATACCACCGGGGCTCATCTGACGTGACTAAATGATATTGTTGATTTTCTATTATATCTATTGAATATTTGCTTTTGAGGGTAGTCTCGTAATTTGGCCAATGCCGAGCCCCCGTATAAGGATTCTGATGGTGTTTTGAGCTGTTTTAAATAATTTCGGTCGGAAATGATGCTAGACGTATTTTCGTAATTGGGCATTCGGAGAGCTCGCTCACGACCTAAGACAATATTTTTAGCTATCTCCTAAGCATTTAGAGACATTACATGCTACTAGTGTTCGACCGGGGTACATTCTCGAAGTTTCGAGGTGCTGTGACACTTATTCCAGTTTAATTGGATATTTTCTAAGTAAGTTTGGCTAATTTGTCTAAGATTGTACTTTTGGACCTTAAGATTGTGCTTTTGGATACAAGACTCTATGTCCCAAAAACATGTTCAGACTCTTGGCAAGCTTCCCAAAGTTCCGATTTCGCGAATTTATGACCCAGTCGCGACTTTTTGTACAAAAAGTCGCGAGAACCTTACTCAAGCCCTTGACTCACGACTTTTCGCTCAAAAAGTCACTAGAGCATGTATGCATGCCTGTAGTCGCGAGTTTTCGTCGCCTTGCCTCTCACTCGCGACATTTTGTTCCATCCGTGAGATTTTGCATGTAGGAGTCGCGAGTCTTCATCCTTGTAGTCGTGACATTATGTCGAAATGTCGCGACCAGCACCCATTCGTGAGATTTCATGCAAAAAGTCACGACTCCTCCCATCTCAGGCGCGACGTAGTGGATTCGATCATTTTTCGTACCGTTTTTATTCGGATTATCAATATCATTTGATTATACTTGTATCTTTTCATTATCATTATCATAGTGAAAGCCTAAGTAGAGTATTGCTCTCTCGAGCACTTAAACTCACACCTTGTTGGTCAAACCTTGTATATCGCTTGTGTCCCCACAATAATTGAACTCAAAACTATATAAGAAATTGACTGATCATAAACAAACTCTATAAAATATTTTTAGACAAGATCAACTATGAAATGGATCATATTTTGTAACAATTATCCCATAAAGATTGTTTTATCCTACGTTCTCATAAGTATTAACGGTTATCTTAATGACATGCATGATTACTTTGAGAGTTCAATTTTTGTTTCTCTCAACTACTCCATTTGATTCAGGTAAATGAACCCGATATTAAAGAAATGATGTTACACAATTAAAAGACTTATTCAAGTCTTTTAAAGTATGATTCCTGTGCCATCACATCTCATTCGTTCACATCATGTCGTAATATCGGTCAAATTGTATGAGACATTTGGATTTGAAAATTGAATTGAATTGGACTTCTTGATAATAATAATCAGGATTTGATCAAACAATTTTAATATTATATTGAAATTATAGAGTTCGAAATTTGTATCCAATAGAATAAACCAACTATATATTAAAGTAAAGAAATAATACATTTAAAAAACTTAAACAAATTATTATTTGCTAATGCATCATAGTTATAATCTTAATCTATAATGTAACCCAAATGTAAAAAGTACTCTCGACATATTTTATGCACATTTTCTGCAATGAGACATTTGTACAGAAACAGGGGAAAAACAGAGTATTCTAGTTCTACTATCGAATTTACTGGTTTTTCTAATACAAATTGAAAAGAACATGTTGAGTTTCGTAATCAGAAACCCAGAAGAATCTGGACAGGTTTGTGTATTTGGAGGTTTGATGAATCAGGACTGGTTATCGAGGTCTTGTTTGCTGATAAATGTGCCGTGAAAACCGTACGGGACTCGAGAAGGAAGTTTAACGGTTGCGATGAGCTCTAGAGTTATGGCGTTTATGATTTGAAGCTCTGATTTCCATGTTTTTTCGTTATGGGTGAATGAGATAATGTACCCGTCGTCTTCTGATTCAGAAACAGGGGTTCTTTGTAGAAAAAGGGGCTCGCCGCCGTACTTTTTGTCGCCGTAGATGAACTTTTTTGTTTCTCCGGTGAAAAGGTCGACTTTTGCGAAACCTGAAACTTTTGGCCATGGTTCGGCAATGGCGAGATACGCGTACCGGGTTTTTCTTCCTAGCTTGTTCCGGTTAACCATTCCGGCTTCTAAGTTAACTTGGTCTGATTCTGAGATAATTGGGCGGCGCGTGGATTTGCAGGTTTTTAAATTTAGTCTGATTTCGGACAAGACGCTCTGTAATCCTTCGTCACCTTCGTTGAAAATTGAATCCGGCGGAGTCATGCAAGAACCGATAACGACGATTTCGTCGCTTTCCGGTTCCTCCCATGCGTTCCATAAATGAAAACAGAAGCAATCTGGAACTTCAATCCATTTTAAGGAAGATGAATCGGCGGCGTACTTATCAAGTACACCGAATCTAGACACCTTTTCTTTATTATACACCACCGGAGAACCGCCGCGGATCATCTCAGACATTTTGAACTCAACTTGTTGATCAGGGATGATGACAAATTTCTCAGTTATAGCGAAATCGTGCATCATTGTTGGTTCAGATACAGGGATTTGAACGTCATCGGACTTTTTCCCGTTTGTAGAAAATCTAAAGTACTTTAAGTAAGGTCTCTGTATCACGTTATAGCTTAAAGCGAACATCTCGTCGGAAACTGGATCAACCTTGGGATGAGCAATCATGGTGGAATCTAAACCGCCGTCAAAATTATATCTACCGACAGTTTCTAAATCGCCGTTAGGCTTCACTCGAACGTGATAAGGCAAATCATCTTCCGACATCGCAAGTAACCGCCGGTTAAAGTATACCAGTCCGGCGTTTGCAACGCCGATACCATGATCGGAATCAAGGAGGTTAAATATCCCACGAGCGTGAAATAGAAGCAATCTTGCTATCCCCGTATGGCCGTGAAGCTCCCCAATGGCCTTAGGAAAAATTGGACGCCCCAAATCCCGTTCTTGAATCAATCTCTGTGTCTCAGTGAACCGGCAAGCGTAACTAACTTCGCCGCCGTCGAATTTCACTGCGTGAATCATACCATCGCCGTCAAAAAAGTGATGCCCCGCCGTAGGCTCAAACAACGGATTAGCACCGTTTCTCAAATAAACACCCTGAATAGATTCTGGTATCTTCCCTACAACATGAAGTCGATTCTCCACCGGATGCTCCATCACCGGCGAGAAATTCCCTGCAATCTGAACACAAGGATCAGCTGTTTTAGGAAGTGGGTGTTGAAGCTCATGCAAAGTTAATACCCTCTCCGCCGCATCCAACGCCATCGCCGCCGCTTTCTGAATAAAACTCCAGTTTTTAGTAGCTTTATTCGCCGTAGTAATAACAGACGGCGGCGATAACTTGCGAAAATCGATAGTGGGAGTGTGAACAGAACATTGAATAGTGGATAAACCAGGATATCTGGGTTTAATCAAAGAATTGGCAGTGGAAACAGAGGAAATAGCAGCCATGTATTCTTAAGATAAACGTGAGAGTGACTGTAAATTGTTGGTTTCTTTGTCTGAATGGTTGTCTTAGTGAGACGATGAAGAGAAGACTATTTATAGAAAATAAATAGTCTTTCAAGTGTCAGAATTCTTACAAGTTTGTGATGACTCTTACAGTGTGAGACGAGAATCCACCAATCATTTTTCTGTTCTTATATTTGGAATTT
This sequence comes from Utricularia reniformis, assembly GCA_009725065.1. Lineage (NCBI taxonomy): Eukaryota > Viridiplantae > Streptophyta > Magnoliopsida > Lamiales > Lentibulariaceae > Utricularia > Utricularia reniformis. Next base: position 457,961 of record RWGZ01000753.1, on the reverse strand, counting down.
TAGATATAAAATAAATTTAATTTAATTCCATTTCTAGGAAAGTGTCATTTAATAATACAACTTGTATATAATTGACCAGGTCCGTACTCAATGTTTTATTTGATTTAGTATGATGGGTTATGCCCAATAGATATACCTTTTGAACAACATTTGATAAATAGTGGTGAGGTGAACTAATTGTTATTTAAAAAAATTGTTTTTGAAACTACGGTGTAATAGTCTTGATATCACAAAATGATTTTTTTGTCCTTATTTTTTAATAATTGTGTATAACTTAAAAAGTATATTTTATATTATTTAAAAACTATATTTTTAAATTGTTATATATATTTTATAGTTTGAACATATAATTGATAGACTATAATAATTTATTGATCAAAATTATTTTTTTAAAAAAATTAAACTACAATTTATCAATAATAAAATTGATATTTTAAAGGTGCGTTCTGGTAGCCATTGGGTTAAACCAACTATGAACTCACCGTTGTTTTCTGCAGTCGCACGAACGTAGTTATTAATAATATTTGGTTAAAATATAATAAAACTACAGCATGTTCACCGCACCGGATGGTACACTGGCCTTCCAAACAACAACATTATATCAATCGTGGATATAAAATTTGATTTTTTTATTAAAAAATTAACAAAAAACATTTAATTGTTTCTTTTGCGTTGAACCCCAAAATCTCCAAATTTAGCTGTAAAACCTGGTATTAAATGATACCATGACTATAGATCTACAAATCTTAAAGATCGAAACAATTTTTTTATCCAAATGTAAAAAATATAAGTTTAATGATAGTCGAATAGTTGATTGATAGAAAACATTATACTAATTAATCACAAAATTTAATTATTTAAATTTATTAAAAATATAATGAAATTTATCTTCGAATGGTAAATCTCAATATGTAAGAATATTGATAATTACAATATGGAACGATATCGATCGAGTGTGAAGACATATAGGATCTCTCCAAACGTTGTCCTATTTTTGTATTAGTTAAAAAATTACATATATTATGGAAACGAATATGCGGGTATACTTGGTTAAATGATATTTTTTACGTGGTTTATCATATTGTAATTAAACTCTATTCAAATCATATTGGTTAGAATGAGTATACGATCTATAATGATTTTAATTTCATAAATATGTTTTATATCGGTTAAACATTTAACCGAAATAGTAGATCTACAATATAATTATTGTTATGAACCAATGCAAAATTGTTATATTTTTAGAGTAATTTATTATGGTCTACATTCCTTCTTATAAATTAACTCAAACAATTTTTCATTTTCGATGATGAATAATTATCAATATTTTAACATACATCCGTCAAGTCCAACCACCTAATAAATTGAACTTGACAATTCAAATCGGTGGATTGCCAATTAATCAATTTCATTAAATCAGACTAACTCCCGACAATATCACTCATTATTGTCTTAACACTCGATCAAATATATTATTATATCGCTTTAATACAGTGAGATTATTGTTAAACATTTAAATAGTTTGGTATCAATTAACAAAAATTGAACTACAAAACCGTTGAACTCTTAAGGCTTTATCGCTTTATTGCAAAGGATGCAAAAAATTCACAATACAAAAAATGGTGAAATTGAAATTGTTTTATTGTATTGACTTGTTAGTGCATTTATTTAATATTTAATTATATTAAATTCAATGAGATCATTATTTTAGATATAAAAAACTAATATTTATTTAATTAATTTTATTACACAAATGTTGTGGCTAAACATGGTGGTGATTAGTGATTGGTTGAAGTGGAGGAGGGTGAGGCTCCACTTTCTAATTCAACACCCGCGTTGTAGCCTCTAAAAACTCTGATGGACAAAAGCGCGTTTATTTATGCCAAACGCGTGTCAGTATTCAAAATTGTTTATTACTAATGTCGCGTCACGATATGCCAACGCGTTTATTTTTAGTGGATTAATGCTTAAATAATATTTCATTTTTTAAATATTAATCTTCTTTGCAATTACATTAGATGAAACGTACTTATTGAAGTTTCTTAAGCTTAAGTTACATAAAAGACACAAAATTGTGGTTTTATTTGGAAATAATATTTTTAATAACGAGGAATATAACATCTATTATATGACATATTATTATCAGTTCTATCGTGTCGATCTATGATGGACGGACATCGTCACTTCAATGCGCGGATTCGAGTAGTTGGGATTTTACAATTCAGATTTATAGAAGAGTAGGAATTAGGGGTAAAATCATCATTTTTAATATGAATTTGTTGTTAATAATATTATTTAATAATTAACAACAAATAAACTTATAACATTATATAAAATAATAAATTAATAAAATAGACATACCGAGATAATCATCATAAATTCTCAATATTACAGATAATATCGATAATATCAGTGTTTACACTTACCCATATATCGGTAATATCAATGTACACTAACCCATATATTACAGACATACCATTGGTTTAAATATGAATATAATCCAAACATTTTATATCATTTGAACTAAGTTTTTTAAATGTGTGAGGATATTGTTTAATATCTTGTTCTTGCATTCTCTTAGTGTTAAATTGGACATATTATATAATTCAATGTGGTATATGAGCTAATTTTGTCCAAACCCGTTACTTGATTAGAATTGAGAGTGTGTTAAATTTGTTCATAATAAAATAGAAGATTATTGTGTTATTTGGAAACTCAGTCCACTGACCGGTACGGTGAATGTACCACAGTTATATTATATTTTAATCAAATATCATTAATAACTGCGTTTGTCCGACCGCAGAAAATAGCGGTGAGTTCATAATTGGTTTAACCTAATGGCTACCAAAACACAACTGCAAAATGTCAATTTGACCCTTGATAAATTATAGTTTTTTTTTAAAAAAAATAAATAATTTATTGTATTTTATCATTTACATGTTCAAACTATAAAAATATATATAACTATTTAAAAATGTAATTTTGAAATAATGAATTTATCATAAAATAATATGAAATATAATTTTTAAGATATAAACAATTATTGAAAAATAAGGGTAAAAAAATCATTTTATTACATCACGATCACTACACCACTGTTTCAAAAACAGTTTTTTTAAATCACTATTAGTTCACCTCACAACACACTACAACCATTTCACCTCACCGCTATTTATCAAACGATGTTCCAAACGTACCCTATGTATTAATTCCCAAAACTTTATTCTTTTAGTAAATTTTGCTTGCATAACTTGTAATGGTATATTGAGTATCCAGACTTTAATATTTTGACAAATTTGAGTTAATAAACATGCAATATGTGGCAAATTATGTTACCATACTGACAAAATCGATCACCAAAATTTGATCGGTTGAAGATCTCAATTATCAAAATTTAAAACTTTGCGGAGCTAATTATGTCATACATCTAAATTTTGAAAATTGATTTGCATAACTTATAGAATATGATGATTAATTTTGTAATCTTGATACTTTGAATACTGCAATTCTCATTCATAAAACTTTGGAAACTAATATTACCAAGATAATGAAAATATAGGACCAAATTTACGTGTTACCCTTTTACAAATTTAATGCTTGAGTTTAGTGTACACTGTACATTTTAAGCCATCAAACTTTTATTTTTTGTTCACTAGTAATCACCAAAGTTTAAAAAATCATGCAACTTTAATACTAAAAGTTTATTAAATTAACAAATTTGATCTCAAATTTTGATTTTTAGGGAAAAATTTCAAATGCAAAAATTGTAAACATTGGAGACTAATTTTGTCACTACTCAATTTTGAGAATTAATTATGCTAAATTTTAAAAGGATTGGTGTTTGTAATTGACCCCCTAATATTTTAAATAGTATAAAGACGGTGCCCCAAAAGTTTTAAAATTATATATAAAACCCCCGAAGTTGATATAATGTACGCGGTTGGCACTCAAACTTTTAAATGTTGTAAACACCGTACCCTCAAAGTTTGAAAATTGTGTGGTTGGCCCCTGAACTTCCGAAACCGTTTATATTTGACCCTTATACTCGTTAACATTTTAATCGTCCGATAGTTTATATTTGACTCATTAACCTTGAATAAATGTTATGATTATGTCTCCAAACTTTAAAAATTTTAAAATAACGCATAAATTATCAAAACTATTTATACACAAAAAGACGAAAACCGTTACTATTCACTCGAGGGTCATTTTCGAACGGTTTTGAAATTTCGGGTGCTTCTCACGCAATTTACAAACTTTGGGGAATCGCCTTTACACTATTTTAAACATTAAGGACCATCTACGCATTTTTCTCATTTTAAAAGTATAATGATATTTTTCGATTTACAGAAACTTTGAGATTCATAATTAACATAATTAAATATTTTGTGAGGTAAAACTCGTAAATTGATGAAATTACGGTCACCATTTTTGCATTTTGCTTGACAATTTAGGTACATATTAATATTAATCTCTAAATATATTTATTTCTTATCAAAATAGATTATTCCATATCATTTTTCTCAAATTTAATATTTTAAAATGGGTTACGTTTGCCGGTGACCCTCCAACTTTCACGTGGTGTAAAAGGCATGCCATCCAAGTTACGAAATTACAAATACGACACCTCAAGTTACCAAAAATATGCAAATATGACACATCAAGTTAATAAAAATACGCACATATGACCCTCAAACTTTAATTAAATGCATGNGTAAAACTCGTAAATTGATGAAATTACGGTCACCATTTTTGCATTTTGCTTGACAATTTAGGTACATATTAATATTAATCTCTAAATATATTTATTTCTTATCAAAATAGATTATTCCATATCATTTTTCTCAAATTTAATTTTAATATTTTAAAATCTATTTGACTCGTTCCATCATTTTATTGTACTTTAATTATATATCTATTCTAAATTGATTAAAAAAATTGAATAAAAACATTTCTAATTATATTAAATGTTAAAAAGTATAAATCCTTCAATAAAAAACGAAAAAGGAATACATGGATAAATAATTTATATTTTAAAAATTTAATATTATAAATTTATATTATTTATTTGTAATATAATAGTTTTAAAAAAACTAATTTATAATTTATCAATTTGTTTAAAATTAAAAAAGTGTAAGGGCCACCGCATTAAACTTGTGCACCGCCCAATGCGCAGAGACCCCCACGTGGGTATTTTATTTGTTATTTATATATTAAATTTTATGTTTTAATCATTCTTCGGTTTCCTTGATATCGCATTGTAGCATATGCCATCGGCTCTATTTTTAATGGTTCCAGAAACCGTATGGAAATAAGATCTCTTGCACCACAAGGCCACCAACGTGGCGGCCAAACAAATGCTTGGGCTGTAAGTTTTTATTATATTAATATAATAATTAAGTTTTTATTAATTTTTTTAATAAAATTAATATAAATATATAAAAAATTTATTATGTTAAAAAATATAAATAATATTATAAAAATATAAATTATTATTATAAAAAAGCAATAAGAAATATGATTAGATAAGTAAGTTTAATAAAATAAAAATAATATATGTAATATTTGATTAAATAAGTTAAATATATAATTGTTGTGTTTAATTTAGAATAACACGATTGAAATATATATAATTAATTGTATTTGAATGAAATGATGTGGATGAAAGATAAAATAATATATTGGAATGAGAATGTTAATATGTTATGAGAGAAATTTGATTTTAACGGATAAGGTCACGATCACAGATTAAGATTGTCTTAGTACAAAAACCGTCTTCTATTATTGAAGACGTGATAATATTTTCATTATTTTAATTTCAAAATTTATATTAAATATGACTACTCGTAAATTTGGTTCCAATTTTATGATTTTGTTAATTTTGGTCTCAATAATCTTATATTTGCGCCAATTGTGATACCTAAGATATAAATATAGAAAACCAAAGATTAAATTTGTATGAAATAATTGTTCACAAAATTTGTCAATTTTAGAAATTGAGATATTCAAAAAAAATCAAATTTCGATAATATATTTTACTATTTTATTAAATGTTGCAAATTTGACGATCTAAATTTGTCAAAATCTTAAATTCTTGGATTAAATATATAATTAAAAATTTTGTGGATAAAATTAATTAAAATTATAAAAGTTAATAACAATCATTATTTCTCATTAAGTATAACGAAACTCACAAGGGCCAAGACTACAGAATTGAATTGAGAAAATGGCGACTTTGGTACTCAAAGTTTGGATAATTTGGCAATTTTGGTCCCCAAAGTTTCGAGTGGCAAAAACAATCCCCAAAGTTTTGATGATTTGACAATTTTGGTCTCCAAAGTTGCGTATTTTCGCAAAATATGTCCCCAAAGTTTGTGAATTTTGGCAAAACCGACCCCCAAATTAATTTTCGTCCGGGGACCTAATTTGCCACAAATTACAATTTTGGGGATCAATTATGCCACATGCACATAACTTTGGGGACTGGTTTTGCCAAAATTCGCAAACTTTGGGGACCGGTTTTGCGTACATGAAATTTTGGAGGCTGGTTTTGCCAAAATTGTAAAGTTTAGGGACCAAAACTGCCTCCCGCCCCTACAGAATTACATGGTCTAGAAATTTTTAAATTATTTACTATTATGAAATATAATAAAATTTCTAAACCATACATTATTACAACATCAAATTCTCTAATATTTATTTAATACTAATCTTATAAAATCTTACATGAGCCTACGATTATTTTTTAATTATAGCTTAATTTAATTAAATTTAAAATTATACCACGTGGATTGAGTTACGTATCGTGGTGGAGCTAACTAATCTCTCTATTTGTGATCCCAACATATGAACATGGAAAAACCAAAATTTGGTATGTATGACATAATTGATTACTAAAGTTTTCAATTTAACAATTGATATACTCGACCAAAATCAAATTTCATTGATCGATTTACCACTTAAAAATCTTATGATCTCGATAGTTAATTTTATCAAAAGAGAAAATTGCATAAATAATCTCCCAATTTACGAGTTGTGTAAAGGCTAAGTCCTCCAACTTATGAAATTGCAGGGATGATCCCTCAAATTATCAAAACCGTTTGTTTTTTACCCCTGATATTTAGCACATGATTTTCCGTTAAGTTTGCAAACATTTTTCGTTGGCAGTATTCGTTCTCAATGTTCACAAATTATGCAAATAAGTCTTTTATACGAAAAATTATACAAAATTGATACTTCAAGTTCGAGAAATGTGCATCAGGACGTAAAACAATAACAATGTCGTAGATGGTCAATATTAAACGGTATTATTTACTTGAGGTGTCATATATGTATTTAATTAAAGTTTGAGGGTCATATGTGCATATTTTTATTAACTTGATGTGTCATATTTGCATATTTTTGTTAACTTGAAGTGTTATATTTGCAATTTCATAACTTAGAGGGCATGTCCTTTACACCACCTGAAAGTTGGAGGGTCACCGACAAACGTCACCCTTTATCAAAACCTCAAAATTTAAAAATTAAATATAGTGTTGCAAATTATAGAAACAAAATAATGAAAGTTTAGAGATTGATATCGTCATTTTTCATTAAATAATAACGATCCTCCAAAGCTACAGAATTACAGTTATGTCCATGGTCTAAAAATGTTGAAATTACTTACTATTATAAAATATAATAAAATTTCTAAACCATACATTATTACAACAACAAATTCTCTAATATTTATTTAATACCTGTCTATTAAAATCTTACATGATCCTACTTATTAGATAATTATAATATTTACTTAGCTGAATTTAATTTAATTAAAAATTATAGTACGTGGATTAAATTACGTATGGTCGGTGGAGTTAATTAATCTATCTGAGTACAGTCACTGCCAATTCATAACAGTGAAAGTGATTGATCTTCTTGTGAAACCTACAATTACATTGACTTATTAAGTGATAATGATAGTTTTAATTAATAATGAGATTTTGTTTAGAAACTATCAAATCAATAAATGTTCGATTTTCTTTAATGATATCTTGATTATCTTCGTTTATACGATAATTATAAATCATTTGTTTAAATTTTTTACGACGCGGTTTTTGTATTTTATACGTTATATCTAAGCACACTATCCAAATGAAATTAACCTGGCTCTAATACTCTAATATGATATCTTAGAGGGTTTAGAAAATCATGAATGACCTTATCTGAGGTTAGTACGGCTTAATGAAATTTATCGGTTGATAATCAATCGGTTTAAATTGTTATGTCAAACTTGTAACGTGATTAAATTTGAAGGGAGTGTATTGAAATATGAATAAATGTCAACGTCAACATTTATAAGGTTTGTTTGGTACCACGATTAAAAGTGCGGTGAGGTGCGGTGAGATCATCCAATCGTGATTTTTTTAATGCACACAAAACACAAGCTTAATTGTAATGTGATAATCGTTAAAAAATTGCGATATCATCACAACTGTTAAAACCAGCTGTGGCTTCATCGTTATTTTGGAAAAGACTCATTCACCCTTACTTCTGTTAATTATAATATAATTATATTTATTATTATTATATATATAATGGTATATTAGTATTTTTACATAAATTACGATCATAATACCGCAATTTTACCAAACATACTTAAAAATTCACGATCATCATATCTCACCACACCTCACTACACCTCACCACATCTCACCACACTTCACCACACCACAATTTTAAAAAGCTTAACCAAACAAATCCCTTAAAATATGGATTGGATTGATATATAAGAGATTGTAATTTATTTGTATTAAGTCTTTTACAGTATAATCTATTCACTTTTATACATGATATCTATCACATTTTTAGCATGAAATTAACCATAATTTAGTAATCTAATAAATAATATAGCGTTAGCTTTGGTCGATCATGTTTGTCGACCAAATCAATATTGTGTAGATGAAATACATCTCAATTACTCTAGTTGATGACTATTGACATAACTTCATTTGCCATTCGTTAATTCTCGATCACAAAAAACGACCAAATTCATTATCTTTTGATCTATTCGACTAAGTGTGGCTCTATCTAAACCGATTATCGTCACTAACAAAACCTATAATTTGGAGACTCTTACTACCCTTGATCGGGTTCTATTGACAACCAAACCGATATTTTTTTCAGTATTAAGTGTACTTGATGTTCCGATGGATCATTCCGTCACCGATATGTTATGATCTCTATTTTCTAACAATGTTTATTGCATAAATTGTTAGAGTAATGAGAATGAAAATATATGGAACTTGTAAGAGTATTAATAATACTTCCTCTTTCTTTTAGGTTTTTTATTCTTAAAAACAATTTATCGTGCAAAATACTACAAAAATGTGTATCAAACACACTGCGATAATTTGGCAAAGACGATCCCAAAGTTTTCCCAAATCTATCAAAATTGGATCATCGAAGTACAAAACTAGTCCCCAAACTTTAAGAATCATTTTTATTACATATATAAAACATTGAGCACGAATTTTGCCAAAATTTACATAATATATGCTACGTAAGTAGTTGTGCCAAAATTTCAAATGATTTTAGTTAATTTTATTTTAAAAAAACTGAGTACTATATTTATCAAAATTAATAAATCTATTAGATCAAAATTTCAAAATAATACAAACTATGGAAACCTTAAAATTTTGTAATTTATTCGAATTCGAAACGTTATTATTATTTTAATCTTATAGCTAGTTTTTTTAAGAAAAATTATTAGTGTTTTTAAAGCATAGAAGGAAATCAAACGGAGGCGGGGCCGAACGTGACGGCGGAAGAAATAGACCACGACGGCGATCCGTTTCGAAAGTGGGCCCAAATCTAACCTGAAATTCTGGGTCCACTTAAGTTAGATTGACACGTTTATGTCGTACTACACTTCGTTGACTTTTGGGGTTGCCTTAAAAGCCCAAAAAAATACCTGACGATCACTACGCACCACAGTTTTAGTGGGGACTGAAATGTAAAATCCTTTAATTCACCAATTTAATGTACATATTTCATTCAAAGAGGTCAAAAGAGTAAATATACAAATACATGAGCTGACCCAAATGGAATAATCACCGGGTCAACCCGTGAAAAATAAAAGTGTGGGTTCAACATAAAAAATCTTTCGTCAATCATTACAAATCAACAAACGGGTTGGATTGCAAAAATCAAACTTAATCTGTACGGGTTAATATGTTGATATAGATCATTTTTTTTTTATTTTAGAGGAGAAATTTAAGTTTTTAAAGTCTATTTTTCATATTACATCAACTCACGGTTTAGACTGAATTTCTAACTTGTTGATATGTTAATAAAATTCCCCAACCCATTGGATCAATTCATACGAATTCAATCAATAACTTGTTAGGTCAAATCCGTGCCCACCCTTACTACATAGCTTCAGTGTAGTGTCAATTGGGTTGAGTCCAACTTGTTCATGCAATATAATTGACACCTATGTTAAATGGACACCGCCACGGTGCCACGGGAATTCGGGGACTCGGACTCGGTGACTTGGAATTGTTAAAGAGTCCGACTCGCTAATATTATCAATTATTTTTTAATTAAAAAATAAAATTTAAAATGGTGTGTGTGGTTAAATATGATTTATAATTAACAATAAATAAAATTATGATTTATCTAATTATATTATACAAAATAATAAAATATAATCACAAATATATATGATAATTAATGTTAAAAACCAGTATAATGCTGAAATAATTGGTATAGACAATATTATATTCTAATAATATCGATTTAGCGTTAATTTTTTAAACATTAACGAATTATATTAATATATATAAATAATAATAAATTTAAATGATGACTATTTCAAAATAAATCATAATAAATTTAAATATAAAAACAGACTCGTGTTCAACAAATGTCGGAGGAGAGTCGATGTCCGAAAAGAGTCCGACTCGGATTCGACTTCCTCGGAGAAGAGTCCGTTTAACATAGATCGACACAAACATTTTGTGTTCTATTTTAAAATTTTGTATTATGTTCGATAAAGTATAATTCGATATGTATTAGGGTTAGTTTTGAATTAAAATTTTTAACCCAAAACGATCAATTTGATCAAAAATAAATTATTTTATTTTTAATTACTTATTTAATCATACAAAATTAATTAACAAATATTTCATTTATAGAGATATTATATTCCTAAAATGAAAATTACTAATATAAATTATGACAACTATAATTTTGTTTTTGGAAAACCCACCAAATATATAAAATATTTTTCGCTATAAAAAAAGAAATAATTAAACCAGTCGATGCTTTATTAATAATTATTCAAAATAAAAATAAATGAATATTTGACAAAAAGTGTAATGAAATCAAGAAATATGATATTGTTATATAATTTTTCAAATTCACTATTTGTATTTAAAATTAATTTTTTTAATTATAAACATTTTTGTTACTAAATATTTGTTTAGTAATATATATATATATATACATACTTAAATGGTAAAGTTATATCGGGTGGAGTTGGGTATGGGTTCGAATTTTAATATTTTTATTGATTTAGTTTGAATTTGGATTAAATATATTATTTTGTTCGCGTTCGAATTTTCAGTAATCCGATCCAACAACCCATTTGACACCATAGACCTTCAATCCAATGCTTTAAAAATCATTATACACCGGTATAATAGATCTATATCGAGTATTCCCGATTTGTAACAAAATTATAAAATAAATTAAAATATTAATATAGAGAAGATACACACTTTTTGTGGGCTGGATAACGCGCGCAGCCCAAATTAAAAGATAACCTGGGCCGGAAGTGATTGGGCTAGTAGCAACTCAAGCCCAAATACGAAAAACAGTTTTATGGCAGTTAAGTTAAAAGCCGAAGAACGGCACAGAGAACACATAGAGCAACAGTCAAAAGAACACAGAGCACAAGCAAGCCAAGATCATCACCGGAAAGATCATGATCAGAGCCGATTGAAAGTAGTTATGTTACGTTTCAATCTTCGCTTGTAATCTGTAAAACTGTCGATAGTGAATTGAGGGTGGTTTTTACCCTCAGTGGTTTTTCTCCGGGTTTACTCCGGTTTCCACGTAAAACTCCGGTGTCGTATCTACAAAGATTAAGTAACGCACCTGAGGGAGAAACGAGAGGAAGCAATACTGAATTCTAAGAAGAACCAGTTGATTAGGCCAACACTTTTTAAATTCATTTTTATTTATATTGTTCTTAATTCGATAAATTAGAATAACAAAATTTTAAAAAGTTAATATTTCTTTATTCTCAAATTAAACAAGATAGATCCGATCTGTTTAAAACTTATGCCACCCGATATTTTGTATAATATCATCAAAATCGATATGTCCGAAATTTTTGATATTACGGATCTCGAAATGTAAAATATTGCTTCAATTAGAATGAGTTGCCTATAAATAAGTTGGGCTACAGCTCATTTTTTTAATATGGGCCGGCCCATGATACAATTTCAAGACATATGGGTCAAAAACAAGACGCGTCCGACTCGTTCTTTCAAGTGTGTTATAAATTATAACGGTCGTGGTTGGTCGTTTATAATACGCCGAATCAAAGGACTAGAATCGGCCACGTAATCATTTGTCAAACCTAGAATTCTGTTCTCATTCTCCTCGAAAGATACAATAAAAACTAGCCTATTTAAAATATTATAAATTAATAAAATAAACTCCCTTTAAATATATAAAAATAAGCAATTTAAATACTATATAAGTAACTCAGATAAAATTACTTCTTAAATATATTTAATTCAATGTTTTTGTATCCTTTATATTATTTTACTCAAACATTATATAGTAAAACTAAATTGAATCGAAAACAATAAACAAATATCGATCAAAATGTAAATTATGCTAGCGATTAATGAACCGAAATCTTTCTGTTATGGTCTAAAATACCGGGGTATCAACAGTCGCATTCTCGAGATTATCGGAACTTCTTTTGTTATTTATATTGTTTGGGGGACAATTTAATAAAGCAATCGAAGCAAGAACAAGATAATTTAACGTGGAAAAACCCTTAAGAACGAAAAAAATCATAGAGCTAAGAGTAAGGTTACTCTTAACCGATCTATTATGAAAATAACAGGATTACAATCTGAGCGGCTTAGAAAATGACTAAGGAAAAACAACAACATATGAAAAAAGTAATGCAGCAAACATAGTGTAACCGATAAAAAGTCCTATTGAGCTTATGGACTCACCTTCTTTTTATAAATGTCAAAAAGAAACCGCCATGTAACCGTTCTAACAAAATAACTGTTACCCCGCTGTCCGCTCGTAACTATTGTTTTGCACATTGCCCGTTCGTAACAAACTAATTGCTCGGGCGATCGGTCCCATAACTGGTAGGGGATTGATCGCAGTTATCTTCCTTCAGTCATGTTAGTTATACGTTCCATCGGGCCTAGTTGATCCCATCCAAGAGTATGTTATAGCTAAGTTATGGATTCTGGTATGCGTATATTCGTTTTTTATCACGTAGATCATCCCAATATGTCTCAAGCCTCCACCCGTTATGGATTCGAACCCCAAAGTCCTCATCACTTTCAATTAAATTCACTAAAATTATTTTTTAGCAAGAAATTGGACAATATAAATTTGTAGATATCATAGTCAGATTGCTCAATAAAAAAATTCATGGAAGTAAAATATATTTAAATATTAACATCATTTTTTGTATTTTTAATGCAATTATCAAGTTAATTCGTAGTTTTAATCGAGCTAATATAAAAAAACTAAAAATAAAACCTGAATATTGAAATGATTTTCAAAAAATTGGTAAAATAAAAAAAATCAATTTACAATTCCTTATTCATTAAAAAAGAATATTCAACATATTACTTATAGTATTATATATATTATTAAATTATTTATTTCATATCTACAAATAGAATACAAAAATGGGAAATAAGGAAAACTGCGGTGTTCAATGGTTCGTCACTTTCGCGGCAGCTTCCCCGGAGCTAGTTTTCTTCCCATGGCGTCTATTCCGACGACCTGGTTGTACCTTCAAGTTCAACGGTCAAAACCGTACGCTTACAAAACCCAACCTCGAACTATAAATTGCGGCGCAGAGAACGCAACAAAGACACAACAAACCCATCATTTATAATTCTACGTCGCCGGAGTACGGAAACAAATGGGTGGAGGAAAAAGAGTTAACCCAGTGAAAGTAGTGATAATCGATACACAGTATGTGGAAACAGACGCCGGGAGCTTCAAATCCGTAGTTCAGAATCTCACCGGAAAGAACGCCGTCGTCGGAGGAGCAAAGCCACCGTTTGGTCAGTTCGGCGGCTGTATGTCGAAAAATGAATTGGATTTGGATCTATTGGTACAGGATTTGCCTTCACTTGATGAGTTAATGAGGCTTTTCCCTGATTTATGATCAATTTTTGTTCACATTCTCTTGTATAATATTTTCTATATTACATTTTTTAATATTTGTTTTTGAGAAAAAAATGAATACATAGACATAAAATGTTTCATAAAACTAAAAAAACGCTAAGGTTATGTTCTGTATATTATAAATTAAAAATGCATTGAGTGTTTTGTAATTGATAAATTGAATTGCAGAACAAGAATAATATTCTGTATAAAATTGGATTTATCCAAATTAGATTCATCGACGCTAGTATCTACATGATGAAAGAAATTATGTATGATTATATTTGCACGTTAAAGATACATGAGAATAAACAATTTACAAATATGTCGAACGACATTGTAAATGTGAGATTGTTCAAGGTGAAAGAAAATATGATTTTTTAGATGATATAGTTATAATTTAAATAACGAGAATGCATTCTAATTTTCAGATCCAGCATCCTACCACATTCTGCATTCAAATAACAATTTGAAAATGCATTCTGTTTATAATCAGAATATAAATACTGTAGTGTTCTGTAAAAACTGTAATAATACATTCTAAGATCAAAATGCATTTTGAGAATGCATACATAACATAGCCTAATATTCGTATCATTTTGAATTTCGTCGAAATTTTACTGAAATTTTACCAAGTCAAGACCCAATAAAATTTATTTGGTAGAAATTTGGTGATCGGCTCAAGTTTTTACCAATTGAATTTATTTTTTATTTTAATGTTAAAAATTCAATGTTAGATATATCCGTTTTTAAATTTATAGGATAATATTTTAAATATTAAATTTTATTTTATAAGGAATATTTAAATTTTTATTTTAATATGCTTAGTATATTCCAAAACTAATTTAACATATAAGTTTCATGTTAAATATTATGTTCGAAATTTGCAGAAATTTTGATAGTTTCCCCTCAATTTTGTTATTTGCATTGAATCTTAAATTATCCCATAACTATATAATCTATAAGACTATGCACAATCCAGGGCGCCCAATTTGACTAGGGGCCCAATTGTCTTAAAAAATATTGTACAAATTACACATCAACATGTCCATTACTTTCATGAGTATGAGTAGAAAATTGCATAATTATCCCCCAACTTACTAGCTGTGTAAATGATATGTTCTTCAATTCACGAAATTGCAAGAATGATACATAGATTTATTAATATTGTTTGTTTTTTACTCCTGATATTCTAGCACCTGGTTTTTCGTAAGTTGAAACCCGTTTGAAAACCCCTTACAAAGTACGCAAATAAGATCAATTTGAAAAATTATACAAAATTTACTCTTGATGTTCGAGAATTGTGCATAAAATTTTAAAAATTTACGAGTTTATTAAAGTACAAATGATAAACGATATTGGATAATTGTGTGTCTTACATGTATTTAATTGAAGTTGGAGGAATATAAATACATATTTTTGTTAAAAAAGAATATATCATATTTGCAATTTCATAACTTGAAGAACATACATTTTACATTGTCCGTAAGTTGGGAGACCGTGGGCAAACATCATATCTTTCCTGAGGAGAGAGAGTCTCATCTTGAAACTATTTTCTCTAACTCTATTATTTGGGGCTGCAAACAAATCTATGGCTAATTTCACTTCGTTTTTTAATCTTCTCACCAGTAAAAATACTCTCTAGTATATGCTTTAACACTATATATATTCTCTAAGATTGTTAGTTAACATGGTTGATTTCTCTTCTGCATCCTTTTTATTTTTAGTATTTTTTGTTATACTTTCTTCAATGTTACCACGATACGATTCGTTATTCGTAGTGCGCAATTTTTTTGAGAATCCGGATATATTTGTTAATGATTCGTAAATTTTATAATTATAATAATTATTTTAGTTATATAATTTATAGTTTTTTTATAAGTAAATATAATCATAATTATTCATAAAATATATTTTAATTATTATCAAATTATAAACATAAGATATAATAAATAATTTATCATCAAACTAAAAAACTAAAAGTTTGTTAAAATTTAAAATTAATAAAATAATTAAAAATGGATATAAATTATATAACTTAACAAATTTATAACATAATAATTTAGATATCTTATTTGTTTTTTGAATTTTTTCAATTTTGTCTTCTCACAAACCCGATTCGTGAATCGGAAGAGAATCGCGAATCCTAAAGAATTCGTTTATTAAATTTTTGTAAAAATAAAGAATCCTGGTAACATTGACTTTCTTTTAAGGTTTTCATTGTTTTGTTTGTTTGGTATGGATGCATTTAATCGCATGAATGAGATGTTTGAGTCTTCTATTTTAATTATTCCCTTGCCGTTGTTTATTTTTTGTATATGTATTTTCCTTTTTGGGGATGGTAAAGGGTTAATGATATGTTTTTTAACTTGTTTCAAAGAGTGACATGATTCATTATATAATTTGTCATGATTTAGAATTAAATAAAACAATATTTATTTTAATTTGTATGGAATATTCATTGATTTTATTTGGTTTAGATTTCATGTAGTATTTTAATATTTAATTATTTTATTACTAAATTGATTCATCTCTTATGCATTTTTCTTAGAATTGAGTTCTATCTTAATAGCCGCTCTTTCGCTTTTCTACCGCAATCAATTTGTTGTTCTTTTTATTGATTTATTCATCGTGTATGTTTATATCATATGAATCTTGTTTAGTTGTACATAGTTTAATTTTTTACTCTTTTGGAGTCATATGTTTATAATAAATTCTTTTTTTTGTAATTTTTTAGTTATTTTCAATCATATTTGAAATTTGTTTGTGTTGTTGGTATCTGGTCGAGTACTTATTCTATCAATTCTTTTATTTGATCAAGATAGATAAATGAGTGTGTGGTAGAAGTTACACTTGCATTGTTTTGTTATTTATTATTTAATATTTGTTGAATGAAAGATTAGTAGCTATTCGATACATTTATTGATATGATGTATTTGTTTTAAGTTAGCGATGTCTATCAACATCATTGTTGCATTGAATTTTTTTTGTATTTACAGTTTTATGACTACTTCTCAAAGATGGACCGATGAAGAAGTCGAATTATTATGTTATGTTTGGTTGAACACGTCAATGGACCCGGTGAATGGCAATTCTCATAGGATAGAGTCTTTTTGGAAAGTTGTGACAAGTTACTATTGTGAGACATTTACCTCAGGGGGAAAACATCAAGGATTCGTGACTCTGAGACTTTGAGGAAGAAATGATGCGTGCAAACAAGGAGGTGCAAACTTTTTGTAGAAAGTATGATATGATGGCTCGTGCTCATCCAAGTGGGTACAATATTTATGACTAAGTCGACAAAACTTTGGAAGCATACTATTCGGAGGTTGGAAAGTCCTTTACTTATGTGAAAGGTTGGAAGATTTTACGGGATCAAACAAAATGGAGAACGTCATACCTATTTATCTAATTGTCTATTGTTTATTGTTTATTTTGTGTTTTTAATTATTATAGTTAGTGTAACACATGTTATTGATAGTGGATTTCAAGAATTGGAAGAGGAACAGAATTGAGCGATGCCGGAATAATTGAATCATCAATTCAATCATCATGTGTACCTTCCCAAACTTAATCCGTTCCATATGTTGAACAACGTCCCATTGGAAGGGATAAAGCTAAGCAACTTCGGAATGATGGAAGTACATCTAATACAATGCCCAACGAGAAGAGAGAACTTTTGATTTTGTATGAAAAAATGTTAGCGGAACACTCTTCAAAGTTGGATAGACAAAATGATTTATTTGCTCAACACAACGCGATTTCGTCCGTTCGAGAAATGAGGAAATTGCTTGTGATAGACATAACAAATTTCAATGAGATGCAGCTACACTTCTACAATGAAACATTCGCTCGAGTAGTTGCAGAATGGAACAATGTGCCGAGCTCCTCAAGTAATCAACCTACCATAAACTTAAATGACGATGATAATTAGCTTTGCACTTTTATTTATTATGGGAGTAATTTATGTTTTAGAAAATTAAATGTATATTGTTTTGTAATTTTAGGTTTAATCATGTAGAATTAAATAATTGTTTTACTCATATCTACCAAAGTACACATCTATTTAACAATTCATCTACCTTAGCTGCCCCAATTACTCACACATTTACTTCACAACCACATATCTTTTATAACATTATTTAATATATGTGGCATTGAGTGTTTCTTTATTATACATCATCTACCACAATAACTTATTTACCTACTTCACGTCTACCGCCGTGTTCTAGCATTATTTAAGAAGAGTTTCAGTATTTCTTCAAGCTACATCTTCCTCATCACCTCATCTTCACTACGACATGGATCCTGATGAGCTTCCTATTGAGTTATATAGTTTCACAAATCTAGGCAATACACCGGATCTGATATCACCTGCAAGACATTGGAAACGTTTGGAATAACGTTTGATAAATATAGGTGAGGTGATATGATTGTATTGTGCTATGAGGTGAACTGATTGCGACGTCATAAAATAAATTTTTTGCTTTTATTATTAAATAATTGTGTATGACTTAAAAATTAAATTTCATATTATTTTATGATAAATTCGTTATGTCAAAAACTATATTTTTAAATTTATATATATTTTTTATAATTTGAACATGTAATTGATAGAATATAATAAGTTATTGATTAAAATTATTTTTAAAAAAATTAAACTATAATTATTGATGGTAAAATTGACATTTGGAATGTATGTTCTAGTGGCCGTTGGGTTAAACCAACTGTGAACACACCGCTATTTTCTGCGGTCGCATGAACACAATTATCAATGATGTTTGACAAAAATAGAATACAACTACGGCACGTTCGCTGCACCGGACAGTGCACTGTCATTCCAAACAATACCAATATCTCATGGAGGATGAACAACTAGAAGACTCGTCTAATAAGGCATCAAGGCGTATGTTTGGAAAGCGTCATGTTGTCGAGCGTGGTAGGGAGACTGGATATGCTCGACTAATGGCGGATTACTTCAGTGTCAACCAACGTACACCCCTACTCAATTTCGTCGTCTTTTCAAAATATCTCACTCATTATTCGAGCGAGTTGTTGCAACGATTGTAGCAATAAATCCTTATTTTGAAGAAAGATTGATGCTACCGGGCGTTGTGTCACGCCCTGAGCCTTATGTCTCGGGAAGCAACATCGGCCACGGTCGAGGGCGAGGCAGCGCATCCAAGACCTAATGATTCCAATGGCTTCCGCCCCGGCCTAACCGTGAAGCCGACTCTCCTATTGTCATCGATAAAAAGGACTTTTACCATATGAGAAATTCAATAATCGGAGTGGAAATGTACTTATAATGAGATTTAAAACTTAGTCATTGTACACGACACGAACTTTATAAACCATACAACTACGACTACCCATCATCTTAATTTATGCTCGACACATCCTCTAGAGTCTCATCGGAATAGGCCTTTGGACTTATTAACTTGAAACATGAACATACTCATTATGAGAAGCCTCAGTAAGGAGAACTCATACTTAAGCCTTTACTCTAAATTTAAAGCCTTCAAAACATGCATATGAAATTAATGAATAACATGAAAAACGCTATAACCATCGTGCTTTGTATGAAAACGTACTCATATGAGAACTCATGCACGTGTTGTAAAATCATGAAACTCGTAAGTCATGCCATTTATCTTTAAAACGTGTAAACCATTAGGAACTTCTTTACCGCTACATGTCACATAAATGTTCATAAAAACCTCTTTACCGTTACTTGTCAAAAATCATAAAACACACTTCCCATTGCATGCCATGCATGGACCGTGCCCATGAACATCATGATCCGTAAGTCTCGCCTTAGGGCGAGCCATGAGTTGGCTACCTCTCTGGCGAGGTTTTCCTACTGCAACCACGTCACGTAGCCATTTGGGATGTCCTTGACCGTAGGAGCCCAATCCCGCTCCCGTGAGTCGGGGCTCGCTTAGTGGCTACCTCTCTTTCGAGGTTTCCTACCATGGTGGAAGTCACGTTGCCATTGGGTTGATCCTCGGCCGTTGGATTCCAAATCCCGTTCCCATGAGTCGGAGCTCAAAGTCATGCAACTTGCGACTCGAAACATGCCATACAACCCCCTTTTGTTAAAGAACCATAAGTCTCCTTTTTACCTTGAAAACATGCAACAACATTATACTCAAGACTATTAAAAACCATGATTGTCATGAAAATCATGAAACCCGTAAAAGAAGCGTGCTTGCAGTTAAAAGAATGCACCCCATGAACCGACCATACTTGCTTTGAGGTATTAATGCTACCATGAAAAAAAATCATGCATGAACTTCTAAAACCATACAACCCTTTAAAATCATGCATATTATACTCAAAACATGCAAGACAATATGGTTAATAACATAGTTGTGGTTAAGGGATTAAAATAATTCGTACCTCACCGTCGTGAAGTGTTCTAACCATGAGTTTCCTTATGTCATGGTGATAAGTTAATCCCCTTCACTTGTTTTGATACATTTTATATATTTTATGTCATGGTGATAAGTTAATGGAGTGGTGAGATGACATGTGATCGTGGCACAAAGCTTCTCACGGACTTCAACACTGTCATTGTTGCCACCTGCCTATGTAGGCTGTCATGCGATTCAGTATGTCCTTAGGCTGTAAAGCTGCCGACAACATCTTGTCTGCTACCTCACTGTGCCAGCGGTATATCGTGCCTGGTACATCATGTCTGTTACAGCCACTTGGCCGCGTAGCTTTGGCAGACTGCACCTGCTGCCTAAATTACTTGCGAGCGGCATCTGTCCAGGTCTGGCGCTATGCGGCGCTGCCTGATGTACAGAGCATGTACAGGTCTGGCGCTGTCTTCTGCACGGCGCTGCCTGATGTACGGAGCATGTACAGGCCTGGTGATGCCTTCTGCGCAGCACTGCACATCTGCACGACGCTTGGCAGTATAGCATGGCAGCGTGACTTGAGGCCTTGCTATGGCACATCCGTCATACATGTTTGAAAAATATGATTAATTAAAATAAGGGCTTACAGTGTTTCTCCCTATCGACACTTCAAAAGTGCACGGTAGCTAAGCGTATGCTGGCGTATGAGTGTTGCCCTTATGCCTATAATGAATACGTCCGTATTGGTGAAACCACTACTCTTCAATGTCTTAGACAATATGTATCATCAATTCGCACCGCGTTCGAAACTAGGTACATGAGACGTCCGACATCCGATGACATTCAACGCTTGATGACATGGGTAGAAGAATGATGGTTCCTATAAATGTTTGGAAACATTCATTGTATGCATTGGAAGTTGAAAAATTGTCCAGTAGCTTGGCAATGTTAGTATGTTCGTGGTAATAAAGATTTTCCAACAATAGTTTTGGAGGTAGTTGCATCTACAGATACTTGGATCTGTCATTTTTTCTTCGGAACAATTTTGGCAAATAATAACTTGAATGTTCTAAGTCACTCAACATTATTGGGTGATTTACATACATGTAAAACACTAGAAGTTCATTTCTCCATGAATGACAATACATATAATATGGACTATTACTTAATTGATGAGATTTATCCATAATTAATCACTCTCCCTCAAACGGAGAAAGCACGACTATTTCTGCTCGACAAGAGAGCACCCGGAAGGATGTTGAGCGAACTTTCAGAGTACTTCAAGCTAGATTTGGAATCATTACTAACCTCGGCCGTTTATGGGATCAACAAACTCTAGCATATATCATGTACGCTTGTATTATATTGCACAATATGGTTGTTGAAGATCGATGTCATGTTCTTACACCCGATCCAATACAATTTGAGCAAGAAGATGTTAATCAACAACCATCTTCTCTACATGAACAAGCTAATGCATCACTTTAAACATATTGTGAACGCTCAATGAAGTCTAGAGAGGCCAGAGCTCATCGTTCGCTTAAGGTTGATTTGATAAAACATATTTGGATTCATTCTCGCACACATTAATGCATTCTAATTCGCATAATTATTGTTATTTTAGCTACTTTGTTTACTTAATCGAGTATTCTAATATCAATGTCCGTCTTTAAATTATCTAGCTTACTTATATTAAATTTTATTTATCTACAATAATGATATAATGTGTTAAAAATATAAATAACAAAAAAATAAAAACTGTAAGTTTCCGGACATTGTTGTAGTGATGAGAAGAAAGTTGTTATTTAAAATATTGATATTAATATTATAGAAATAATAAGATGTCGTGGAGAGAGATAAAGCTGATGTAAATGGAGAATCAAATTTCCGAATGTACAAGATTGAATATAGCTTAAGAGTAGTGCCTCCTCTTTTGAACAGCTTGACACATTTAATTTTAAATATAACATATTTAATTAAAATGATTAAAAGACCATTTTTTATAAAATGCCACGTTTTGTATATTACATAACGATTAACCTTTTGAACAATTTGACCAGTCGTATCGAACCGTTTTTCATAACCTTTTAACATACATACAAATTGATAATTCGATTGAATAATATTTTATGAATATTGATGATAATTTTATGGAATTGGAAGAATTAATTGTAAAATAAAATAAATGAAACTAAATAAATTGTTGGGCCGTGGGCCCATTCAGATTCTTAGTGAAGAAGGAAATGTTGGATATAAAGGGTAAAGTAGGACTGTACTTTTCATTGTTCTGTCCTAATAAAATAAAGCATGGCCCACTATTTTCTAATTATTTTTTTAAAAATATTAATACTTTCCATAATCATGTAATCANCATATCTACAAATAGAATACAAAAATGGGAAATAAGGAAAACTGCGGTGTTCAATGGTTCGTCACTTTCGCGGCAGCTTCCCCGGAGCTAGTTTTCTTCCCATGGCGTCTATTCCGACGACCTGGTTGTACCTTCAAGTTCAACGGTCAAAACCGTACGCTTACAAAACCCAACCTCGAACTATAAATTGCGGCGCAGAGAACGCAACAAAGACACAACAAACCCATCATTTATAATTCTACGTCGCCGGAGTACGGAAACAAATGGGTGGAGGAAAAAGAGTTAACCCAGTGAAAGTAGTGATAATCGATACACAGTATGTGGAAACAGACGCCGGGAGCTTCAAATCCGTAGTTCAGAATCTCACCGGAAAGAACGCCGTCGTCGGAGGAGCAAAGCCACCGTTTAGTCAGTTCGGCGGCGGTATGTCGAAAAATGAATTGGATTTGGATCTATTGGTACAGGATTTGCCTTCACTTGATGAGTTAATGAGGCTTTTCCCTGATTTATGATCAATTTTTGTTCACATTCTCTTGTATAATATTTTCTATATTACATTTTTTAATATTTGTTTTTGAGAAAAAAATGAATGCATAGGCATAAAATGTTTCATAAAACTAAAAAACGCTAATATTCGTATCATTTTGAATTTCGTCGAAATTTTACTGAAATTTCGGTAAAATTTCAGTCAAGACCCAATAAAATTCATTTGGTAGAAGTTTGGTGATCGGCTCAAGTTTTTACCAATTGAATTTATTTTTTATTTTAATGTTAAAGAATTCAATGTTAGATATATCCGTTTTTAAATTTATAGGATAATATTTTAAATATTTAATTTTATTTTAGAAGGAATATTTTAATTTTAATTTTAATATGTTTAGTATATTCCAAAACTAATTTAACATATAAGTTTAATGTTAAATATTATGACCCAAATTTGCCTAAATTTTGATAATTTCCCCTCAATTTTGTTTTTTGCATCGAATCTTAAATTATCCCATAACTATATAGTCTATAAGACTATCGACAATGCAGTGCGTTCAATTTGACTAGGGGCCCAATTGTCTTAAAAAAATATTGTACAAATTACACATCAACATGTCCAGTACTTTCATGAGAAGAAAATTGCATAATTAGCCCCCAAACTTACGAGCGATGTAAATGACATGTTCTCCAACTTACGAAATTGCAAGAATGATACATAGATTTATCAATATTGTTTGTTTTTTACTCCTGATATTCTAGCACCTGGTTTTTCGTAAATTGAAACCCGTTTGAAAACCCCTCACAAAGTACGCAAATAAGATCAATTTGAAAAATTATACAAAATTTACTCTTGATGTTCGAGAATTGTGCATAAAATTTTAAAAATTTACGAGTTTATTAAAGTACAAATGATAAACGGTATTGGATACTTGTGTGTCTTACATGTATTTAATTGAAGTTGGAGTGATATAAATGCATATTTTTGCTCAAAAAATATATATCATATTTGTACAATATTGTTTTGTGAAGAAATGATGCATGCAAACTTTTTGTAGAAAGTATGATATGATGGCTCGTGCTCATCCAAGTGGGTACAATATTTACGGGATCAAACAAAATGGAGAACGTCATACCTATTTGTCTAATTGCCTATTGTTTATTGTTTATTTTGTGTTTTTAATTACTATAGTTAGTGTAACACATGTTATTGATAGTGGATTTCAAGAATTGGAAGAGGAACAGAATTGAGCAATACCGGAATAATTGGATCCTCTATTCAATCATCATGTGTACCTTCCCAAACTTAATCCGTTCCATATGTTGAACAACGTCCCATTGGAAGGGATAATGCTAAGCGACTTCAGAATGATGGAAGTACATCTAATACAATGCCCAACGAGAAGAGAGAACTTTTGATTTTGTATGAAAAAAGGTTAGCGAAACACTCTTCAAAGTTGGATAGACAAAATGATTTATTTGCTCAACACAACGCGATTTCGTCCATTCGAGAGATGAAGAAATTGCTTGTGATAAACATAACAAATTTAAATGAGATGCAACTACACTTCTACAATGAAGCAATCGCTCGAGTAGTTGCAGAATGGAACAATGTGCCGAGCTCCTCAAGTAATCAACCTAACATGAACTTAAATGACGATGATAATTAGCTTTGCACTTTTATTTATTATGGGAGTAATTTATGTTTTAGAAAATTAAATGTATATTGTTTTGTGATTTTTTGTTTAATCATGTAGAATTAAATAATTGTTTTACTCATATCTACCAAAGTACACATCTATTTAATAATTCATCTACCTTAGCTGCCCCAATTACTCACACATTTACTTCACAACCACATCTCTTTTATAACATTATTTAATATATGTGGCATTGAGTGTTTCTTTATTATACCTCATCTACCACAATAACTTATTTACCTACTTCACGTCTACCATCGGGTTCTAGCATTATTTAAGAAGAGTTTCAGTATTTCTTCAAGCTACATCTTCCTCATCATCTCATCTTCACCACGACATGGATCCTGATGAGCTTCCTATTGAGTTATATAGTTTCACAAATCTAGGCAATACACCGGATCTGATATCACCTGCAAGACATTGGGAACGTTTGGAATAACGTTTGATAAATATAGGTGAGGTGAGATGATTATATTGTGATATGAGGTGAACTGATTGCGACGTCATAAAATAAATTTTTTGCTTTTATTATTAAATAATTGTGTATGACTTAAAAATTAAATTTCATATTATTTTATGATAAATTCGTTATGTCAAAAACTATATTTTTTATAATTTGAACACGTAATTGATAGAATATAATAAGTTATTGATTAAAATTATTTTTTAAAAAAATAAACTATAATTTACTGATGGTAAAATTGACATTTGGAATGTACGTTCTAGTGGCCGTTGGGTTAAACCAACTGTGAACACACCGCTATTTTCTGCGGTCGTATGAACACAATTATTAATGATGTTTGATAAAAATAGAATACAACTACGGCACGTTCGCCGCACCGGACAGTGGACTGTCATTCCAAACAACACCAATATCTCATGGAGGATGAACAACTAGAAGACTCGTCTAATAAGGCATCAAGGCGTATGTTTGGAAAGCGTCATGTTGTCAAGCGTGGTAGGGAGACTGGATATGCTCGACTAATGACGGATTACTTCAGTGTCAACCAACGTACACCCCTACTCAATTTCGTCGTCTTTTCAAAATATCTCACTCATTATTCGAGCGAGTTGTTGCAACGGTTGTAGCAATAAATCCTTATTTTGATGAAAGATTGATGCTACCGGGCGTTGTGTCACGCCCCGAGCCTTATGTCTCGGGAAGCAACATCGGCCACGGTCGAGGGCGAGGCAGCGCATCCAAGACCTAATGATTCCAATGGCTTCCGCTCCGGCCTAACCGTGAAGCCGAGTCTCCTATTGTCATCGATAAAAAGGACTTTTACCATATGAGAAATTCAATAATCGGAGTGGAAATGTACTTAAAATGAGATTTAAAACTTAGTCATTGTACACGACACGAACTTTAGAAACCATACAACTACGACTACCCATCATCTTAATTTATGCTCGACACATCCTCTAGAGTCTCATCGGAATAGGCATTGGACTTATTAACTTGAAACATGAACATACTCATTATGAGAAGCCTCAGTAAGGAAAACTCATACTTAAGTCTTTACTCTAAATTTAAAGCCTTCAAAACATGCATATGAAATTAAGGAATAATATGAAAAACGCTATAACCATCGTGCTTTGTAAGAAAACGTACTCATATGAGAACTCATGCACGTGTAGTAAAATCATGAAACCCGTAAGTCATGTCATTTATATTTAAAACGTGTAAACCATTAGGAACTTCTTTACCGCTACATGTCACATAAATGTTCATAAAAACCTCTTTACCGTTACTTGTCAAAAATCATAAAACACACTCCCCATTGCATGCCATGCATGGACCGTGTTCATGAACATCATGATCCGTAACTCGCCTTAGGGCGAGCCATGAGTTGGCTACCTCTCTAGCGAGGTTTTCCTACTACAACCATGTCACATAGCCATTTGGGATGTCCTTGACCGTAGGAGCCCAATCCCGCTCCCGTGAATCGGGGCTCGCTTAGTGGCTACCTCTCTTTCGAGGTTTCCTACCGTGGTGGAAGCCACGTTGCTATTGGGTTGATCCTCGGCCGTTGGATTCCAAATCCCACTCCCGTGAGTCGGAGCTCAAAGTCATGCAACTTGCGACTCGAAACATGCCATACAACCCCCTTTTGTTAAAGAATCATAAGTCTCATTTTTACCTTGAAAACATGCAACAACATTATACTCAAGACTATTAAAAACCATGATTGTCATGAAAATCATGAAACCCGTAAAAGAAGCGTGTTTGCAGTTAGAAGAATGCACCCCATGAACCGACCATGCTTGCTTTGAGGTATTAATGCTACCATGAAAAAAAATCATGCATGAACTTCTAAAACCATACAACCCTTTAAATCATGCATATTATACTCAAAACATGCAAGACAATATGGTTAATAACGTAGTTGTGGTTAAGGGATTAAAATAATTCGTACCTCACCGTCGTGAAGTGTTCTAACCATGAGTTTCCTTACTGTAGATGAGTCTCATTCACTTGTTTTGATACATTTTATATATTTTATGTCATGGTGATAAGTTAATAGAGTGGTGAGATGACATGTGATCGTGGCACAAAGCTTCTCACGGACTTCAACACTGTCATTGTTGCCACCTGCCTATGTAGGCTGTCATGCGATTCAGTATGTCCTTAGGCTGTAAAGTTGCCGACAACATCCTGTCTGCTACCTCACTGTGCCAGCGGTACATCGTGCCTGGTACATCATGTTTGTTACAGCCACTTGGCCGCGTAGCTTTGGCAGACTGCACCTGCTGCCTAAATTACTTGCGAGTGGCGTTTGTCCAGGTCTGGCGCTATGCGGCGCTGCCTGATGTACGGAGCATGTACAGGCCTGGTGCTGCCTTTTGCACGGCGCTGCCTGATGTACAGAGCTTGTACAGGCCTGGTGATGCCTTCTGCGCAGTGCTGCACATCTGCACGGCGCTTGGCAGTATAGCATGGTAGCGTGGCTTGAGGCCTTGCCATGGCACATCCGTCATACATGTTTGAAAAATATGATTAATTAAAAAAAAGGGCTTATAGTGTTTCTCCCTATCGACACTTCAAAAGTGCACGGTAGCTAAGCGTATGTTGGCGTATGAGTGTTGCCCTTATGCCTATAATGAATACGTCCGTATTGGTGAAACCACTACTCTTCAATGTCTTAGACAATTTGTATCATCAATTCGCAGCGCGTTCGAAACTAGATACATGAGACGTCCGACATCCGAGGACATTCAACGCTTGATGGCATGGGTAGAAGAGCGATGGTTCCTATAAATGCTTGGAAACATTCATTGTATGCATTGGAAGTGGAAAAATTGTCCAATAACTTGACAATGTCAGTATACTCGTGGTGATAATGATTTTCCAACAATAGTTTTGGAGGTAGTTGCATCTACAGATACTTGGATCTGTCATTTTTTCTTCGGAACACTTTTGGCAAATAATAACTTGAATGTTCCAAGTCACTCAACATTATTGGGTGATTTACATACATGTAAAGCACTAGAAGTTCATTTCTCCGTGAATGACAATACATATAATATGGACTATTACTTAATTGATGAGATTTATCCATAATTAATCACTCTCCCTCAAACGGAGAAAGCACAACTATTTCTGCTCGACAAGAGAGCACCCGGAAGGATGTTGAGCGAACTTTCAGAGTACTTCAAGCTAGATTTGGAATCATTACTAACCCCTGTCGTTTATGAGATCAACAAACTCTAGCATATATCATGTACACTTGTATTATATTGCACAACATGATTGTTGAAGATCGATGTCATGTTCTTACACCCGATCCAATACAATTTGAGCAAGAAGATGTTAATCAACAACCATCTTTTCTACATGAACAAGCTAATGCATCACTTTAAGCATATCGTGAATGCTCAGTGAAGTCTAGAGAGGCCAGAGCTCATCGTTCGCTTAAGGTTGATTTGATAAAACATATTTGGACTCATTCTCGCACACATTAATGCATTCTAATTCGCATAATTATTGTTATTTTAGCTACTTTGTTTACTTAATCGAGTATTCTAATATCAATGTCCATCTTTAAATTATCTAGATTACTTATATTAAATTTTATTTATCTACAATAATGATATAATGTGTTAAAAATATAAATAACAAAAAAATAAAAACTGTAAGTTTCCGGACATTGTTGTAATGATGAGAAGAAAGTTGTTATTTAAAATATTGATATTAATATTATAGAAATAATAAGATGTCGTGGAGAGAGATAAAGCTGATGTAAATGGAGAATCAAATTTCCGAATGTACAAGATTGAATATAGCTTAAGAGTAGTGCCTCCTCTTTTGAACAGCTTGACACATTTAATTTTAAATATAACATATTTAATTAAAATGATTAAAAGACCATTTTTTATAAAATGCCACGTTTTGTATATTACATAACGATTAACCTTTTGAACAATTTGACCAGTCGTATCGAACCATTTTTCATAACCTTTTAACATACATACAAATTGATAATTCGAGTGAATAATATTTTATGAATATTGATGATAATTTTATGGAATTGGAAGAATTAATTGTAAAATAAAACAAATGAAACTAAATAAATTGTTGGGCCGTGGGCCCATTCAGATTCTTAGTGAAGAAGGAAATGTTGGATATAAAGGGTAAAGTAGGACTGTACTTTTCATTGTTCTGTTCTAATAAAATAAAGCATGGCCCACTATTTTCTAATTATTTTTTAAAAAAAATATTAATACTTTCCATAATCATGTAATCACACTATCATAGTAGATATTTCTCTTAAAATATTAAAATTTATCTATTTTCAATTAAAGTAATTTCCTTAAGAGATTTGAACAAAATTTGGGCACGTAAAGAGATTTAAACAAATCCCACTTTACTATTAAATCTTCATACTTTATAAAGACATAATTAATCTCTGAATTTAAGATTTTGACAAATTTTATTATCTAAGTTTACTAATATTTGACAAATCAAATTTCTACAGTGCCATAAACAATAAGTTTTGTGAATTAATTTGTTATCTTCATATTTTAGAGATCATAATTACCATAATAATAAAACTTTAGAGACAAAAATTGACAAAACCATGAAAACTATAAATACCAAATTTACGTGGGTTCAATTGTAATTATGAATATATAATTAAATTCTATTAAAAAAATGCGCAAACTATGGATGCTTATTAATTAATAATATGTATAAATTTTTATATATATTTATCAATTATAAATTCGATAACTAAATGCATTTTTTATTTGAAACTATTTAAAATAATACATAATAGTTTAGTTTAAGACAATGTTTTCATACCGGTATGAAATTACGTACCGATCCTGACCGGTATGAGCGGTACGACCGGTATCAAATTTTATTTTATTTTTTTAAAAAATTAATATTTAATTAGTTTTTTAGAATCAGATCCGAAAAAACTCGGAAATCGACCCGAATACCCGGTATCGGGTGGTACGAAAAAAATACCGATTCCGAGCGAAATTTGACGTACCAGCGGTATACCATCCGGTATGAAAACACGGGTTCAAGATTTGAATCTTATGTTACAATTTACAACAATACTATTTTTAAATTTCAAGCACTTCATTTTTTAAATTCTTAATTTAACACATTGAGTTTATTTATTTTATTTTCTAAAAGAGTCAAAAAAATAAAATCAAACTTTATAAAAGTATGATATCCAAAAGTTAGGTTACAATAGACAGGCTAACGAGTAAGGAATCACGTATTCAATTTGACATTATAAATCTTTTAAAAGCTTTACGTGTCTATACGAAAATAAAATTTCGGTACCATTTCATATTGTATACGAATATAGTAAATTTGGCTAAGTTTACAATCTTTATAACTAAGCTTTACTTAATCTTAAAGGGTAATGGTTTGAAAATTTTGATCTATAAAATTGTATGATCGTGACAATTGTGCTATTCTAATTGAATATGGTAAAATTTATCATCATACTTTATAATTATGGTAAAATCAATCTTCAAATGTTAGTGTACATTACATAATTAATTCTTAAAGTTTTCAATTTTACCAATTAAGATCATCGATTAAAATCAAATTTTGAGAATCACTTTGAAGATATGGTATGCTAAATAGGGATGTTACGCGATCCGAACAGTTCGTGAACAATATGTGTTCGGCTCGTATGTGATCGTATTCATTCGTTCGAATAAAAATATGAACATTGTTCGAAAATTATTTTTTCTTCGTTTATAATTTGAACGAACACGAACATTTTTGTGAACAAATGTATTATTTAAATTAATTTTTATTCTAATAAATTATTATAGTATTTAAATTTTAAAACATTTACAAAACCCTAATTTTCACTTCTTACTCTAGCGACGGTTGAGAATCACTTCTCAATTTTTCATTGGATTCAAAAGGCTGAAAAGAGAAGACATTTGATATTCTACAAAACTCTCAAAATGTCAAATATAGAGCAAGACGAATGTTCATCACTATCAGTGAACCATTTGGATGAAGTTATTGTTTTTGATGAAAAACCAATTTCTACGGAAAATGGGGATGAGTTAGAACATGAAGAACCTTTTGGATTAATTTCACACAAATAGTACAAACATGTTCGAATAAATCGTACGAACAATGTTCGAACAAGCTATTCGAACGAACATGAACATTAACTTAATAATTTGAATAATGTTCGAACATATTTTCACGTTCAAATAAAATATGAACGAATATGAACACGTTCGAATAAAAATATGAACGAACATGAACAAAACGCGTTCGATTCGTTCTGATCGAATAACAGCCTTAGTGTAAATACTAAATATTACCAAAATTTGTAAAACACTCGAGTTTGAGGATTAAATATATATTGTTTGATAAATAAATTTGTCAAAATTATAAAATTTGGGGAATGATGGATCATTTTCTCTTAATTTTTTAGTTTAAATAAATAAATTTCACTTTCACAATATTTAATAAACTAGAACGAAAAAAGAAAAATTATAGGCATTTCTAATATTTACTGTGCTGGGCTAAAATGAAAATAATTAAGAGTTGAGTACCCTATAGAAAAATACCAAAAATGAAGTGTGTAACTTTCTTTCTTCCTGCTTCGGTATTAAGGAAACTCTTCTTTCATTTCATACAAGCACATGTGTTCTTCGATTTACGGAAAGCAAAAGGGAAAAAGAGGGCAACCCATTGAATCGAAAAGGCTTCCACCGATTGCAAATAAAAATGTCTGGAAAATTTATATATATGTATGCGCATTACCATTTGTTTACATGCATCTGCAGTCGAAGGATTTCTTGGATTGATGAACAAATGTCGGAAATTATTCTTGTAGAGCCTGAAAATGGTGTTGAAAATACACCCAGTACGAGTAGAAGAGTTTATCCCACAACTAGTCAGAGATCTTTTACGAGGTCGATCACTTCAGGCCGTGATTATGCGCCGCCGCCGTTTGATAGTGAGAAGCTCCCTGTTACTTTGGCTCCTGAGATTCAGAGGTTTCTTCGTGTTGCTAATCAGATTGGGATTGATGAACCCCGCGTTGCTTATTTTTGTGAGTCTTTTAATTTGTTTATTGTTTATCAGAGGTTTATGCGCATCGTCTGAGGAAGTTCGGTTTTTGAAATGGATTGCGCTTAAACTAACTATTGAGTTATATGGCCAGGCCGTGTCCACGCGTTTGCAGTTGCACATAACTTGGATAGAAATTCAAGAGGTCGGGGAGTTCGGCAGTTTAAAACTTCTCTTCTTCAGCGGCTTGAACAGGTAAATTTTAAGATTTCCTCAAAAAAACATTACTATGTGTAAGACCCCTCGGGTGGTAAGGCATCTTAGGCGAATCCAACATCGGATATTGACGGAGAACGATCAAATGTAAAGTATAGTTACTACCAAAGTGTCAATGATTCCAGTGGAATATGAAAGTTAAGCGTACTCACCCTATAGTAGGGCTAGGGAAAAACTAAAGCCGTGAGGATTAGGTGGAAGGCATTAGGGTTAGCCTAGTCCAAAGCGGACAATATCGTGGAAGTGGGAGGCCGGTCGTTACAACTCTGGCTCATCTGCTACAATATGACATGGTTTTGTGCATTTTTTTATGGTATTCATCGCGTACTTCTGCTCTGCAGGATGAAGAAACCATGGAGGGAGAAAAGAGTGATTTATTACGTGACTTACGAAGAGTATATAGGCAATACAATGACTACATCATCAAACATGGTGGAGAATACACTCTAAAAAATAGGTGAAAATTCCTAATCTTTTCACATCATGTTACTTCTTGTCTGGATGAGTTTGTCTCATGATCATTACTTATGGACTGTTATTTGTTTTTCTTTCAGAGAGAAATTGATCAAAGCACGTGTCATTGCATCGGTATTGCTAGATGTACTAAATGCTGTGACTACGGCAGCAGGTTCTCAGGTTTTCTCGACTACTCTCCTATTTGATTTATATCATTAGCAATGATTTGATATTTCATCTCTCAATAGGCTCATGCAGAGTCTGACCCTTCAAGATCTAGGTTGGATGTGTCATATAATATTCTTCCAGTTGGCCAAGGAGGTGTTCAAATGGCAGCAATAATGCAACTTCCTGAGGTCATTTTTATGATTATTTCACAAAATGAAATAATTGAAGGAAATGGCTTCTAACAGTAGTGGGATACTACAGATTAAATCTGCCGTAGCTTCTGTTGAAGATGTGCGGGGTTTGCCTGTCATGGAAGATTCCGGAGAGCAAGTGCCTCCGACGGATTTATTTCACTGGCTACAGATTTGTTTCAGATTTCAGGTACTTTCCTGTTTTCTTTTCTTTTCAAGAATCGTTGATGTTCTTCAGTTTATTTGGATGGTTTTTTAATGCATAAGAGTTTAAGTCCATAATTAGAGTGTTTGGTTCACATTTTCTTAGAGAGGAAATGTTGCCAACCAGCGGGAGCATTTGATCCTATTACTTGCAAATTTCCACGGTCGACAGAATCACAAAAAAACACCAAAGGTAGCTACTTTCCGTATTTTTTTTGAACCCTTCGTTGTTTAGTTTATTTTTCTGGTATATGAGGGATCTATTCTTCCTGTTTTAGTTGATCGATGGAGCTGTTGATGCGCTGATGAAGAAAATTTTCAAAAACTATTCACAGTGGTGCAAATTTTTGGGTCGAAAAAGCAGCATTCGGTGATTTAGATTGAATTTCAGTTATTTGGATACCATAAATATATAATAGAGGCATTTAGTTTGGATATTATCATTTTATGTATCCACAGTCCCCTGTAATGATTTGAATGATAAATAAGAATCCATTTTTCTTGTCCAGGTTACCATATCTGAAACGAGAAGCACAGCAATATAAACTACTTTACATATCACTTTATCTGTTAATATGGGGAGAGGCTGCAAATATAAGGTTTATGCCAGAGTGTCTCTGTTATATATTCCATCACGTAAGTTCAATATCCTTTCTTTCA
Source organism: Utricularia reniformis (assembly GCA_009725065.1). Lineage (NCBI taxonomy): Eukaryota > Viridiplantae > Streptophyta > Magnoliopsida > Lamiales > Lentibulariaceae > Utricularia > Utricularia reniformis. The sequence goes on along the minus strand of RWGZ01000753.1, from coordinate 423,156 downwards.
TTGGCTTTCGGTTTTTTTGTTATGGTTAAAACTATGGTTTTTTGTAATTTACATACTCTATATTTGCATTTATATTATGCTATAAAGCTCAAATTTAAATCTGAAACTCAAAATATAGGCAAAAAATCTATGCCTTTATGCAGAACAAGAACAGTATGTTCTTCAACAATTTTTCTACTTAGAACACTTTAAATTATGTAAGCTGATGTACAAGTACCAGCAAGAGTCCAGATAGCATAAGCGGTTGTGTAAATTGAGATGAATTATTAGCCTAGTCAAGTGTTTTTTAAAGTATGCCAACTCCGTGTCTCGGTATTTCAGATGGCAAATGAATTGCATAGCATGCTGCTCACTGGAGAAGGAGTCACACCAGTTTATGGAGGAGAAGATGAGGCTTTTCTGAAACATGTAGTTTCTCCTATCTATGGCGTAATTGAAAAGGTACTCACTTACATTGTTACATTGTTTTTCCTATTTTTGTGCATTCTAATTTACATCAATTAATTGAAGGAAGCAATGAAAAACAGAAATGGGACAACTGCTCATTCAAGATGGAGAAACTATGATGATTTAAATGAATTTTTCTGGTAAAACACAATTTTAGAGATGCCATTTTCGGAAGAGTGACTGACTCTGATATATGAAAAAACCTGATTTAATCTCAGGTCTCGAGAGTGCTTCGAAATTGGTTGGCCCATGCGTCTGGATCATGATTTCTTCTATTGTGATCTTCCTCATGAAAAGGAAATAAAGAAAACTCAGACATCAGGGGGGTCACGCAGAGAAGAGAAAAATGGCACAAATGATCATAATGTAGATGAGGAGATGGGGGTAAGCTCTATTCCTTTTATACACAGGCAATTCATTTTTTGTCACTATCTTGTTAATAAAAAAGTTATACTTTCCTAAGATTTGTATGTATGTTATCTTGTTTTTCTGAAATACTTGTTAGAAATGTTCTTTAGAAGAACAAAAAAAAGATTGTAAGCTGATGCTATACATTTGTATTGACCATTCCTTAATCCTACAGTTACAGGGAAATCCACAGGCTGGTGAAGATAAGGTGCAGAAAAGGTGGTTAGGGAAGACAAATTTTGTCGAGATCCGTTCATTTTGGCAGATTTTCAGAAGCTTTAATAGAATGTGGAACTTCCTTATATTAGCTCTTCAGGTTGTTTTTGAAGAAACCTCTCTATCACAAGCTCCGAGGCATCAACATTGCTGAAATATTACATTTTATTTCTCCAGGCAATGATTATTATGGCATATCACGACTTAGATTCGCCACTGCAAGTGTTTGATTCAACAATACTTGAGGATGTTATGAGCATCTTCATCACCTCAGCATTTCTTAGACTCATACAAGGTGAATTGGTGCTTCGTTCATCATGAATGGAAGATGCCACAAGCTTCTTTCCAAGTGAAAGATTTTATGTTTTACGTGTTAAAAGAACAAAATATTTCATGGTTAATGTTGAAAATAATCTGAATTATCTGCCTTTTTCAGCTGTTCTTGACGTTGTGTTCACATGGAAATCTCGATCTACCACAGACCAATATCGTCATCGAAAATATATTCTGAAAATTTGTGTGGCTATGATATGGACAATTGTTCTTCCTATATATTATTCTAGTTCAAGAGGAAATTATACATGTTACTCTGCAAAAGAAGGGGGTTGGCTTGGAGAATGGTGCTACTCGTCCTACATGGTAGCAGTTGCATTTTACTTGATTAGTAATGCTGTGAGTGTGCTCCTTTTTTTGGTCCCAGCAGCTGGAAAATATATCGAGACATCCAATACTCGAATATGCACGGTTTTCTCTTGGTGCGCACATGTAAGAACTAAATTATTGTTTCTTGTATCCATATTTAGGCAGAAATGGCCAGCTTAATTCTTACTTCTTTCTATGTGGGTTACTCTAAGCATAAATCAACCACTTTACTTTCTCCAACAATTAACCACTTTATTTTTTTTGAACGGGAAGTATTTTCATTTATACTTTGGAATAACAAAAAGTTATCCAGGGAAAAACAACAAGAGTTGAGCTACATGCATTACGGATGGCCTCTTTGGGGGCTAGAATCCATTCATGTAGATCTAAGCGCCCCAATCTACTTTGGTTTTGATTATGTAAAAAGCATACACTGGCAACCTCAAACTACACTGAAAAGAGGAGATCAATTGCCCTTTAAAAACCAACTACTCTTTATTTACCTAGCTCTGGGCTTCATTATATTGAAAATTTAATGACCCATGCATTTGTTTTGGTAATTGATTTTATATACCTTACCCCATCTTTGCTTTTTCATATTAATCAATGTAATTTTGCATTTTGCAGCCTAGACTGTTTGTTGGGAGAGGAATGCAAGAGAGTCAAGTGTCTATTCTAAAGTAACTCCAATACCCCTATGCTAATTCTTTTCCCTTAATGTTATCTTAATTCAGTTCATAATCACTATTACTATTTCACTAAATGTGAGTGTGCTTACCGCTGGTCAAGGTACACATTGTTTTGGATGCTATTGTTGCTGAGCAAATTATTATTTAGTTACACATTCGAGGTACATGCTTTGCTCTTTTTATCCCCATCCCTTTGGTCTTCCTTTGAAGCAGTAGATGTTAATGTTATTTGCAGATAAGGCCACTTATAGCACCAACTAGAAGGATCATGAGTATTGGAGTGAAAAATTACGAGTGGCATGAACTTTTTCCTACAGGTAATCGTAATCTAGGCAATCCGTTTGTTGCCTTATTACAACTTGAATCTCCATATGATTATTTTTTCTTATGGATTCTCAATGTATAGTCAAGAATAATGCTGGTGCCATTGCTGCTATTTGGTCTCCTATTATTCTTGTAAGCATACAGTCATTATGTTGTGTTTGTTTTGCTTATGCTCACATAATACTTGAAAATTTATCATTTTCAGGTGTATTTCATGGATGTACAAATATGGTACTCTGTTTACTGCTCCGTCTATGGGGGAATTTATGGAATTCTTCACCATCTTGGTGAAGTATGATAATTCTCTCTGTTTGGATCATTAACCTTTTCTATGTCAATGCTTTAAGTCATCGTTTTTCAACAGATTCGGACACAGAGAATGTTCTGTAGTAAATTTGATAGTTTGGCCAAGGTGTTCAATGAGTGCCTCGTACCACCCAAAATAGAAGAAAGTGAAGATGGATTTAAATTGTGGCTGTGTGAACCAGGGTGTTTAAAGGTTTAATACTCTCGTTTTATTTGACTCTCTGAATTTGGAAAGCTATTGTTTTTCAGCTATTTAATATTATCTCATATGGACGATTTAGGCCTTGGAGAACACTAAAGGCGGAGTCCTAAAATTTGCTATTACATGGAACCAAATCATAAGTAGCTTCCGGGATGAAGATCTGATAAGCAACAGGTTGATTTTGCCTTTCTGTGATTCCTTTCTTTCTTTTTCTATGAGATGAGGCTTTTGAGAATAAACAAGCGCAATTTTGCTATTTATGTCGATGCAGAGAGCACGATTTGATGAAAATACCTCTGTCTTCTGAACTATTAGCTAATCATGTTTGTTGGCCTGTTTTTCTCTTGGCGCATAAGGTGAATGAGGATTCAAATCCTTCTTCAAAGTTTATATGTACGAATGTTCCACAATGCTTCTATTTTTTGAAACAGGTTCCGGCAGCTCTCGTAATTGCTGAAGTTTTTGTGGGAAAATTTAAAAACCTTGTCCGAACAATAAAAAAGGATACTTACATGTTTCTCGTTGTCACTGAATGCTACGAATCTCTCAAGTACATATTGGATATCCTTGTTGTGGGTGATATGGAGAGAAGGTAGTAAGTACACTGTTTTTGTATAAGAATTCAGCTTATTTTTATCATTTGCGAGACTTGTTAGGGCTGTTTCTGGCATATTCGGAGAAATCGAGGAAAGCATTGCACAATCATCGCTTCTCAAGGATATATGTCTGAATAAAATACCCGATTTACATACTAAATGTGTTGACTTACTGGAGCTTCTGGTAATTTTGATGCATTCAATCTTTTTTTAGCATCGAAACTTTTGCTGACCTCGAAATATTTATTATTAAGGTAGAGTGTAATGAAGATAATCATTCTAAAGTAGTAAAGATATTGCAAGATATGTTCGAGCTTGTGACAAATGATATGTTCATAAAAACACCAAGGTTAGTATCTTTTAGTGCTCTCATGTGAATAATATACTAGCCTTTTTCTTTCTTTATCGAAGCTTTTTCTTTGATCCTTTTGCATAAGAACTTTGGACATGTTCCAACCCCTTCACCAACTTCGAGACNCTTGTTAATAAAAAAGTTATACTTTCCTAAGATTTGTATGTATGTTATCTTGTTTTTCTGAAATACTTGTTAGAAATGTTCTTTAGAAGAACAAAAAAAAGATTGTAAGCTGATGCTATACATTTGTATTGACCATTCCTTAATCCTACAGTTACAGGGAAATCCACAGGCTGGTGAAGATAAGGTGCAGAAAAGGTGGTTAGGGAAGACAAATTTTGTCGAGATCCGTTCATTTTGGCAGATTTTCAGAAGCTTTAATAGAATGTGGAACTTCCTTATATTAGCTCTTCAGGTTGTTTTTGAAGAAACCTCTCTATCACAAGCTCCGAGGCATCAACATTGCTGAAATATTACATTTTATTTCTCCAGGCAATGATTATTATGGCATATCACGACTTAGATTCGCCACTGCAAGTGTTTGATTCAACAATACTTGAGGATGTTATGAGCATCTTCATCACCTCAGCATTTCTTAGACTCATACAAGGTGAATTGGTGCTTCGTTCATCATGAATGGAAGATGCCACAAGCTTCTTTCCAAGTGAAAGATTTTATGTTTTACGTGTTAAAAGAACAAAATATTTCATGGTTAATGTTGAAAATAATCTGAATTATCTGCCTTTTTCAGCTGTTCTTGACGTTGTGTTCACATGGAAATCTCGATCTACCACAGACCAATATCGTCATCGAAAATATATTCTGAAAATTTGTGTGGCTATGATATGGACAATTGTTCTTCCTATATATTATTCTAGTTCAAGAGGAAATTATACATGTTACTCTGCAAAAGAAGGGGGTTGGCTTGGAGAATGGTGCTACTCGTCCTACATGGTAGCAGTTGCATTTTACTTGATTAGTAATGCTGTGAGTGTGCTCCTTTTTTTGGTCCCAGCAGCTGGAAAATATATCGAGACATCCAATACTCGAATATGCACGGTTTTCTCTTGGTGCGCACATGTAAGAACTAAATTATTGTTTCTTGTATCCATATTTAGGCAGAAATGGCCAGCTTAATTCTTACTTCTTTCTATGTGGGTTACTCTAAGCATAAATCAACCACTTTACTTTCTCCAACAATTAACCACTTTATTTTTTTTGAACGGGAAGTATTTTCATTTATACTTTGGAATAACAAAAAGTTATCCAGGGAAAAACAACAAGAGTTGAGCTACATGCATTACGGATGGCCTCTTTGGGGGCTAGAATCCATTCATGTAGATCTAAGCGCCCCAATCTACTTTGGTTTTGATTATGTAAAAAGCATACACTGGCAACCTCAAACTACACTGAAAAGAGGAGATCAATTGCCCTTTAAAAACCAACTACTCTTTATTTACCTAGCTCTGGGCTTCATTATATTGAAAATTTAATGACCCATGCATTTGTTTTGGTAATTGATTTTATATACCTTACCCCATCTTTGCTTTTTCATATTAATCAATGTAATTTTGCATTTTGCAGCCTAGACTGTTTGTTGGGAGAGGAATGCAAGAGAGTCAAGTGTCTATTCTAAAGTAACTCCAATACCCCTATGCTAATTCTTTTCCCTTAATGTTATCTTAATTCAGTTCATAATCACTATTACTATTTCACTAAATGTGAGTGTGCTTACCGCTGGTCAAGGTACACATTGTTTTGGATGCTATTGTTGCTGAGCAAATTATTATTTAGTTACACATTCGAGGTACATGCTTTGCTCTTTTTATCCCCATCCCTTTGGTCTTCCTTTGAAGCAGTAGATGTTAATGTTATTTGCAGATAAGGCCACTTATAGCACCAACTAGAAGGATCATGAGTATTGGAGTGAAAAATTACGAGTGGCATGAACTTTTTCCTACAGGTAATCGTAATCTAGGCAATCCGTTTGTTGCCTTATTACAACTTGAATCTCCATATGATTATTTTTTCTTATGGATTCTCAATGTATAGTCAAGAATAATGCTGGTGCCATTGCTGCTATTTGGTCTCCTATTATTCTTGTAAGCATACAGTCATTATGTTGTGTTTGTTTTGCTTATGCTCACATAATACTTGAAAATTTATCATTTTCAGGTGTATTTCATGGATGTACAAATATGGTACTCTGTTTACTGCTCCGTCTATGGGGGAATTTATGGAATTCTTCACCATCTTGGTGAAGTATGATAATTCTCTCTGTTTGGATCATTAACCTTTTCTATGTCAATGCTTTAAGTCATCGTTTTTCAACAGATTCGGACACAGAGAATGTTCTGTAGTAAATTTGATAGTTTGGCCAAGGTGTTCAATGAGTGCCTCGTACCACCCAAAACAGAAGAAAGTGAAGATGGATTTAAATTGTGGCTGTGTGAACCAGGGTGTTTAAAGGTTTAATACTCTCGTTTTATTTGACGCTCTGAATTTGGAAAGCTATTGTTTTTCAGCTATTTAATATTATCTCATATGGACGATTTAGGCCTTGGAGAACACTAAAGGCGGAGTCCTAAAATTTGCTATTACATGGAACCAAATCATAAGTAGCTTCCGGGATGAAGATCTGATAAGCAACAGGTTGATTTTGCCTTTCTGTGATTCCTTTCTTTCTTTTTCTATGAGATGAGGCTTTTGAGAATAAACAAGCGCAATTTTGCTATTTATGTCGATGCAGAGAGCACGATTTGATGAAAATACCTCTGTCTTCTGAACTATTAGCTAATCATGTTTGTTGGCCTGTTTTTCTCTTGGCGCATAAGGTGAATGAGGATTCAAATCCTTCTTCAAAGTTTATATGTACGAATGTTCCACAATGCTTCTATTTTTTGAAACAGGTTCCGGCAGCTCTCGTAATTGCTGAAGTTTTTGTGGGAAAATTTAAAAACCTTGTCCGAACAATAAAAAAGGATACTTACATGTTTCTCGTTGTCACTGAATGCTACGAATCTCTCAAGTACATATTGGATATCCTTGTTGTGGGTGATATGGAGAGAAGGTAGTAAGTACACTGTTTTTGTATAAGAATTCAGCTTATTTTTATCATTTGCGAGACTTGTTAGGGCTGTTTCTGGCATATTCGGAGAAATCGAGGAAAGCATTGCACAATCATCGCTTCTCAAGGATATATGTCTGAATAAAATACCCGATTTACATACTAAATGTGTTGACTTACTGGAGCTTCTGGTAATTTTGATGCATTCAATCTTTTTCTAGCATCGAAACTTTTGCTGACCTCGAAATATTTATTATTAAGGTAGAGTGTAATGAAGATAATCATTCTAAAGTAGTAAAGATATTGCAAGATATGTTCGAGCTTGTGACAAATGATATGTTCATAAAAACACCAAGGTTAGTATCTTTTAGTGCTCTCATGTGAATAATATACTAGCCGTTTTCTTTCTTTATCGAAGCTTTTTCTTTGATCCTTTTGCATAAGAACTTTGGACATGTTCCAACCCCTTCACCAACTTCGAGACAACCCAGTCGAATTCTTCAATTATTTTCAACCAGAATTATTTGCTTCAAGGGATTCCATCCATTTCCCACTTCCAGATTCGGGTTCTATACAGGATAAGGTGCTTTTTTTTTCATTTCTTCAATAACTTAAATTATCTTGTCTATAGTTGGCATTCACTCTTCATGGATTTTTTGTGCAGATTACGCGTTTCCATTTGTTGCTTACTGCCCGAGATAAGGCCATGTATATACCCTCGAACTTGGAAGCCCGGAGAAGAATTTCATATTTTGTTACTTCTCTGTTTATGAACATGCCTAAAGCTCCAAAAGTGCGGAATATGTTGTCATTCAGGTGCTTACTGGTCAAATATATTCCAAAAGTACTTTTATTGACAATTACATTGCAGTTACGAATTAGCATTACCTCGTTGGCATTTGTTATCTTCAGTATTTTGACTCCACATTTTATGGAAGAAGTTAAGTTCTCGGAGAAGGAGCTTCATTCAAGCAAGCAAGGAGTTCCCATAAGCTTTTACATGCAAAAGATATTTCCAGGTGTGTTTAGTGATTAATCGAAAAAACGAAGCAAAATTTACATGACTCCCAATTTCTATGTCGAGCTCCTTTTCTGTCTTTCAGATGAGTGGGAAAATTTTCTGGAACGTCTCGGAAACGAGAAGGAAGATGGCACTGGTGACAATGTTAAAGAGGAAGATCTAAGAGATTGGGCTTCGTTTCGAGGACAAACTCTGAGCCGGACTGGTGAGTCTCAGCTAGATTGGATTTGCTCAGTTAAGTATTGAGAAAGTTATCTTTTTTTCCGATTAACAGTCAGGGGAATGATGTATTATCGCAAGGCCTTAAAGTTACAAGCTTTTCTCGACATGACGGAGAATGAAGGTATGTTCTTTCTTTTAAAATTACGTTACTTCAAAGGTAGCTTGAGATTGCATGAAAATCTAACTAGTTTAAGTAATGACTTTCTTTATGTTATATGAAAACCAGATATTCTTGAGAATTATGAAACCATCAACCGAGCAGATGATACTTTATCAGCGGAAATTGATGCCTTAATGGACATGAAATTCTTGCATGTTGTTTCATGTCAAATATATGGATCCCAGAAAACCTCTGGTGATCCTCAGGCTAAAGATATTCTCGACTTGATGATACGGTAAATTTTATTTACATGTATATTAAGGTCATTCTGAACTTCATAAGATTACCGATCGTATAAATTGCAGGTATCCTTCTTTACGAGTTGCTTACGTCGAGGAGAAAGAAGAGATTGTGGGAAATGTTCCTAAGAAAATTTACTCTTCGATTTTAGTCAAAGCTGTAAATGGATTTGATCTGGTAAAGAAGACGAATATGTTTTTCGATGAATTAGAGTATATTTTAGTCAAGGCTTGAATATATTGCGTATTTGTAGGAGATTTACCGTATAAAGCTCCCGGGATCTCCAAATATTGGAGAAGGGAAACCAGAAAATCAAAACCATGCAATTATTTTCACACGTGGTGAAGCTCTTCAAGCAATAGATATGAACCAGGTAACACATCTTTTCTCTTTCCCTTTTCCTCTTTATCAGCATCACTTCAAGGAACCACTAAAACGACTCGAAGTTCGTCATTGTGGGTTTTGATAGGACAATTATCTCGAGGAAGCTATCAAGATGCGTAATCTATTGCAAGAGTTTCAACGCCCTAGAAGAAGGGATTCACCGACCATTCTCGGATTGAGGGAACATATATTCACTGGAAGGTTAGATTTTTTTGAACGGAAATCAAGTTTTATAGATACAGGAACAACGAATCGTTATGCCTTCATACAAAAGAGTTTACATGCCAAGAACTAAGACAATGCGTTCAAAATTGCATCCGATTGTGCCTGGAACCATTCAAACAAATGAGGAATGCACGTTTCAAATGATTTTAGCTAGTAGTTGCTCTATATGCTTAAATGATTGAGTTTTTCTACTCCAGTGTCTCTTCGTTGGCGTGGTTTATGTCGTATCAAGAAACAAGTTTCGTGACAATTGGGCAGAGACTTCTTGCAAATCCCCTTAGGTAATTAGCATTCATTTTTGCATCGAAATCCATTTTCGGGAGATTATTATACGCATATCTTTTTGTTTCTTATGATACAGGGTCAGATTCCATTATGGACATCCAGATGTATTTGACAGATTATTTCATTTGACCAGAGGAGGAATAAGCAAAGCTTCAAAGACCATAAATTTAAGTGAAGATCTTTTTGCAGGTTCGACTTAATCTTTCTAGAGTTTAATGCATAAATATTAGTTTTTTTCGATGTTTTTAGACATGTGAACCAATGGGTTTGTACAGGATTCAATACTACTTTAAGGCGGGGATACGTAACGCATCATGAGTACATGCAAGTCGGCAAAGGCCGTGATGTTGGACTCAATCAAATCACAAAGTTTGAGGCAAAGTTAGCGAATGGAAACGGTGAACAAACACTTAGCCGAGATATATATCGACTTGGATGCCGATTTGACTTCTTTCGGATGCTTTCTTTATACCACACAACCATTGGTTTCTATTTCAACAGTCTGGTAAGGCTTTGATTCATACTTTTTTCTCGGAGTCTCCAACATCGACATGCTATGCTTTTGATGCAGATATCTCTTGTCGCGGTATATGTGTTTCTTTACGGACAGCTTTATTTAGAACTTAGTGGTCTTCAAAGATCAGTTCTACATGAAGCAAGAGTTAAAAATATCAAATCCTTGGAAACAGCCTTAGCCTCGCAGTCGTTTATACAACTAGGGCTCTTAACAGGTCTTCCGATGATCATCGAATTAGGCCTTGAGAGAGGCTTTCTTGCAGCTCTAAAAGATTTTGTGCTCATGCAACTTCAGTTAGCTTCGGTTTTCTTTACGTTTTCATATGGAACAAAATCTCATTATTATGGGCGTACGATTCTTCATGGTGGCGCTAAATATCGACCAACTGGACGTAAAGTCGTTGTGTTTCATTCAAGCTTTTCAGAGAACTATAGATTCTATTCAAGGTGCCATTTCATAAAAGGATTCGAACTTCTATTACTGCTCGTTGTTTATGAACTGTTTCGAAGATCGTACGAGAGAAACATGGGGTATATCCTTATAACATACGCTATTTGGTTCATGTCGACGGCTTGGTTATTCGCTCCGTTTCTGTTCAATCCTTCGGGATTTAGCTGGAGAAAGATAGTTGATGATTGGATAGATTGGAATAAATGGATCAAACAACAAGGCGGGATCGGAATTCATCCCGATAAAAGCTGGGAATCATGGTGGATTGATGAGCAAAGTCATTTACTTCATTCCGGGATGACTTCTCGGCTTATGGAGTTACTTGTTTCATTTAGATTCTTCATATATCAATATGGTTTGGTTTATCATCTTGATATATCGGGTCACAACAAGAATCTCGTAGTTTACGGGCTTTCGTTGATCGTCATAGTCATCATTTTTCTCATCGTCAAGGTAACGAAAAACTCTCATTATTCGATTTGATTTTCGCTTATAACTAGATCTTTATAAATACAGGTTATTAAACTAGGAAGACATTACCTTAGTGCTAATTATCATCTCGCATTTCGGATATTTAAAGCATGTTTCTTCCTCGGAATTCTCGTAACGATCGTCATTTTATCGATCATATGTCATCTTTCGGTTAAAGATTTACTTGTTTGCTGCCTTGCTTTTGTTCCTACGGGCTGGGGACTCATACTTGTAAGTAACTATGCTTTTATACCGATTTTATAATTGAACGGGAGAGCTTCCTGTTGAAATAATAAACAATTATCCCATATCGGAAGTGAGATTTGTTTGGGTTGGTTTAAAAGAGAGAATTTGAACCACAGTAAATGAATTGTTCAAGTCTTGTATGGGAAGTGTTTTCTTTCTTATACCCTATATCTAAACGTACTTCTGACTTGACATCGGAAATTTAACATTTCCGGTTCAAATCAAACGGTACAAACCGGAATGAAGTATAAATAGTTTAGCATTTGAATGGAAACATGTATCTAAATGGACACTTCCCATGTAAATTGACCCGATTCTAGAAATTTAATATTTTCGATTCAGATCAAACAGTATGAATGGAAACAAGTATATAAATGGACCATAATAAATGACTTATTCGAGTCTTTATAGGGTTATATCTTCTTTCTTATACGTTATATCCGAAAAAACTTTCCATGTAAATTGACCCGACTCTAGAAATTTAACATCTATGGTTTAGATCATAGGTACGAACGGAAATGAAGTATAAATAGTTTAACATTTGAATGGAGACATGTATCTAAGTGAACTATAGTAAATGACTTGTTCAAGTCTTTTATAGGGTGGTCTTTTGCTTATTATGTGTTATATCTGAATATACTTCTCATGTAAATTGATCCGACTCTAGAAATTTAACATTTTTTGTTCATATAAAAAGTACGAACAAGAATGAAGTATAAATAGTTTAACATTTGAATGGAACCAGGTATCTCAAGCACTGAGACCAGTGATGGAGGGTATCGGATTGTGGAAGTTCACGAAAGTGATTGCTCGGGCATACGATTACGGTATGGGGGTCGTTCTATTTGCGCCTATAGCGGTGTTAGCTTGGCTTCCGATTATTTCGGCTTTTCAAACTCGTGTTCTTTTCAATGAAGCATTTAGCAGAAGGTTGCATATTAAGCCAATTCTTGCAGGGAAAAAGAAACATAAACATTGAACTCATTCATTATGTACATTTTTATTTCTCCATCTTATTGAATATAATCGTTTGATTAAAATGATGAGATTATATGTGATAAAATTGTATTGGTCTTATATGATGAATTAGAATTGGACATGTTTGGTTAATAAGACTGAAATAATTTTATGATTTTGATAATTTTGGTCTTTAAAGTTTTATGATTGTGAAGATGTTTATTAAAAAAATAAAATAATATAAAAACAATGTTTTTATATTGATATGAAATTCGAATTAGGATATCCTTCTAACTAAATTTGTTTTTTATATCTATTAAAAAATAAAATTTAATTTAATATTAATTTTTTTTAGAATGTCTATTAAAAAAGTAAAAAATATGAAGGTAAAATAAATAAAAGCAATGTTTCATATTGATTCCGGATCGATATTATCTATTTATCGTTTGTACTAAAATTTGTTTTTATATATATATTTAAAAATGAAATAAAATTAATATTTAGTTATTTCTTAAGGTCAAATCCAAAAAACCCGGAATTCAAACTCTATCGTAAAAGGTTTCGATACCATAAATTATGTCTCTTACCTAAATAAGTAGGATATGATTTTATATGATTATTGAATTTCAAATCGGTTGATCCAATCTAAATAATATCCGGTTTAAAATAATAAACACATACTTGAACCAAGACCCACTTTTGAATATTCAGACCCAAACCAACTCGGTTCGAACCCACCAATGGAGATTTATTTAATTTATTAACATACATAAATAACAAAATTGTAAACTAATAATCTTAAATAAAATAATAGTATTTCACAAACCAACACCTTATAAAAATCCAAATCAATTTATAATTTCTTAATATTTGTATGTTTTCTATAATTTTTGAATTATTGCGATTTTTTAATATAAAATATAGTAAAATATAAAAGGGCGAGATGCAAGAACGATCCTCGTAAGTTTATTAATTTGACAATCTTGGTTGGTTTATGTTTTTTATTACGTATCTTCATTGTATGTTAAGCGCAATTAACATCTTCGTTTTTTGTATAATTTGGAAAATCAATAACCATTCTCCGTTTCATACTTATGTGATCAATTTTATTAATTTGGATAATCAATATTAAAAATGACATATCCAAATAAATATTAAATTTGTCATCATTATAAAGACATAATTAAATTTTATATGAAATTAAATAACATAACTCATTTCCATTCCAAACATCTTAAATTAAGGAGACGTCAAACTCTATATATATGAGATTCGACATTTGAATATTTTTCTTATATATACTAAGAAATATAAATATTGATATTGCAATTATTTAAATTAAATAATTTAATTTATAGTCAAATGATATTTATAGAAGGAAATGAATTTAAATTATAATTCTTGATTAACCTTAAATAAAGCAAATTATTATCGTATTCATGGAAAGTGCACATTTTTGCCTTCTGATTATCTATTGTTTCTTTTATATATATTAAGCCTCTTACTTCTAAATTACTTCAATTCTCAAACAAAAATGGCTTTCCACATTGCATTTCTACTTATCTTCTTCGCCGGAGCATTTCTAATCCAAGCACAGAACGCCGGATCCGCCACGATTTTCGACGTCACAAAGTACGGCGCCGTCGCTAATGGGAAAACCGACAACACAGAGGCATTTTTGAAAGCATGGAGAGATGCATGTTCTTATTCAGGGAAAAGCAATGTTTGGATACCAGAAGGAAAATTTCTATTAGGAAAAGTTTCATTTGAAGGTCCATGCAAAGGGGCAATAGCATTTATGAATAAAGGAACAATTTTAGCAACTACGGATCGAAATTATTTCTACGACGATACGTGGATTTCGTTTCAATATATCGATCGTCTTGCGGTTAAAGGACATGGTACTTTTGATGGACAAGGGAAGTTTGCTTGGCCATATAATTATTGTAAAACGAGTTCTAAATGTCGGCTTCTTCCTCCGGTTAGTTCATTCTAAACCCTAAACCCTAAAATACATTTCATTTGTGTTCTAATTATCTTATGTAAGCTGTTTTATTGTGTTTTTGTAGTAATCCTCAAGTAAGTCAATCATACACCCTAAATTTTAAACCTAATCTAAACCCTAAACCCTAAAATAGATACCCTTTATATTCTAATTATCTAATGCAAGTTTATTTGTTGTGTTTTTGGAGTCATCCTCAAGTTAGTCCATCATAAACCCTAAATTTTAAACCTAATCTAAACCCTAAACCATTAAATGCATTCACTTTATATTCTAATCATAAAATGTAAATTGATTTATTGTGTTTTTGCAGTCATCCTCAAGTAATTCATCATAAACCCTAAATTTTAAACATAATCTAAACCCTAAACCATAAAATGCATTCACTTTATAATTTAATCACTAATGTAAGTTGACTCGTTGTGTTTTTGAAGTCATCCCCGATTTAGTCCCTTAGAAACCCTAAATTTTAAACCTTAAAGCCTATACCTAAACCCTAATCCTAAAATGCATACCCTTTATATTTATCATCTAATGTAAGTTGATGGTCGTGTTGTGTTTTTGCCCTCCAAAACCCTGAATTCTAAACTTTAAATTCTAAACCCTAAATCCTAAAATATATGTCATTTTCTAACCATCTAATTTAAATTGATTTGTCTTGTTTTTGCAGTCATTGACGTTCAATTTTGTGACAAACTCCTATGTTCAAAGCATACATTCTATAGATAGTAAAAGTGTTCATATAAGCATGTACGGATGCCACAACTTCAATATTTCAAAAGTGACATTGACCGCACCAGCCGAAAGCCCGAATACCGACGGTATACGAATCGGATCATCGTCTTTGATCCGCATTTGGAATGCGAATATCGCCACTGGTGATGACTGTATTGCATTACTCACCGGAACTCAAGATGTCGATATCTCGGAAGTATCTTGTGGTCCGGGACATGGAATCAGTATTGGGAGCATCGGGTGGAGCCATAAGTATGAATTTGTCACTGGAGTTGTTGTCCGAGATAGCACATTCTTCGGTAGTGATAACGGAGTTCGGATCAAAACATGGGCAAAATCGGCTTTCAGTGAAGCGAAAAAAATCATATTTCAAAATCTAAAAATGATCAATGTTGCAAATCCAATTATCATCACTCAACGTTATTGTCCTAATGGATCTGGTTGCCAATCTGTGAGTTTTTTCTATTTCACTTATAATCTTGATTCGGTACTCGGTTTTTTGTTTTTCGGCATTCGGGTTTCTTACAATATGTGTTATTCGTAGGGCGAATCTTCGGTCCAGATCAACGATGTAACGTTTTCGAACATCTACGGTACATCGAGAACACAAGAAGCTGTCCAGTTACTTTGCAGTGCAACTTTGCCTTGTAAGAACATCAAACTCATTGACATTAACTTGTCGTATAATGGCCCGGGTGGTCAATCGACGTCAGTTTGTTCGAATGTGTCGGGTTCGCACAACGGAAAAGTTGTTCCTCGTGCATGTTTCTAGTGATATTTGTATTTCTACGTTCTATGTAATTTCTTAGTTGCTTGTCCCTTGTATTGAAGTAATAAGCCGACTTAAGCATTTGAGAAAAGATTAAATTATACTATAGATAAAATTACAAGGGATGACCCGATATTTAAATAGTATAAAATCGATACCTCCAAAATTTAAAAATTGTATACGAAATTCTCGAACTTTGGAAATTGTCTACCGATAACCCTCGTACTCATTAAATAGTATTCTTTTAAAGTTTACTTTAGACTTGCGTTAGAATAAAATATAAACAATTTGGAACTTCGGGGTTAACTACCAAATTATTTAACTTAGAGGATATGATATTTAGAATACTTAAAACTAAAATGTTAATAACAAGTATTATATTAATTTCGAGTGATTTGCATGATAATTTATAGATTTTAGAATTACTACATTTACACTATTTTAAAGTTTGAGATCCACTGACAACACCACTATTATAATAAATTATATAAATAATAAAATATCATCATTTCTAGGGAAGTTTTTTAATTGCATAGCATTGTTAGATTAGATTCTATTTAACATTATCATTATTTTTCATAATATAATAATTTTGTCATTGAACAAATTTTTATTTTCACCTATAAAAGTACATTTTTAGTTAATTGAACATGTATTTTATTTTATATTAAATGATTAATTAATATATGTGTTATATTATTAAATTATATATGTATTAGTACCTTATTTTTTAAAACAATATATTTATTTATTAAAATTTAGTATATGAAATTAAAAAATGTCTAACTTCACTTAAATAATTAATAATTATTGATACAAAACTTTCAACCCCAATAAATGATTATAAAACACTTACTCTTAAAATTCATTTAATTTTTACATGGATTTAATGCTAATGTTAACTTTAAAAAAATAAATCATTTCATACTTATTAATATTAATCATTGCTATTTTTAAATTTTTTCTTGAATTGTCTGAAATTATATTGTGACATCCGAAAATGCTAAAATAAACATTATATATTTCTTTGTTTTTTTATTCCCATATTTGTATGTTGTTTTTATTTAAATTCATTTTTGTATATAATATTAATTATTTAATCGAGAGTTTGAATTATTTTAATTTCCTGAATTTTAATAAAGAAGTACATTGTTTTAAAAAATAATGCACTAATACATATATTAATTAATCTTTTAATTATAAAATTAAGTATTGCAAAATTAACTAAAAAATAATGCTATATGTGAAAGGAAAAATTTATCAGGAAGAAAACAATTCAATTATAAAATGTACTAATAATATTGAATAGAGTTCATTCTAACAGTGGTATGAACTCTAAGGTATGACCAAATTTTTTCCCATATGGTATCTCGTTCAAGCAGTGTTTTAAATTTCCGGTATACCAGATATTTCGGGCGTACCAGTTTCACCCGATATTTTGGAAAAATACCGATCGGTACGGATATTTTGCGGGTCGGGTTGGGTTTTGTTTAATAAAAAATAAAATATGAATATTTTATAATTAAATTTATTTTAATATTTCGGTACGGATCCGGTATACCCGATAGATATCCAGTATACCGATACAATGAGCTTATCCGGTATACCGGCCAGTACTGATTTTTAAAACATTGGCTCCAAGTTTCAGTGAAGACCAATGTTTTCATACCGGTCCAGAATTACGTACCGGTATGAGCAATACAATCGATATACCGGTCGGTATCAATATTTATTTATTTTTTTTAAAATTAATATTTAATTAATATTTTAAGATCAGACCTGAAATAACCCAATAATAAACCTAAATACCTGATACCGGATGGTACGAAAAAAAATATCCGTATCGAACGAAATTTAACGGTATACGATGAAGACTCAAGAGAAAGTTCACGTGGTCATGCAACCTTCTGGGCCAGGTAATGTACGGTATACACCGTCCAAAAAATCTGGACATCTGTCGGTAATCCGTGTTTCATATATTTTGGAAATATTTTCAGAATATTTAATAAATGAATGTTATCAAATGTCATCGGTGATTAGACTGAATATAAATACAAATTTTAAAAAAATTAAAAAAAAAATAATTTTTAATAGATTAACTATTAAACCCGAGCGAACCTGCCAGCCTGTTCCGATTTTAACTACATTTATATTCATCATTTTTTATTATTTTCTTATTTCAAAAACTATATTATATTTCTATATATATTTTAGAAACTAAAATGACAGATTATTTTTATATTATTTAATAAAGGGTGGTAATTAAGAGATTCGCTTCTCCCAATCCCAAACTGCCACGTATACATTGTTGAAAGTTGAAACAACCACCGTGGCCACACATTTTAGTCACGTTCCAGTGAAGCTGCTGGCTTAATTTGATTTGCTGTCGGCAAAGACGTATATTTTTAAATAAAATCAATATTTATGTTTTCAATATTTTTAAATAAAATTATTAATCTTTTTGGATTTATAAATTAATGTTATTATCAAATTTTATACATTTTATGTCAATATATCTAATTATATTTAATCTATTTTAAATAAAATTCATATTAATCATTAAAGATTGATATTTTATATTTGTATCTTTTACCTCAAACAATAATCAAATATATAAGACAATAATCAAATACATAATAGCAAGAGATTATGCATTAATCTCATAATATTAAGTATTAAGTATAAACTTAATCTTATGATAAGTAAATACGATTAGAGATATCGAACATATGAATAGAATTTATAAAACATTAGGGTATTTAATATGTAAGTACCAAATTAACAATAAAACTAAATTTGTAGTGTTTCTTATAATTGATGTAAATTGTGAAATTATAAAACTTCACAAAATGAAAATAAAGGGGTTTGTTTGGTTCAATGATTAAAATAACGGTGAAATACTCATTATTTTTTTAACACACAAAAAAAAGAAAAATTGTAGTGCATTCATCGTTAAAAAATCACGATTTTATCATCGATGCTAAAATAAATGTAAAGTCATCATGATTTAAAAAATAAATAATTTACACTTACTTTTAATAATTATAATATAATTTAGTTTATGATTTATTAATATTTTTTATATATATCACGATAATGATACTATAATTTTATCAAATATATTTGAAAATTCAAGATCATTATATCTCACTTAGACTATTGTAACAGCGGACAAGAGCGTATGGAAATACGTCATTGTCCGCCCCCATGTCCGCCACATCGGCGCCCATGGTTACATGGGCGGTGATTCATCCGCGGAGAAATACGTTCCGCGGACAAGGGCTTGTCCACCTCCTTATCCGCGGAGAAGAACTTTTTATTTATTTTTATTAAGTTAAAATATTTTAGTTTAATATATATATAATAAAATATTAGTTTTATTAATTATTAATTTATTTTTATAATTTAAATATGTAATTTAGTAAAAAAATATTTAAAAAATTATTATTTTTATTTTGATACGATAAATACATAATTTTATGTGAAATTCGATCGTTTCGAAATGACGATATTAAAAATGTGTACGAATCAATAAAAAGAAATAAAATCGAAATAATGAAATATAATATATACAATGATCAAATTAATAATTAATATTAAACATCGATATTATCGAAATTAAAACTATTAAAATTAAAATTTAATATTTATTGATAAATTGAATAGTAAATAAATAAATTTGATGAGATAGAAAGATAAAATGAAATTTGGAGAGAGAAGATGATATGGACGAACGATAAATAAATAATAATGTAGATAAGTGAGAATTTTTAGAAGTGGAAAGAGAATATGATATGGATGTAAGAGAATGATGATATGTAGAGAGATTTATACGGTGTAAATAATTTTGGGCGCGGACAAGATTACAGATAGCCTTAAGTTCAACACACCGTGATTTTAAAAAGTTAAAAGAAACAAATTCAAAAATTATTCTCCTTTATGCTAATTGCTTGATTACATTTCGAAAGTTAGAGGATGTGATATTATATAAAAAAGCAATTGACTTTTAAATTTTTATAAATATTATCGAGAGAATAACTAGAAAATAAAATAAAATAATTTTAACCAATAAAAACAACTAGAAATAATAGCTAGTGGTCCTAGACTCTCTAGGCATTGTTAATATCTCAAGGCCTACTCCAAATTCAACTGTAGCACATCGTTCTCAATTAAATTTAATATTAATATTTTTTAAAATATAATTACTAACTAAAATTAATATTATAGTTATCAGATAATTTAATCAAAGAGTTGAAGATTAATATGTACTTAATAATTCACGTCATAATTACAATATTTTAAAAACTAGTATGGATTGGTATACCGTACACGTCAGTGCATCAATATATTGGACACGTTTGAAATATCGTTAGATAATTAGCGGTGATGTGAGATGACTATACTGTGCTGTGAGATGAGTTGATCATGATTTAAAAAAATTGTTTTGAAACAACGGTGCAATGATCTTGATCTCATAAAATGATCATTTTGTCATTATTTATAATTAATTATTTATTATTTATTAATTTATGATGGGTAAAATGAATATTTCACAAGTGCGTTCTGAGTACCGTTGGGTTAAATGAACTGTGAGTTCACTCAAGTTTTATGCGATCACATGAACGTAATTATTAATGATGTTTGATTAAAATAAAATACAACTACAGTAGGTTCATCGCACCGGACGATGCGCCATTCCAAACAACACTATTGAATCTATATCATGTATACAATATACTTGATATGTACTGAAATAATAAAATAAATTAAACTATTAACATAGAAAAAATATAAAATTTTAACTTATTTTAAATTTCTATTACTCTTAATTCGAAAAATAAGAATAAAAAATTATACAAACTTCCATTAAAGAAATACGAATAAGATGAAATATAACAAATACAACATTTTCTCACGCCATTTCTATTAGTCTTATTTTATAAAAAATAAGAATAAAAAATACAACATTTTCTCACGGTAAAAGATGAAATATTTTATATTAATTGAATATTAAATTATTAAATACTTTTGGGATATTAAATTAAAGAAATACGCAATCTTCCAAATTTACTGTCGACAATTTTCACCATTATTGAAAAAGCACATGGTTTTTGTTTACAGGCGTAGAGAGGGAGGGAAGGAGGGAGAGGCAGAGAGGTATACGTATTGTATTGTATTGTTATTGTAGTTGTAGACAGAGGAAGCTGGATTACCAATCTCCATTGTAAAACCCCAATCTTCTTTCTGTCGGTGTGAGGCTCTCCCTCCTCCCACCTTCCACCTCCATCCCTCAGCCCCTTACAATTTATTAAGATCTATCTACATTTCTCATCATCCCATAGATTGCTGAGGGTGAATGATTAGAGAAGACGGGGTTTTTTTTGTCGGTTTTCGATTTGTTCTATGATTAAAAAAGCGTTATATGAAGGATCGGTTTGATATCCGTTTGTCTTCAACGATAATAGGAAGCGTACGAGGTGAGATTCTTCGTTTGATATACGGAGCCGTGGTCGGTGGGGTAAATGCGGCTAATTTGTTGAGATTATT
This sequence comes from Utricularia reniformis, assembly GCA_009725065.1. Classification (NCBI taxonomy): domain Eukaryota; kingdom Viridiplantae; phylum Streptophyta; class Magnoliopsida; order Lamiales; family Lentibulariaceae; genus Utricularia; species Utricularia reniformis. Next base: position 401,673 of record RWGZ01000753.1, on the reverse strand, counting down.
TGTGGGATTTGTTCAACGACTGCGTTTGTTGTTGAGATTGCTTTGGGAGAGAGCAATTTCATATTTTCACAATGCAGACAGATCACAGAAAGAAAGTTAGCTTCTTCTTCGTTCATCCCTTTCTTTTTTTTCACCCTTGAGTTGAATAAAGAACGAATTCTACATTTCTGTGTTATTTTTTCAGCTCTTCATGATTCTTAAACCTGTAATTTGATGGAGTTAAATGTGAGATCTATGTTGAAAAAGCATCTAGTTTTCTTCTTTGATTCATTTTATCTTATGCTATAAAGGATCAAGCTCTTTAAATTTTATTTCAGTATTTTTGTTCTTCAATTTGTAATAACTGGTTTCTTTGGGTGATTAGAAGCTAATCATCAAGCCTTTGGACAATTTTTGTTTTGCTTATTTTTGCAGTGTAACATGAATTCTCTTCTTTTGCTTCAGAATTCAGCAGAGGCAGAGTTCTTCTCCGAATACGGTGATGCAAGCAGGTATAAAATCCTTGAGGTAATAGGTAAAGGTAGCTATGGTGTTGTGTGCTCTGCGATCGACACACACACCAGTGAAAAAGTAGCCATAAAGAAAATACATGACATATTTGATCACATTTCTGATGCTGCTCGTATTCTTCGAGAGATTAAGCTTTTAAGGCTCCTTCGACATCCGGATATTGTAGAAATTAAACACATTATGCTTCCTCCTTCAAGGAGAGAATTCAAGGATATTTATGTTGTATTTGAGCTTATGGAATCTGATCTACATCAAGTCATCAAGGCAAATGACGATTTAACTAAGGAGCATTACCAATTTTTTCTGTACCAATTACTCCGTGCTCTTAAATATATTCATACCGGTAAATCCGATCTCTACGCATATTTCCTTTTTTCGTGCTTTGATGAATCTTGAATGTTCTGTTTCAATGCAGCTAATGTTTATCACCGGGATTTAAAGCCGAAAAATATTCTTGCAAATGCAAATTGTAAGCTGAAAATATGTGATTTCGGGTTGGCTAGAGTTGCGTTTAGTGACACTCCTATGACTATACTTTGGACAGTATGTATTTATTTATTACATAATTTTGCCTTGTTCAAATAGCAATGTACTGAAATGTGAAATCTTTAATACAGGACTATGTTGCTACAAGATGGTACAGAGCTCCTGAATTGTGTGGTTCGTTTTTCTCGAAGGTGACAGGAAAAAAATCGATGCTTTCGTTAATGAAAATAATGTATTGATAATTGATATATGTGTATTCTTTTGTACAGTATACTCCTGCAATTGATATATGGAGTATAGGGTGCATATTTGCCGAAGTATTAACCGGGAGGCCTCTTTTTCCCGGAAAAAACGTTGTGCACCAGCTTGATTTGATTACTGATCTTCTTGGAACACCTTCGATGGATATCATTTCTCGAGTATGCATCAATTTTACGATGAATATTCGAATTCTACGATGTATTTTTTTCATTTTGCATTATCGTATAGGTGCGGAATGATAAGGCAAGGAGGTATCTTATGAGCATGAGAAAGAAACAGCCTGTTCCATTCTTGCAGAAATTTCCGAATGCCGATCCGTTATCTCTTCGGCTTTTAGAAAGGCTGCTTGCTTTTGATCCTAAGGATCGTCCGACTGCGGAAGAGGTATGAATCGAATGAATTCATTTACTGCATAAAACTTTGTAGTTTATGTTTTCTTCACTTGTAGGCATTGGCTGATCCGTACTTTAAAGCTTTGGCGAAGGTCGTAAGGGAACCTTCGTGTCGACCGATTTCGAAGATGGAATTTGAATTCGAGAGACAAAGGGTCACGAAAGATGATATTCAAGAGTTGATATTTCGTGAGATACTTGAATACCACCCTCAGCTTCTCAAGGATTACGTCAATGGTGTCGAAAGAACTACGTTTTTGTATCCAAGGTGATTTCTTTATCCTCTTTGCTTTGTATTTCTTGGCGAGGTGCAAATTTGTTTTTCATAGTTTCATGGTTTTGACAATTTTGGTTCCTAAAGTTTTATAATATGACATTTAGATCCCCAAAATATGAAGATGGGCAAAACCAGTCCCCATACTTTCTAAGTTTTGTCATAATTGTCCCCAAAGTTTAGTATATATGACATATTTGGCTTCCAAAGTTTTCAATTTTTGTAAATGAGGTCTGGCACTCATTTGGTTTGCTTTGGCAAATCAAAATTTCGGAGACCGAATTTGTCACCTTGGAGATTTGATTTGCCAAATGTTGCAAACTTTGAGAATCAAATCTGCAAAAATTTCGAAGTTCGATGATTAAATATATCATTACAAATTATGAGGATCAATTTTTACCAAAAACTGTAAAAGTTTGGAGAATGAAGACATCATTTCCTCGTATCTATTCATTCATGCTTTCTAAAAATTGCTATGTTTCAGTGCCATCGATCAGTTCAAAAAGCAATTCGCACATCTCGAAGAAAACAATAGCACCGGAGGATCAACGGTTCCCCTTGAACGAAAGCATTCTTCTCTTCCAAGGTAAATTTTTGTCATTCTTCTCGTAATATTTCTCTGGTATACCGAAGAACCATAATACAATGCAGGTCTACTATTGTACATTCTAATACAAATGAGAGGCACAATTCCGAAGAATCCGTCACTGCTACTAATTCATCGACTCGAACCACTCAGTCGCTGTATCCGATACCACACGGTAAATATAATCTCTCCAAGTAGCTTTCGTTGTTCGGGCTCTGAATTCGTGTAACTTTTTGTATCAGCTAAGCCAGGCAAAGTCATTGGCCCTGTGTTACAATATGAGAATGCAAATGGAACTCAATTAAAAAACACGAACCTCGTACCCTCAGCATACTGGTATCATCGAAACACCCTCGGAAAGACGCAGAAACTCGGAGATTTTACTACTGCTGCGAATTCTAAGCAAATGACGAACTGTGGATTGGCGTCTAAGTTAGTACGAGATGTGGTGATTAACATAGAACCGAGTACCGGTTTCTACGTGGCGCATACCGGGGCAAGTGATAACCGAGTGGTCGTTCTTGATACAAAGTTGTTGCAGGCGAAAGACGGGTATGGTGGAATCGGGATACGAGGAAATGGTGCGGGAAGTATGTCTAGCCATAGAAATGTAGATACTGTGCAATATGGAGGAATTGGGGGATTGTACTAGATTAGTACAGGCAAAAAGGAATACAATCATTTGCTTCAGGGTGGTCTGGAAGTGTAAGAAAGTTGTGGGTTTTTTACAGTTTTTATTGTAATAAAATGTAATTTTTATTAAAATTTAAATCCTATTTTACTTTATTTGTATATTTCTAATAGATAAATTAAATATATTATTTGAATGTTAGATGAGAATACTTATAATTATGAGAAATTGTTTTACCAGTATAAATTTTACAAAATGATGAATAAATTTATAAGCAATAAAATATTTGGAAAAAAAAATGTGTGTAAAAACTAAAAATATATAAGTAATAAATAATTTCCTTTTCGCTTTCACAAAATAATAAATAATTATTGACTTTCTTGATGTCTAATTAAATCTCCCAAAACCCTGATTTTGTTGTATAAGCGTTTCGCCGTCAGGGGCTCTCGAATTTCTGCACGTCGATTCGTCGTCAACTCAATTTCCGGTATGTTTGTACCGTCCGTACGCTCTCATTTATTCGCTGAAAGCGATTTGATTCTGTTCATTTACTTGTTAATGTTTTCGTTTGTTTTTTCTTATGTATTGTTGTTGTTGTGGCAGGAATACGATTATGGCTGATGAAAGGTCGATTAACGGTGATATTTATGATGTTAATGCTGTTGAAATCACCGGGGGTGAAGATGCTTCAAAATTTTCAGGTCTTACTGAAAAAATAGAGTATCTTGAGCATGAAAATGGAAAGATTGTTGGAGAAAATAAGGGCTACAAGCAAAAAATTGAAGAACTGAAGGTGATTATCCACGATTTGAGTACGGATAACGGGTATTTGAAGCTTTCGTTAAAAGATTTAGAATCAGATACAAAAGGATTAAAAGAAATGGCTGCTCGTACTGCGGATCTTGAAGCTGAGTGTTCAAGGCTGCAGCATGATTTACATGAATCCACAACTGAAACATCTGATTTGAAGAATGAATTGGAAATAGTAAGCAAAAGGGAGAAGGAGAAAGATGCTAAACTAGAAGGAATTCAAAATGAAAGGGATATTTTATCATCAAGAGTTACTGAACTTGTAGGAGCTGAAACTTCTCTAAGGGATGAGATTAAGGGGAAAGAAAAAGACATTAAAACTTTGAAGAAGAGTATTGTGGAGTTTCAGGGATCTTTAGAAAGCAACAAAACTTTGGCAAAGATGAATAAAGAGCTGGAAAAAGCCATTGAAAATCTGAAAGAAGATATCAGTACTCTGCAAAATAATCTCAATGAAAAAGAGAAGTTTATCAATGGAAATGATGATGATCAAAAGGGTAATCGGAAAAACTGGTTCCTCGTCGGAGGCTCAACTGTTGCTGCTATTGCAGTTATGGGCATGGCATGCTACTTACATTCTGCCAAGAAACATCATTAACAGGTGTTTTGTTCAGGTTAGTATTTATATAACAAAATACAGAAGAAAATTTACCTTTTTTGATAGATAATGTTTTGGTATGTGACTTACTTTCCACGGCATGCTGTTTTGATTGATTAACTTGAAATTTGCTTCAATTTTGTTAATTGAAGCAGTGCTTGTAATGTTGCTTGTGTAATTTGTATTGGTCGTTGAATTTAGCATGATGCCATTTTCTGAACTCCAAAGCATGTTTGAATTATAGAAATGAGAAAATTACGACGTTAACCCCCAATGTATAAAATAGTGTAAAGACAATGTCCCCAAATTTTGTAAATTGCATGTAAAGCTCTTGAAGTTCCAAAACCTTTCAAGAATGACCCTTGAATGAATAATAGTGGTTTTCAGCTTTTTTTACGAGTGTTTTTGACAATTTATGTGTTATTTTTGAATTTTTCAAAGTTTAGAGATTTAGTCATTACATATTTTCATGGTTAATGGATTAAATATAAATTATAGAGCATTTAAAATATTAACGAGAATTTGGTTCAATATAAACAGTTTTGGAATTTTGGGGATTAATCATGTAATTCTTAAGTTTTTAGTGCATGTTGTTTACCATGTTAAAAAGTTGAAGGGTTAACTTCACGCATTATCAATTTTGGGGGCTATGAATGTATTTTATAAATTTTAAGTGTATCACATTTATACTATTTTAAATTTCGGGAGCCATTAAAAAACGGAAAAATGGCGACTTGGGTCCCAAAAGTTTGGATAATTTGGCAATTTTGGTCCCCAAAGTTGCGTATTTTCGCAAAATACGTCCCCAAATTTGCGAATTTTGGCAATTTTGGTCCCCAAATTAATTTTCGGCCGGGGACCTAATTTGCCACAATTCGCAAACTTTGGGGACGTATTTTGCGAAAATACGTAACTTTGGGGACTGGTTTTGCCATAATTCGCAAACTTTGGGGACCGGTTTTGCGTACATGAAACTTTGGGGGTTGGTTTTGCCAAAATTGAAAACTTTGGGGACTAAAATTACCAAATTATCCAAACTTTGGGGACCAAAACTGGCTTCTGCCCATTAAAAAACACTAGAAATAGATGTTTTGGTATGAAGAGTTCAAAAACTTATTAAATTTAGATATGTTGGGCTTACGGTTGGACTTGTCCTAAACTAATTGAAGATGGAGATGATGTTATTCTAAAACCAATGTTTCATAGTTTTATATATTAAAAAATAATATTTAATTATTTTTTAGAATAAGATCAGAAGAATACTAAAAACTTAAACTTGATTATTTACATCGGCGAGTTTACCTAAAGAATTTGTAGTTTGCCGTTAATGGTTCTCAAAGTTTGCAAACACATGACAATTTTAGTTTCAAACTTTTGAATTGTTAATTTGATTCTCAAAGTTTATATAATTTGACAAAATTAGTCTCTAACGAAAGAATATGCTGTTTTTTATGATTTTTACGATACATTTTAGTGTTTATAAATTGAAAAATTATTAGTCTTATATCTGATTTGTAATTTTCGACCGAACATATGACAACAATACCAATTTGAATTGTGAATGTCAATATTTGAAGTTTATTAATGTTTAATGAGTTTATTTGTTGAAATTTCCATTTAATTGTTTCTCGAAATTTATTTTGACAATTTCCGACAATTTATATATTAACGAAGAAGTTTCGATAACGTTCAAAATATCGGTTGCGCTCAATTTTTTTCCGTACCGGTCAATATACATGTTCGGAATACTGTTTCGGTGTAGTATGACTATTAATGCCGGAACTTGTCGGAAACACCGAAATATCATAGAAATATCATTAATCGTATTTGTATACTCATACAAATATATTGACTAATTCGTTATTTAATCGATTTTCGAAACTTATATATTGATGATTTGTATAAGTATACAAATACGGTTAACGGTACTTCCAACAAGTTCCGTAATCGATTCTCGGAAATTTATAAATTGACAAATATATTTGTATGAGTATATACTCATACAAATATATTAATCGATTTCCGACAATTTATATATTGACTATTTCAGTATTTGTTTGAGTATATTTGTAAATATTTAATTTTCGGATCGAGCCCGGTATCCGTGATATCGGTCAAAATATCGAAAAACTATTTTATGTTTTTTTAAATTAAATAGTTTTTTTAAAATATTATTATTATTTTATTTTTTAAATTATTTTTTTCGGATCGGGGTTCGGGTCGGGTTCCGGGTTCAAATAGGTGACCGCGATACATGTCAAAATATCGAAAAAACTATTTTATGTTTTTTTGAAATTAAATATTTTTAAAAAATAATAATTTTTTATTTTTTTTAAAATATATTGTTTTTTTTAAAAAAAAAATATTTTTAAAAAAATTTAATTAACCCGGGTCATTCGGGTCGGGTCGTGTTTCCGGGTTTGACCATAACGGTAAAATTAACGGCGTTCCGGGTTTGACCCTAACGGTAAAATTAACGGCGTTAGAGTTAAGTAGGGATCATACTTGTTACTGTGTTTAAACTTTAGGGAGCGGTTTTCTCAACTTTAAAGTTTGGGGGTGGTATTACCTTAATATTAAAATTTTGATGACTTAATTTGCCAAATTGTTAAACTTTGGGGATTCAATTTGTCAAATTAATCAAACTTTTAGAACTAATTTTATCCTTTAAAACGTTGGATATCAATTTTGTTAAATTATCGAAATTTTGGATCTAACATGCCATTTTCTGGTTTTTATATAAATAAAATGAGAATTAGATACATCTGGGCTGAATAAAGCCCAACGTTATTTTTTAGGCCTCTCTTGTTTACTTGACTTATGGCCCAGCCCACTTTACTCCATACAATTTGGAAGTTTAGTAACTGGTATTTCTTGAGGAACCTTCCAAACTCCACCGCTAGAGGTTCGGTTATGATTCCCCGGCGTTTGTTAGCCAGGTTAGGATCCGGAAACCGCTGTCCGTGGCCCGGGAATGTTTACCGGTATTCTCCGTTTATGCTTGAGTTCCGAAATCGCGGTTATTCAGATTCTCCACAGACGCCTCCAGAACCCACAGCGCCTAAATCTTCACCGGCGGGGTATTTGAAGTCAAAGAGCTCGTTGAATCAGGATGAGCTAAGAAAGTTTGCTTCTATTTCTGAGACTTGGTATGTGCATTTTTTAAACCTGGATAATTCATAGGTTGTGTGATTTGATTCTAGTTGAAATTTGGGTTTGAATAGGTGGGATGCTGAAGGACCGTTTAAGCCGTTACACGCGATGAATCCAACTCGGCTGGCTTTTATTAGGTCCACATTATGCCGACATTTTGGGTAATTTGATTTGTTTAATCTCTTGATTTTAAACCCATGCAAAGTGATGAAACCTTGCCTGTTTATGTACATTTTGTAGGAAAGATCCCTTTTCTGCTAAGCCTTTTGAAGGGTTGAAATTTGTAGATGTCGGATGTGGAGGAGGGATATTATCAGAGGTATTTATACTAAGTTTTATTTAACTAAGACTTGCAATGTGATACTATTTACGTTGTAATGATCTTGAATGACTCCTTGTTTACTGAACTTCCTTGTCGATTCAGCCTTTGGCTCGAATGGGTGCCATTGTTACCGGGATTGATGCTGTCGAAAAAAATATAAAGATTGCGAAGCTTCATGCAGTATGCTTTCTTTTCATCTAGAAAATCTATCAATACTTCATTGTTTCATCTGATTCTTTGGTGCTTAATTGCCAAATTCCGATTTTTGTAGCTTTCCTTTCACTGAAATTTGTGTGTTCCTTTGTTGAATCGTAAAATATACATGTCGAAACACATCATTTATAGCATTACTTTGGCTTTCTTCCATTTTTGTTCATAGATGAAGCTAATCTTTTCCAGGATTTGGACCCGATTACTTCAACCATCGACTATCATTGCACTACCGCTGGTACACATCGTTTTTATAGGCCATTGCATTTCTAGCTTCCTATTAGTTTCAGAAATTCTCAATAACGCCATCTGATTATATACCATTTCGACTTCGAAATAGAAAATATGGTGGAGAATGAGAAGAAATTCGATGCTGTGATTGCGCTCGAGGTACTCTTAGCTGTTTTATGATCCTCTTTCTTTATACATACATTTGATAGTTCTTATATGAAGGTAATTGAGCACGTAGCAAATCCCACAGACTTCTGCAAATCCTTATCAGCATTGATCAGCCCCGGTGGTGCAACCGTTATCTCGACAATCAATCGCTCAATTCGTGCATACGCATCCGCAATCCTCGTTGCAGAATACATCTTAAACTGGGTATGTATTGTTAAATTTATAGGGTCGGGTCAATTTCATGTGGGGAATGTGGTCAAATAGAGAAAATGGTATGTTTGGTTTCAAAGTTGGGTGATTTTATCAAATTTGGTCCCTAAATTTTTATGTCATTTGTAGTCCCGTACTTTGATAGTTTTGGCAAAAGTGGTCTCAATGGTTTCCAAAATTTGGTAATTTTGGTCCTCACGTGGCAAAATTAATCCCAAAATTTAAGGACGAATTTCACCACATATATTAAACTTTGAGCATTAGATTTGTCAAAATTTGCAAAGTATGAGGACTGGTTTTGCTAAAAATACATAGTTTGGGGACTATTTTTGTCTCTAAAAACTTAGAGTTCTAAATTTGCCAAAATGAAGAAAGTGTGAGGACCAAATTTGCCAAATCATACAAACTTTGAGGACATTAAATGCCATTCACTTGCTCGAATATAACGTACAAGAGGGAAAAGACCACACTTGAACTAATCATTTATTATGGTCCATATTGCCTCTTATAAACTAATTCAATAAACTTTCGATGTGGGATAATTTTCATTATTTCAACATATATCGTATTGTATCGTTTTTGTGATGTTTCGGGTTGTATTTTGTTGATCATCAGCTCCCAAGAGGCACACACCAGTGGACCAGCTTTTTGACCCCTGAAGAACTAGTCCTTATTCTTGAACGTGCTTCTGTTTCTGTGAGTAACAACTGAATTGTTCAACTTATGCCTTTTCTTTTCCTTCATGTTCCTCCTATGATCAGGTCGAGGAAATTGCGGGATTCGTTTACGATCCGTTAACGCAACGGTGGTCGATTTCTGATGATATCTCTGTAAATTTTATTGCATATGGTACCAAGAAGGAAGAATAACACACATCTTGAGATCCCGAATCTTCTTACGACTTCGAACCATGATCATTTCATTTATATAGGTACGTTTTTTACCGATGAATAATCATATCGGAATTAAGATATAGATGGGATTGGTTTGTGAGAAGAATAGTGGATTATTCTAATTGACTTTTTCAAGTTTTACTATTAATCTCTTCGCTCTTCTACTATATTCATACACACTTACTGCCACGATACTTAAAAACGGAAAAAATGGGAACGGAGGCACGGTCCTAAAGTGTTCATTAAGATACATCAATGTCACGTGGGATTTTTAAAAAAAATTAGTAAAATATGAACGAAAAATCAATATATATCATGGAAGATCAATAGTATATCATTAATATATAAAATAATCATATGATAATTGATTAAATTAAATATGTAGTAAAATAAAACAATTAAGAGTAAAATTATAAAATAATAATAATTTTAAAATATAATATATATTATAATAATGGATACGGGTATTCTAGGTTGGACACGGGAACGGGTATCCGACATATGAAAAAACACGAAGTTTTAAAAATACGAAGTGTCCGTGCAGTCTAGATACACACTTCTCACATGAAATTGATTCGACTATAGAAATCTAATATGATATTGGAGCGGATTGAGAAAATCTGTTATCAAGAAATCACTATGAAGAAGTGTATTGAAATATAAATGAATATTTCTATTATAATTAAAAAATGAAGTTAATTGGTTTATATGAAAAAAATTAATTGATACTTATATATTTTTGTTGAAGACCCATAATAAAATTAAATGATATTATGTTAACAAATATGAAAATTTATAATAGCGAAAAGACCAGATTATCCTTTGAATGATATTTTGTTTTCCCAGATGAATGTGGTCGGCAAGCAGTGTTTCAAGGGTATTTATGTAAATTCATATATAATAAGAGAAAATGAATAAAAATTTCAACGGACTTCATATTTTTATTTTCTAATGCTTTATTACTTTATTTAATAAAACACTTTAAATAATAAATAATAAATCGGAAAATGGCGGCCTTAATCCCCAAATTTTGTTAATTTTGGCAAATTTGATACCCAAAATATTTTTTGGCATATAGAGTCCCTAAACATCAATTAATTGGTAATATTCATCCCCATAGTTTGTAAAATTTGGCAAATTCAATCCCCAAAGTTCATAATTAGTCCTCAAAGTTTAAAAAATACAAAACAAGTCCTCATTATTTACGTTTGGTGGCAAAACTAGTCCCCAAAATTGGGGAATTTGGCGAAATTGGTCCCTAAATTATTTAACGGTCGTTAGGGTTTACGTTTTTCAAAACGTTGAGGAACACCGTTGCAAAATTATTTAACGACCGTAATTATCTTATTTCAAAATGTTGAGAATCTCTAACACCGTTAGGGATCTTTTTTCCCAAAACTCTGGAATTATGAGGATCAAATACGCCATTGCTTTTGTTTGGGGACTAACATTGCCGAAATTGAAGAGTTTGGGACTAATATTGCCAATTTTGATAAACAATGGGGACTAGTTTTGCCAAATCATACAAAAGTCGGGGACCTGTTTTGCTATTCTAAAACTTTGAGGTTCAAAATTGCCAAAATTTTAAAATTATGGACACTCAATTTGTTATTATCCCTAAACAATGGGACTATATTTGCTTATCGCCATAATAAATTTATTATTTTTGTGAGACCGAATTCGTAAAATTTGTTTATGTTTATTTACTGAGAAGATATTTTTTAAAGTGTGAAGCAAATTTTTTGATTTTGTTTTAAAAGAATATAAATAAAAAAGTAAAGCTTATAAATCTGTGTGCGTCTTCAGACTCAATACCAGTTACCAACAGAATTTCGTCTGCGGCCTTCATAGGGATTCGATCTGCCTCAGGCCGGCGACGACTTTGTGTAAGAAAGATTCTCATAATGTTCTGTATGAAATCTTCGCTTATGCTTTCTGGAATTCGTTATTTGTTGCAATTATAGCTTCATTTTGATGTTCTACATATCATATTTCTCACAATTTGGGAGTATTTACAGTTTACATGGATCCTTATTTCGTCGATGTTTTCTCAATTATTTAATTTCTAAATTTCATTCTGATTAGAAATTCGTTTGATTTTAGTGCTTCGATCATATTAAAGTCTTGCTCTTTTTCTGGTGATTAGGTTTCAATGGATGTGGAGAATTAGAGAGTAAATTCTGGTCATGTGGATGATTAGATTAAGTTATAATTTACTCTTAAAACTTTGATAATAGTATCAGATTTGAGGGATTTAAGATAAATGATCTTCTTGTAATCGAAGGGAATTATTCGAAATCGGAGTATCAGCTGTCGTTATCCACAGTAAGGTGTAACTTGAGTTATCTGGACAATGCCTCATGTGCAGAGGCTTTACAATGCTTGTTTAGCATCACTCACGCCTAATGGACCAACTTGTGATGGTGTTGAGAAGGTTCGCAATTTTTTAGGTAAACTCTTCGAATCGTATTTTGTATTTATACTTCATGCATTTTATCAGTATCTTATGTATGATTTATCATATTTGGATTCATTAGATCAGTTCTACTATATGATAATATAAATGTTTATTGTGTTTTCGCATCAAAGTTGATAATGAGCATGTTTGGAATAGCGGTTGAGAAATTGTGGTGAGGTGAGATTATTGTACTATGCAATGTTTTAAATTTATGTTATATCAGTCCGAGATACCGGAAATTTATGATGTACCGGTTCTCGTCGATATTTTGACAAAATACTGGTTGGTACGGGTTTTGAGCGGGTCGGGTTAGATCTAACTTGTTGGATTTATGAAAAAATAGATATGAAGTTCTTAGATTTTTGTTATTCATATTTTTTCGAATTACGAACAATATAAATTGAGAATGGTTAAAAAATTGTATATTTTTTCTAGGTTAATAATTTATCTTTTTATTATTCCGGCAAATATCCGGTATATCCGATACATATCCGGTATAGTGATGTCATGAGCTTGTTCGGTATACTAGTTGGTTCCGGTTTTTAAAACATATTGTAAGGTGAGACTATTGTACTATGTTGTGAGGTGATTGTGGTATAAGTAATCGTGATTTAAGAAAATGTGTTTGAAACACCAATACAATGATGGTGATTTTATGAAATTACTTTGTTGCTCTTACTTTTAATTAATTTTAGATTAAAAAATAATGTAATAAGGGTAAAAATGAAATTTTACAAAATGCATTTTGGTGACAGTAGGAGAAAACCTACCGCCATGAGACCGTTGTTTGTGGCGTTCAAATAAACGTAGTTTATAGTGATATTTGATTTGTACTAAATAGAATCACGATCCAATGACCATACCGCACCACTCACCATTGTTCCAAACATAGCCAAATTTACGATAGGCTATGTATATAAAGGGGTGATTTTTTGAGTTTCCTTATGCTATTTCTTTCAATTCAACTTGCTCATTCATTAGGAAAATAGGATAACATTGATAATCTAATCCTAATGTTAAGTTATTGATAGTTTCCTTTGTTTCTCAGATAAAATCAAGCCTTCAGATGTTGGTCTTGAGCAAGAGGCTCAAATAGTTCGAAACTGGAATGGAACTCCGAGTAACGGAGTCCTTTACTCGACCCCTCCAATTACATATCTCCATATACATGAATGCGAAAGCTTCTCTGTAAGTTTAACACATTACAGTCTTTGTATCTCATTCATACAAAATCATGAACCTCAAAACTTGATGTAGATTGGAATATTTTGCATGCCGCCTTCTTCGATTATTCCATTGCATAATCATCCCGGAATGACAGTTCTCAGTAAGCTTCTTTATGGTTCACTAGTTGTGAAATCCTATGACTGGATCAACATTCCTGGTCCCTTTGATTCTTCACAAGGTAACACTTTTTGAGCAATAAGTTTATATTATTTATGAGTGATGTTTGCCCACAGCCCCCAACTTATGGCATGCCTTCAAGTTACGAAATTGTAAATATGATACACTTTTTGAGAAAAAATATGCATTTGTAACCCTCCAATTTCAATTTAATGCATATAAGACATCTCAAGTTTCTAATACTGTTTATCATTGGTACTTCAATGAACTCGTAAATTTTTAATAGTTTATGCACAATTCTCGAACATCAAGGATAAATTTTGTATAACTTTTCAAACGGGTCTTATTTGCATACTTTGTGAATGGTTTTCGAACAGTTTTCAACTTACGGAAACCGGTTGTTAGAATGTTAGTGGTAAAAAAAAATGGTATTGATAACTTTAGATGTCATTCTTGCAATTTCATAAGTTGGAGGGCATGCCATTTACACATCTTGTAAGTTCAGGGGTTAATTATGTAATTTTCTTGTATTTATATGCTGATTGTTAAGCTTTTTTACTCAGTAATAAGGCCAGTAAAGGTTGTCAAAGAATGCGAAATGACGGGTCCATCGGAAACAACAGTTCTTTATCCGAATAGCGGAGGTAATATTCATTGTTTCAAGGCGATAACACCATGTGCAATCTTGGATATACTTTCTCCGCCTTACTCTTCGGATGAAGGAAGACATTGTACTTACTTCACAAGATCCTCCATATCTGATCTACCAGGTAAACATACTTTTCCTTGTTGAAAATGTGAATTTGTTCCATTATATAATAATGGATGGGCGGCATTTAAGGTCTCTATAGTCTGGTAAATTTGGCCCTCGATGTTTCTTAATTTTGAGAAATCTAGTCTTCTAATTTTTTTATGACAAAACTAGTCCCCGTACTTTGAAATTTTGGCAAAATTAGTTTTCAAGTTTAATGTGTAGCAAAATCGATCATCAATGTTTATGGACTAGTTTTGTATGTCGGAGATTGGAATTGCCAAACTTAGGAAACATTAGGGATCGTTTTTGTCAAAATGATCAAAGTACGGTGACCGCAGATGGATGGGCTTTAAGGTCTCTATAGTTTGTATATAATTTGACAAATTTGGTTATGATGTTGCTTAATTTTGACAAATCTAGTTTTCAAAGTTTTTTACTAGTTTTCTTACTTGGAAATTTTGGTAAAACTGGTTTTCAAAATTTAATGTGTACCGAAATTGGTCATCAAAGTTTAAAGACTAGTTTTGTTTTTCAGAGATCGGAATTGCCAAACTTAGGAAACATTAGGGATCGGATCAAATTAAATTTTGGGTACTAGATTTGTCAAAATCATAAAACTTTCGAGATCAAACACGCATTTTCTCTATAATACCATTTTCTCGTGCACATTCTCTTGTCGTGATTTCGGTATTTCAAGAGAAAACTCTATACATTCGACATTTATTCAGGTACGATTGAAGTGAACGGGGAAACAATTACAGAAGTAAGTTGGCTTGAAGAATGTGAACCTGCAGATGAATTTGTTGTTCGAAGAGGTTCGTATAAGGGTAAACTTCCTAAAATCTAAATATCTTTCTCTTGCCAAACTTTTCTCCCATACATATTTTTATACAAAGAAATGCACGTAATTTGTGAAAATGTAATGCCCAAAATTTGGCTAGAGAAACAACTTGGCTTTCTTATGCATAATGTTGTTCTAAATTTTTTAATAATTTCTCACAATAATTTCCATTGTTGTGCAAGATTATATGAATATTTGCATTAATATGTACAAATGGTATGATCAAATTAAAAGATTTGACAAGCTAATCTTTATTCAATATTATTTTTCAATTTGAGTCACTTGTCCATTGCTAATTGTTCACTTAAATACTATTTTTTAAATGCATATAAAAGAAAAACAAAGTTGTTTACGTTTCCAAACATAATATAGTTGAATTTGTTATGATCCTTTTTGAGGTCTTACAAAATACATTGTACAAAGATCATACAATCATATATTTTTTCGATTTTTATAGCTTAAGAATGTCTTACTCATAAAGGAACACATATATGAAATACATTACATTTCAAAAAATGAAATAACATTATAGTCAAATATATATATATATATAATTGAAAACCAAAATATATTAAGTACAATTTTTAAAAATCAAGAATGTCATATTAAAATATATCCAAAAATTGTTTTTTATTTATACTATATAATTGAAAAAATGTATTAATTAATTTTAAAAAAATTAGAAAAATCATTAAAAATATATATTTAATTATTTATCTACAAGTACCTAAGGCTGGCTGTAACATGAAAACATAATGGTTGATTTCTCATGAAAACAAATATATTGAACACAAACTACTTGCTAACTAATTTTAGTGTGATTTATCTTCTATATACTATGGATTCTCCTCATGAAAAAAATATATTGAACCCGAACCAATTACCAACTAACCGTGATTCGATTCATTTTTGTGTGATTTAACTTCTTTGTATTCTGGTTTCTCCCCATGAAAAAAATGTATTGAACCCGATCTATATTCTAGATTCTTCTCATGAAAAAATGTATTGAACCGTTAATAACCATAATTCAGTTCATTTTAGTGTGATTTATATTCTCTATATTCTAAAATCTTCACATGAAAAAAATGTATTGAATCCGAAACAATTACCGGCTAACCTTTGGCTCATTTTAGTGTGATTTATATTTTAGATTCTTATGAAAAAAATGTATGAACCTGAACCAGAACCAATTATCATCTATCGACCCATTTTAGTGTTATTTATCTTCTCTATATTCTAGACTCTCCCCATGAAAAAAATGTATTGAACCCGAACTAGTTACCAACTAACCGTGACTCAACTCATTTTAGTGTGATTTACCTTCGATGTATTTTGGATTCTCCTCCAAGATAACCAATCCTTCAAGAATTGGAGACAAGGGTATATACCTGAAACAAACACGCATTGTAAAAACAGTGTAAAATATTGTATCAAAAGATCAACTAAAAAATGTCTCACTTTTCAGTGGCAAGCTCTGCTCTATCACCTGCCGAGAGAAGAATCGGTGTCAAGTGATTTTCGTAACCAATTATGGTTTTAGGATGACCGGCTTGACCTCCAACATCGACCGCTTTACCTACACGTACTGGTACTGATAAAGGTTGCAGTTTCGCGTCAACTGTCATAAGCATCCTTGGCTGTATACAAAAAACACACATTTTTCCATTGATGAAAAAAGGCAGATTTCGAACACGATAATAATACTAACATCTAACGACTAATAAACAAAATGTCAATATTTACCTTCATAGCAAGAGCAAGGAAGTATAGAACATAGTGATATTTCCCTAATAAGATAGCTTTCATATCAAGACATGTATGCACAAAAATAACAAGCGCTGCCATTGAATTTCTGCAGCAAATTTATACACACCATATATATTAGATATTGTTGAAATTATAGAGCCATTTACTATAGTATCTCTTCTCTCTTATAAACTAATCAAAACACAATAAGATGTCATATTTCAAGAGATATATTTACTCAGCAACGTTGTAGAAAGTCAGGAATAACTTACGGGGACCAGAGAAAACGTTCAGAATGATAAGGAGAAAGTGTTAACAACCCTTTTCCCATATAGACAAAGCCTTGTGCAATCCGAACCTGCATTGTTTTTGCAAATGCATATTAATAGAAAATAATAACAAGTAAGTGGTTATTTCAGTACATACACAGAAAAGAAGGCTTTCATCTCTGTAGCAACATCTTGAAAGATTTTGAAGCAGTCTAGCTATTCTAGCATTGTTTGTCCCGGCTCCGATCAAACCAAGGGCAATAACGGCAGCCTATTAATTTAGAATTATAGAAATTCATGATAATGGATCCAAACTAATTACTTATGCAAACTAGAAATATTATAGTTCCACAATGTGGAACAATATTTCAACAAGAATCACGTGAGATTTTAGCATATATATTCATGGGGTGAGGTGCAAACTGCAAATACAAGTAAATAAAGCAGAAAAAAATTGTTTAAAAATAATCAGCTTACCATTGCTACTTCTCCATCTACATCATAGCTCAGCCTGCTCAAAGTGTCCATGACATTTACCTATGCACAACATAAAATCATTGAAAAAACTGTATAAAAGAAAAGGCTCATGAGAAATCATGTATTATTTCGATGCCCTTAAGTTGATCTTAAAATAATAAACATTTACCTAAGCACAAGATAAAATCATTGAAAAACTAAACTATAAAAGAAAAGGCTCATGAGAAATTACGTATTATCTCAATGTACCAAATAAACAAGAAAACATGATAGTTTTAGATTTTATAACATTCGCATTAACAAAACTACCTTCGGATTTGATACGCAGAGGAGGCCTAGAGCCAAAGGAACAACCCTTCGAATGTTCTTCTCTCCATACCGCAAGAGATGTTCAAGTGAACGAATAGCCATGTCAGTCCCCAATTCTTCAGCCATTGCAACCATAGCAATTCCAAGAACAGCTGGTCCCTGGTATGTTTCACCATTGTATAGATGTTGATAACATTGACCAAGAAGGTGCTGAACCTGTGAAAGGAGATGTGACAAGCAACAAATTAGAAGAACTGGCTAAGAAGTAAAACTAATCAGTTCTTAAAACCTTTAAAACATTTCCAGTCCCAGTAAAAGCACAAGATAGTAAAATCGTGTCACAATAACGCCTTATTTTCTCATTGAGTGTCTTTGGAAATTCAGCAGTAACCTCAAAAATATCCTGAGAGAGATTGAGGTAACAAAATAAGGTATAATTGATGAGTTATATCACAAATGACGAAACTAAAAGGCTTGTGTATGTTACAAAGAAACCACATACTTGTTTCCCCAGATAAAGCAAACCAAGACCCAAGGGCAATAAACGAGTGAGAGGATTTTCCAACTCAGTTTCACTCCTATTCATCAATGCCTGTGTAATTGCCTCGGCTATATTTTCATCACACGAACTTACGAAAATCAAGCCCAGTACGAGTGCAGTAAATGCTATCACATCTAGAGATGACTTTCCATCTGAGAGTAATTGTACCAATACATCCTGAACCTAAGGAAAATTTTTTATATGATTTCTGAGCACACAAATATCCACAAAATTCCAGTTCTGGCAAAAAGAGGATTATAAAGTGCATGCCCTCTAAATGTGAACAATTCTGAAATAATAGTGAACTCACATATTCATTTCGCCAACCCGCATATGCCAAACCAATGCCCATTATAGCTCCAATTCTATTAGAAGAATTGTTTTTATTCAAAAAACTGAAAAAATAACCCATTGCCTGGATGAACATGGAACAGGTTAAGGATTTCAGGAGTACATCAGATAATCGATTAAGGGTAAAAAAGCAAATCTTACAGGATCACACTCACGCTGAGCATTACAATTTAAAATGCCAACTCCAAGTAATGCCCCTGCAATGAGATGGGTGTCTGTGCTATGCAAATACTTCTTCAGATGGGAAAGTCCAGAGTCAACATCCCACAATAGTATCATTCCCTATATTGGTTTAAAAACACAACTGTGATCTGTATATCTGAAAATGCTGCTAAAATTTAAGTATTCATATATATGGAAATCAACCAGACTAGCTGCAGCACTAATTTTCCCATGATCCTTATTTATAAGAAGCCAGTTTGGGAAAGATCCACCAGTAGAAGATTCTGACTGAACTGTCATTAACTTATCCTGACAAAACAGAAGAATAATACATCATAAAGAACAATGACAAAAAAAATAAATCCAATCTTTTAGTATGAAATTGACTCATTGGATCAACCTGGCCAAAGCCTGCATTTACAAAAGCATTTACGAATGTTGCTGCCAAATTCTGTCTGGCAGAATAAACAGTTCCAACATCAGCACCACGACCATCAAGCAGATGTGCCTGAGACGATCAATATTACACTTCATAGTGTCGCAATACATTATTTATGAAACATCAAATCAAATTATAACAGAAAAAATGAGAAAACCCAGAAACCTTGTAAATGTCTTCAGGAGATTTTGGTTCCATTACATCAATATCACAAGCAAGCCAAAGATAACCCACACTCAATTTTTGATTATCTATGATTTGTTGGAGAGCCTGTCTATCAGCATCATTCGGAATGAGTTTCTCATCAAGATCAAAATTAGTGTCCTGTACATAACAAGC
The DNA here is from genome assembly GCA_009725065.1 of Utricularia reniformis. Classification (NCBI taxonomy): domain Eukaryota; kingdom Viridiplantae; phylum Streptophyta; class Magnoliopsida; order Lamiales; family Lentibulariaceae; genus Utricularia; species Utricularia reniformis. The sequence continues at coordinate 381,908 of RWGZ01000753.1, read as the reverse complement.
CCATATGTTATAGAAGACCAAAATCATGCTGGTCAAAAATTCAAATGTTCATAAGAAACTTTTCTCTTGTGGAATGCATAAGAGCAGATAAAAACCAAGGGAGCCTTGAGATAACTTACATAATAAGCAAGCATGAAGCAAAACTGCATCCTTTTGACATAATCCGTACACGATTTGAAAATATCTTTCACATACTGCGACATAAACTCCAGTATCAAAATAACCATGAAGTCATGAAAATACATTTATTATAAATGATCTGGAATCATAGACGAACCCAAAAAGCACCAAGACGCAAGGCAATCTGGAGTGCTCTTGGGTACTCTTCAAACTTCAGGTAAATGTTGAATGTCATCTCCAGGACAAGTATGTCATCAGGCGCCGGCAGGTATCTGATTGGAATTAAAAAAAGTCAAACTATCACTAGAATAAATGGGAGAGAGAAGGTCTTATAGAGGTAGAAAAAGCATCTCTTTGGGACTAATGAAAAGTACCACAAAAGAGAATCATTACGGCAAAAAATGTATGCAATGAAAGTTAAGTTAATCTGCATACTTTGCTGAACTTGTTAAATAGAGGCATGTCCTTTTGTAGTTTGCCTCGTCCACATGACCCAATAACACATCAAGATCTTCAACCTAGACAATGAGTGTATATATTACAGTTATTTCCCCTCGTGTTACATGAAGGCAATTGAAAAATATAAATAACGAAGATGGTATAGTACCTCCATCACAAGATCTACTGCTTCTGGCTCAGCATTATGCTGCACTTGCATGGAACCAAAGAGCCCAGAATCACATTACATAATTAAAACCATGCAACGCAAATTTCAACCAGGTCACAAGGTACCCCATCTGAGCACAAAACAAAGGCAATTCAGTAGAATGGGGAAAATTATACCCTCATATGGAATGATACGATCTGCACCACCAGACTCCTTAGCTCATCCGTGGATACGTTTTCATTCTGAAATTCACTTAAGCAACATTCAGAAGCAACAAAAGCTAAACTGATGATAAGCTAAACATTTTGGGGCCTATATTCTTCAAAAACATGCTTCATATATTGTTAATTCAAAATATAAAAGCCATATATTATCTGCCATTTAGCATTATCTGGAGTGAAAATGCAATATTTCATGGGCCAGAAATTTCTACCAATAGAATGTAAGCAATATAGCAAACAGCTAGTATCATGCAAATGCTTAAAACTTGTGAAAAAATAAAAACCATCCGTTCTGAATACTCTTCCGCAATTTCCCCCGCCATGTTCCTGCATTCAGAAATGAAGGCAACTGTAATCAATGTCATAAACTAAAATTGAAACAGTGACATTAAAACAATATCTTGAAAGATAATTAATACTTGGCGATATACATTAACATTCGACTATTCTCACCTGACATATTCATGACCCCATGAATCAATATCATCACCTGAACCAAGTAATCTGTATTTCAAGCTTTCCTGTAATATTTTTAATTGACACACAGACAAAAACACCAATCATATTTCAATGAGGTACACTGTAATGACTGGAACTGCTATTTCTGGAAGTAAATAACAAATAAAATGCTAGAAGCATACTCTTTCTCCTTCAGGTGACATGGTCAAAGCCAAAGCAGAAAGTATATCTGCTAGTAATTTCTGAAACAAAAGAAAAGTAAACTCTTAAGAAAATATAATAAAAAATAAGGAAATATGTGGTGAAGTGGCACAATGACTAATTGATTTCATAGGGTTCTCACCTTCAATTTCGCATCTACCATGTTCTCAAAATGCCCTTTTAGAGTACCATAATGAGGGCGTAAAAACTTCAGTGGTTTTGGGACTGACGTAATTGAGCTGGTTGCAGTACGAATTTCTTGCCTGAAGAATTATGAACAAAGTAAACAGCAACAATATCATTAAACTGATTACACATAAATAGTGTCTCATATCATACTTATAGAATGAGTGAAGAATACTCTGAACCTATCTAAAACTACTTATTCTCTAAAATCGGATTGGATTCAAAACAGGCTTTATACTATTTCGATAATTTGGCACTACCATAGATTTTATCACACTACCTCACAGCACTGCTGTATTAACTTCACAGTTCACAAAAACATACAAGCTGCATCGCTTTTGTATGTTTACACATTTCAACGCTTAAAATAATCTCCGTAACTGCTAAAAAGCAAAAGACCAATACTACACATGACTGCAAATAATTTAGACTGCACACCTCATGCTCTCAAGGGCGAGATTCTGCACCCCAGGATCCATGTTTTGCGTTCTCTCCACATACAATTCCAATTGCTGCTTCAGTGCCAAGTCTTCCTCCGACTAAAAATAATAAAAATGTCATAACTCTATCATTTTGTATCATACGAGCACTAGCCATATCAACATAATACCATAAAGAAAACAAACAGTTGAAAACTCACAAGATCATCATCTTTCAGGTTCTTTGCAGGCATCTTTACAGACGATTGGTCTCTGGTAGCACCTCCACCAGTACTGCCGTCATTATTTTGTTCCGGCGGTGCCATAAGAACTAATTGAACAAAATACCTAGAATTCAGAAATTCGAAAACGGAATGTTACAATTGATGAAGATGAAGGTGCCGAAGAACTGGAGTTGAAAAGAAGAGCAAATTGCAGGGAAATGCATACGTAAACATGTGGAAAACCTGATTTATTCAACAAACTCTGTAACAAACTGATACTGAAACTAAACGTGTGACAATTTGTTCTCTTTCTTCCTCGAATCATCATCAATGGTCCAGCAATCCTCTCAAGATGAACAATGAACATGCAAGTTTTTCATGCTCATTTTGTAAACCAATGAAATGAATCTACATGTGATTAATCCTATTTTATCACGACACCTGAAGCCATACGACAAAGCCATTTATCATTCACAGTGCATCATTTTTTAGAGAATCGAATTAATTGGTAAAGATTCGTAAATTTTATTATACTTATATAATTTATAGTTTTTATAAGTTCAAGAATAGTTTTGTATTTATTGATAAAATATTAATTATTGACAAAATAATATAAATTAAAATATAATAAATTTTATCATAAAACTTAAAAAATTGCTAAAATATAAAATTAAAAAAAGAGAAAATTGCATAAATAGCTCACAACTTACGAGTTTTTGTAAAAGCTATGCCCTCTAACTTATGAAATTGCAGAAATGACTCCTTAAGTTATCAAAACCGTTTGTTTTTTACCCCTGGTATTTAGCACATGATTTTCCGTTAAGTTTGCAAACATTTTTCGTTGGCAGTATTCGTTCTTAATGTTCACAAATTATGCAAATAAGTATTTTATACGAAAAATTATACAAAATTGATACTTCAAGTTCGAGAAATGTGCATCCGGATGTCAAACAATAACAATGTTGTAGATGATCAATATTAAACGATATTGTTTACTTGAGGTGTCGTACATGCATTTAATTAAAGTTTGAGGGTCATATGTGCATATTTTTATTAACNTCACGACACCTGAAGCCATACGACAAAGCCATTTATCATTCCCAGTGCATCATTTTTTAGAGAATCGAATTAATTGGTAAAGATTCGTAAATTTTATTATACTTATATAATTTATAGTTTTTATAAGTTCAAGAATAGTTTTGTATTTATTGATAAAATATTAATTATTGACAAAATAATATAAATTAAAATATAATAAATTTTATCATAAAACTTAAAAAATTGCTAAAATATAAAATTAAAAAAAGAGAAAATTGCATAAATAGCTCATGTTATGGTCACTTTTTAGGGGTACCAACAGTCGTCCGATTCGTTCAATAAACGAACTCGGTTCTGATTTCTTTAAAATGTGGAAGACGATTTAAAAGCTAAAAACCAAAGTAAATACACGACAATATATAGTGGAAACCCCGTGAATTGGGGTGAAAACCACTCGACTAAGAGCTGATTATGCTCTTAGCCTGCTCACTAAAGAAATGAATCAAAGTTCATACAAAACAGGTTAATGAAAATGACGAGGTAGAGAAAGCAAGAAGAATCCGGCAGCGTAACAGCATGTTCTTCTGCATCCAAAGGGTCATGTCTTTTCCTTCGTCTTGCCCTGTATTTATAGAGTTGCCGGCGAGTGTAATCCACGTCCTGTAACCGCCTCTGACAAGTTTGTTAGAGGTTGTTATCGCAGGATGTAAAATGAGGCTGAGACCGATGCGTGGTCTGCGTGATCGGGCCCGAAGCATGATAAACGTGACAGGGCCCGAAGCGTGGAACGCATGAGCCTGTAACCGTTTTGTAATGTTCGGACCGAACCCCAGAGCCAGCTGGCAGATAACGCTTATTTTTACTAATGTTATCTTCGGTCCTCTGTGTTGAACATCGGGCCGATCTTCCTAAAGGTGTAAGTGGGCTGTTAGTGTTCGTTTTGATTATTTAAGTTGGCCCAACTATTATCGGGCCTCACCCATTACAGGGTACCCGGTCCTCGAGTTCTCATCAGCTCACAATTTACGAGTTGTGTAAAGGATATGCCCTCTAACTTATGAAATTGCAGAAAGGACTCCTCAAGTTATCAAAGCCGTTTGTTTTTTACCCCTGTATTTAGCACATGATTTTCCGTTAAGTTTGCAAACATTTTTCGTTGGCAGTATTCGTTCTCAATGTTCACAAACTATGCAAATAAGTCTATTTTATACGAAAAATTATACAAAATTGATACTTCAAGTTCGAGAAATGTGCATCCGGATGTCAAACAATAACAATGTTGTAGATGATCAATATTAAACGATATTGTTTACTTGAGGTGTCGTACATCCATTTAATTAAAGTTGGAGGGTCATATGTGCATATTTTTATTAACTTGATGTGTCATATTTGCATATTTTTGTTAACTTGAGGTATCATATTTGCAATTTCGTAACTTGGAGGGCATGCCCTTTACACCACCAAAAAATTGGAGGGTCACCGGCAAACGTCACCCATTAAAAAAATTATAAGTTGATAAAATTTACATAACTTAGTAAATTTCTAACATAATAATTAATTCATAAATGAAAATAATTTTTATTTTTATTTTTATTTTTATTTTTATTTTTATTTTATTTTAATTTTAATTTTTATTTTTATTTTTGATTTTGATTTTATTTTTTTTTCAATTTTACCTTCTTACTAAACATGTCGAGAATCGGAAGAGAATCACGAATCATACAGAATCTCATTCATATATTTATGTAAAAACTAAGAATCATTTTAACATGGGTTTAATCCTTTAGTCAAAACATCTACCACTTGAATAATGATTGAAAAATAAGTAACAAAAATCCATTTCTCTTTTTCCGTTTCTAGAACAAAGTAGGCAAAATGATGTTTAAAATGTAAACAAACAAATGTACACAATAAATTATTTTTATTCAAAGTGAATTAATCTGTAAAAAAACAGAATTCACTTAGATATTCATAATCATAAACTAGAAAAATAAAATCAACTATTAAATTAATTATATTTTATATGAATTTCAAAAATCAATCTTCGATGTTGATTATTCGATGATATTTTATTTATGCAAAATAAGAATCATCATAATACAATATAATAATACGTATCGGATAGGAGTTTTCAAAAACTCTATCCAACCCGAAGTTGTATCCTTACATACCCGATTAAATATTTGCAGTTCGGATATCTGAAGAATTGGTTTGATTGCTTCGGATATTCGAATCATCGGATTTTTATGCACACGCCTAACAAATTATATGGTATAAAACTTGTACTAGAGTGTAGTCATAGAACCAAAATTCAAATATTTGGTAATTTAATATTTATTCAATGTTAATTTTCAATATGAGTGACTTATCCATTTGTTTTAATTGGCATAGTAATTAAAGCTGTGTTGAGGCAGGTGTTCACTTAAATAATATTTTTAAAATAAAACAAAAACAAAATTGTTTATGTTCATTGTATAAATTACATAAACTTAATATAGTTGAATTGGTTAGGATCTTTTTGAGGTAATACAAAACACACTTGTATAAATATCATATAATCATATATATTTTCGATTTTTATACCTTAAGAATGTCTCACTCATAAAGTAATAGGTATATGAAATAACATTACATTTCAAAAAACAAAATAACATTATTGTTCAACAATATATATATATATATAATTGAAAACCAAAATATATTTAAGTCAAATTTAAAAAAAAACAAGAATACCATATGAAAGTATATACCCAAAGTTTAATTTTTAAATATACTATATAATTGAAAAAATATTTTAATATTTTTTTAAAAAAATAGAAAAAATCATGTTAAAAAGTATATTTAATTATTTAGCTACAAGCACTTAATAGAATTCCCTGTCATTTGTTAAAGAATCAAGAAAAACATAATGGTTGATTCTCCTCAAGAAAACAAATATATTGAACCCAACTCATTTTAGTGTGATTTATCTTCTATGTTATCTAGATTCTCCTCATGAAAAAAATATAGTGAACCCGAACCAATTACAGACTAACCGTGACTCAAATAATTTTAATATGATTTATCTTCTATATATTCTAGATTCTCCCCATGAAAAAAATGTATTGAACTTGAACCGTGACTCAACTCATTTTAGTGTGATTTACCTTCGATGTATTCTGGATTCTCCTCCAAGATAACGAATCCTTCAAGAATTGGAGACAAGGGAATATATCTGAAAAAACACACATTCAAAAACTAGTAAGAAATATTGTATCAAAAGATCTCAAGTAAAAAATGTCTCACTTTTCAGTGGCAAGCTCTACTCTATCACCTGCCGAGAGAAGAATCGGTGTCAAGTGATTTTCGCAACCAATTACATTTTTCGGATGACCGGCTTGACCTGCAACATCGACTCCTTTACCTACACGTACCGGTACTGATAAAGGTTGCAGTGTCGCATCTACTGTCATAAGCATCCTTGGCTGTACAAACACACACGTTTTTCCATTGATGAAAAAAGGCAGATTTCGAACACGATAATAATACTAAGATCTAACGAATAACGTGCTCGTTAAACAAAATGTCAATATTTACCTTCATAGCAAGAGCAAGGAAGTATAGAACATAGTGATATTTCCCTAATAAGATAGCTTCCATATCAAGACATGTATGCACAAAAATAACAAGTGCGGCCATTGAATTTCTGCAGCAAAGTTATATACCATATTATAGAGTCTGAACCGTAAAAAACTTGAACAAATCATTTACTATAGTACCTATTCTCTCTTATAAGCAAATATAAATCATATTTAATTTTCAATGTGGGAAAATGTCATATTTCAAGATATATATTTACTCAGCATAGTCGAGAGTAACTTACGGGGACCAGAGAAAACGTTCGGAATGATAAGGAGAAAGTGTCAACAACCCTTTTCCCATATGGACAAAGCCTTGTGCAATCCGAACCTGCATTATTTTTGCAAATGCAAATTAATAGAAAATAATAACAAGTAAGTGGTTATTTCAGTACATACACAAAAAAGAAGGCTTTCATCTCTGTAGCAATAGCTTGAAAGATTTCGAAGCAGTCCAGCTATTTTGGCATTGTTTGTCCCGGCTCCAATCAAACCAAGGGCAATAACGGCACCCTATTAATTTAGAATTATAGAAATTCAGGACTCAATGGGCAGGGTGAGTGTTCGTATAACTCAATTGATAAGAAAAGTGAATCACATTGAAAAGTTTATGTCAAATTAATTACTTATGATACACATCTCTTATAAACTGGAGTTATTCTAGTTCCACATAACAAATCACGTGAAATTTTAGCATATTTCTTCATGAGGTGAGGTGCAAATACAAGTAAATAAAGCAGTAATTAATTGTTTAAACATAATCAAATTACCATTGCTACTTCTCCATCTGCATCATGGCTCAGCCTGCTCAAAGTGTCCATGACATTTACCTATGAGAAATTACGTATTATCTCGATGTCCTTACGTTGATCTTAAAATAATATCAACACAGATATGTATTAGATCCTCTAATTGTTGCAAATTTCTTGAACAAATTAAACAAGAAAACGTGATAGTCATGGATCTTATAATATTCGGATTAACAAAACTACCTTCGGATTTGATATGCAGAGAAGGCCTAGAGCCAAAGGAACAGCCCTTCGAATGTTCACCTCTCCATACTGCAACAGATGTTCAAGTGAACGAATAGCCATGTCAATCCCCAATTCTTCAGCCATTGCTACCATAGCAATTCCAAGAACAGATGGTCCCTGGTATGTTTCACCATTGTATAGATGTTGATAACATTGACCAAGAAGCTGTTGAACCTGTGAAAGGAGAAGCAATAAGCAACAAATTAGAAGAACTGCCAAAGAAGTAAAACTAATCAGTTCTTAAAACCTTTAAAACATTTCCAGTCCCAGTAAATGCACAAGATAGTAAAATCGTGTTACAATAAAGCCTTATTTTCTCATTGACTGTCTTTGGAACTTCAGGAATAACCTCATCATTATCCTGAGAAAGATTGAGGTAACAAAATAAGGTATGATTGATGAGTTATATCAAAAAACTAAAAGGCTTGTGTATGTTACAAAGAAACCACATACTTGTTTCCCCAGATAAAGCAAACCAAGCCCCAAGGGCAATAAACGAGTGAGAGGATCCTCCAACTCAGTTTCACTCCTATTCATCAATGCTTGTGTGATTGCATCTGCTATATTTTCATCATATGAGCTTACGAAAATCAAGCCCAGTGCAAGTGCAGTAAATGCTATCACATCTAGAGATGACTTTTCATCTGAGAGTAATGGTACCAATGCATGTTGAACCTAAGGAAAAAAATATATATGAAGTTTTTGATAAATTTCTAGAGTCGAGTCAATTTAATTGGGAAGTGTAATGAGATATAACGTATAAGAGGGAGGAGACTACATTACAAAAGACTTGAACAAGTCATTTACCATGGTCCACTTTCCCTCTTATAAACCAATCCAATGTATTTTTATTTTCCAATGTGAGACAATAACCACAATTTCAACCGTTTTGAGCACAGAAATATCCACAAAATTCCAGTTCTGGCAAAAAGAGGAATATAAAGTGCATGCCCTCTACATGTGAAGAATTCTGAAATAATAGTGAACTCACTTGATCATTTTTCCAACCCGCATATGCCAGACCAATGCCCATTATAGCTCCAATTCTAGTTGAAGAATCGTCTTTATTCAAAAAATTGAATAAATGAACCATTGCCTGGATGAACATGTGATGAAGTTTTTTGTTGTTAATCAATCATGGAACAAGTTTAGGAGTACATAAGATAATTTGTTTAAGGGTACAAAAACGAAACTTACAGGATCACACTCTGGCTGGGCATTACAATTTAAAACGCCAACTCCAAGTAATGCCCTGCAATGACATTAGTGTCTGTGCTATGCAAATACTTGTTCAGATGGGAAAGTCCAGAGGCAACATCCCACAATAATATCATTCCCTATATTGGTTTAAGATACATCTGTGATATGAAAATCTGAAAATCCTGCTAAAAATTAAGTATTCATATATATGGAAATCAACCAGACTAGCTGCAGCACTAATTTTTCCATGATCCTTATTTTTAAGAAGCCAGTTTGGGGAAGATCCACCAGTAGAAGATTCTGACTGAACTGTCATAAATTTATCCTGACAAAACAGAAGAAACATACATCATAAAGAACAATGAGAAAAAAATATAAATCTCAATCTTTTAGTATGAAATTGACTCATTGGATCAACCTGGCCAAAGCCTGCATTTACAAAAGCATTTACAAACGTTGCTGCCAAATTCTGTCTGGCAGATGCAACAGTTCCAACACCAGCACCATGACCATCAAGCAGATGTGCCTGAGACGATCAAAATTACACTTCATACTGTGGCAATACATAATTAATGAAACATCAAATCAAATTATAACAGAAAAAATGAGAAAACCCAAAAACCTTGTAAATGTCTTCAGGAGATTTTGGTTCCATTACATCAATATCACAAGCAAGCGAAAGATAACCCTCCCTCAATTCTTGATTATTTATGATTTGCTGGAGAGCTTGTCTATCAACATCATTCGGAATGAGTTTCTCTTTAAGATAAAAATTAGTGGCCTGTACATAACAAGCTCATACGTTATAGAAGACCAAAACCATGCTGGTCAAAAATTCAAAAGTTCATAAGAAATTTTTCTCTTGTGGAATGCATAAGAGCAAAAAAACCTAGGGAGCCTTGAGATAACTTACATAACGAGCCAGCATGAAGCAAAACTGCATCCTTTTGACATAATCCGTACACGATTTGAAAATCTTTCTCACATACTGCGACATAAACTCCAGTGTCAAGATAACCATGAAGTCATGTAAATACATTTATTATAAATTATCTGGAATCATTCGAAAATGCAATGGATTCATAGACGAACCCGAAAAGTACCAATACGCAAGGCAACCTGGAGTGCTCTTGGGTACTCTTCAAACTTCAGGTAAATGTAGAATGCAACCTGCAGTACAAGTATGTCATCATATGTCGGCAGGTACCTGAATGGAATTAAAAAAGTCAAACTATCACTAGAATAAATGGGAGAGAAAAGATCTTAGTGAGGTAGAAAAAGCATCTCTTTGGGACTAATGAAGAGTACCACAAAAGTAAATCATTACAGCAAAAAATATATGCAATGAAAGTTAAGTTAATCTGCATACTTTGCTGAACTTGTTAAATAGAGGCATGTCCTTTTGTAGTTTGCCTCGTCCACATGTTCCAATAACAAATCAAGATCTTCAACCTAGACAATGAGTGCATATATTAAAGTTATTTCCTCTCGTGTTACATGAAGGCAATTGAAAAATATAAATAACGAAGATGGTATAGTACCTCCATCACAAGATCTACTGCTTCTGGCTCAGCATTATGCTGAGCCCAGAATCACATTACATAATTAAAACCATGCAACGCAAATTTCAACCAGGTCACAAGGTACCCCATTTGAGCACAAAACAAAGGCCATTCTGTAGAATGGGGAAAATTATACCCTCATTTGGAATGATACGATCTCCTCCACCAGACTCCTTAGCTCATCCGCGGATACGTTTTCACTCTGAAATTCACTTAAGCAACATTCAGAAGCAACAAAAGCTAAATTGATGATAAACTAAAAATTTTGGGGATTATATTCTTCAAAAACATGATTCATATATTGTTAATTCAAAATATAAAAGTCATAAATTATCTGAAGTGAAAATGCAATATTTCATGGGCCAGAAATTTCTACCAATAGAATGTAAGCAATATAGCAAACAGCTAGTATCATGCAAATGCTTAAAATTTGTGAAAAAATAAAAACCATCCGTTTTGAATACTCTTGCGCAATTTCCCCTGCCAAGTTCCTGCATTCAGAAATGAAGGCAACTGTAATCAATGTCATAAACTAAGCCCCCAAACGGGACTTTTTACAAATCCCATGATACCAAAAAAATTGAAACAGTGACATTAAAACAATATCTTGAAAGATAATTGATACTTGGCGATATATATTAACATTCGACTATACTCACCTGACATATTCATGACCCCATGAATCAATATCATCACCTGAACCAAGTAATCTGTATTTCAAGCTTTCCTGTAATATTTTTAATTGACACACAGACAAAAACACCAATCATATTTCAATGAGGTACACTGTAATGACTGGAACTGTTTTTTCTGGAAGTAAATAACAAATTGAATTCTAGAAGCATACTCTTTCTCCTTCAGGTGACATGGTCAAAGCCAAAACAGAAAGTATGTCTGCTAGTAATTTCTGAACAAAAGAAAAGTAAACTCTTAAGAAAATATAATAAAAAATAAGGAAATATGTGGTGTAGTGGCACAATGACTAATTGATTTCATAGGGTTCTCACCTTCAAATTCGCATCTACCATGTTCTCAAAATGCCCTTTTAGAGTATCATAATGAGGGCGTAAAAACTTCAATGGTTTTGGGACTGACGTAATTGAACTGGTTGCGGTACGAATTTCTTGCCTGAAGAATTATGAACAAAGTAAACAGAAAAAATAACATTAAACGAACACAGCCTTACGGATTACACATAAATAGTGTCTCATATCATACTCATAGAATGAGTGAAGAATACTCTGAACCTATCTAAAACTACTTATTCTCTAAAATCGGATTGGATTCAAAACAGGCTTTATACTATTTCGATAATTTGGCACTACCATAGATTTTATCACACTACCTCAAGTAGTGCTGAATTAACTTCACAGTTCACAAAAACATACAAGCTGCATATCTTTTGTACGTTTACACATTTCAACACTTAAAATAATCTCCCTAACTGCTAAAAAGCAAAAGACCAATACTACACATGACTGCAAATAATTTAGACTGCACACCTCATGCTCTCAAGGGCGAGATTCTGCACCCCAGGATCCAAGTTTTGCACTCTCTCCACATACAATTCCAATTTCTGTTTCAGAGCAAAGTCTTCCTCCGACTAAAAATGTCATAAATCTATCATACGAGCACTAGCAATAGCAATGCAGTTTTCATAACATAATACAATTAAGAAAACAAACAGTTGAAAACTCACAAGATAATCATCTCTCTTCTTCTTCAGGTTCTTTGCAGGCACCTTGACAGACGATTGGTATCTGGTAGCACCTCCACCAGTAGTGCCGCCATTATTTTGTTCAGGCGGTGCCATAAGAACTAATTGAACAAAATACCTAGAATTCAGAAATTCGAAAACGGAATGTTACAATTGATGAAGATGAAGGTGCCGAAGAACTGGAGTTGAAAAGAAGAGCAAATTGCAGGGAAATGCATACGTAAACATGTGGAAAACCTGATTTATTCAACAAACTCTGTAACAAACTGATACTGAAACTAAACGTGTGACAAATTGTTCTCTTTCTTCCTCACTTATTTCGTAGTAGAATCATCATCAAGATGAACATGCAAGTTTTTCATGCTCATTTTGGATACCAATGAATTCAATCTGCCTTTAGTCAAAAATCTCTTGTTTCGATCTTTAATTTCACAATGTGAAGAAATTAGAAATAAGTCGTGCAACTTCTTGAGTTCTTGTTTGTAGCGCATCAAATATACATACCTATGAGACCTTTGCCAAGTCAGTAGCAATGCATAAGAAATATTTGTACCCCCAGCCTTACAGTTTCGAAAGGACCTAGAGATGGTTAAAATACCATTTCGCGCGGTTAGGTATGGTTTGGGATCAGGTTTAATTGAGTGTTTTAATATGGGACCCTATACCACATATACGTCAAATTTATATCAACATTGATATTTTTTTTCGTATCATCCGATACCGGTATTAATTATTTTAAACTATGTTAAATGGACACTGCCACAGCACCACGAGGATTCGAGGACTCGAGTTTGTTAAAGAGTCCGATTCGTTAATATTATCAATTATTTTTTAATTAAATATATAATTTAAAAAACGTGTCTATTATACAATAAATAATAAATATTTTGATTTTGATTAGCTATAAATAAAATTTTGATATTTTTAATTATATTATACAAAATAATAAATTATGACCACAATTACATATGATAATTAATATTTAAAATCGGTAAGATACCGAAATAGTTGGTATACACTATATATTATAACACAATAATATCGATATACCGCTATCTTTTAAAGATTAACTAATTATATTAATATATAAAAATAATAATAAATTTAAATCTTTACTATTTTAAAATAAATAATAACAAATTTAAATAGAAAAAACGGACTCGTGTCCAACAAGTGTCCGAGGAGAATCGGTGTCTGAGAAGAGTCCGAGGTGACGGAGTGAGTCGAAAAAGATTGAATTTGGAAATATTATATGAGTATTTTGGTCATTATGTACCAAAATTTACACATATTTTTAATTCAGTGACATCAAATGCATTATTCAAAATCGAGGGACTAAAATTGTCACAACGTGTAATTTGGGAGATTAAAAGTGAATTAAACACGTTTGGGATCTTAGATCATCCTTAACCATGTCTGCCTAGGGGTGGGACACCCAACTGCGAAACCGTCTAACCTAACCGAACCAATGTTAATCGGTTAAATGGTTTCGGTTATATGGTTAATCGGTTTCTGCGGTTCGGTTTACTATCGGTTAAAACTATTAAACGGTCGGTTATCGGTTTTATTTATGAATATCAGTTTTGATGTCGGTTAACCGATTAAATTATTAAATTAATATACACAAAAATATCCAACCCCTCTCACATTGCTCATATTTACATTCTCTAAATAAAAGAAATTATACTTATTTGTCATTAGGGTTTGTAGAATTCTTTCAATGTTCTTTTGTTCTTCTTCTTTAAATATATTCTAGTAATATTTTTCGTTTTTTACTATGATTAATTGCATATTTGGTGGTAATTTATGAATATTTTATGTATTTAGTATTTTTTAGTGTTACAGTTTTTATATTTATTTTATCAGTGTTAAGTAATGTTCTTGTTAATTATATATTTGTTTTATCAATGTTGAATAATAAGTAATGCTTTTTATTATGTCCAAATTATATGTTATTGATAATATATATTATTTGACATTAACATTTTTATCTAAATATAACTTTTTTTTGCAGATTAAACCGGGGTTGAATGATTAGTGATTCTTAAGATTTTTTTTTAATTATTACTTTGCTTATTTGGTAGAACAACAAAGTAAATTTCTTGAATTGTATTAGTATTTATCTGAGATTTTTTTTATTGTTCATTTGATTATCAAATTACTTATGATTTTTATTCGCAATTGTTGCTAAATCATTCTAGAAAGTTCAGTTCGAGTTTTATGCTTGATCTAGATTAACATGATTCATTTCAAAATACCTCCATTTGAACTCAATAGAAGCATATTCATTTTGAAAATTATCGGTTATTCTAAATTTTGAATACAATAGAAACACATATCGGTTATTCTAAATTTCCATACTTTTGAGTCAAAATGAAAAATAGAATAACTCAAAAGGTACATATTCGAAAAGTATGAAAATCAAACTCTCAAATAAAGATATTGACAATGGAAGAAAGTTTGTAGAATTTTTTTAAAAAATTAATCGGTTAAACGGTAACCGATTAACTGTCGATTTATGTTGGTTTCGATTTCGGTCGATTATAAATTTATAAAGCGATTAAACGGTTCGGTTTCGGATTTCAAATATTGGGCTACAAAACCGATTAACTGAAAATATTTTGACCGTTTAACTGTTTAACCGACCGAATCCCACCCCCATGTCCGCCCGGAAACTTTATTCTCTCATCCACATCAGCTTTCTATTTGTACACAATATCTTTATTTAATTTTATAAATAAATTTCCTAGTATTTCTACAACAATGTTCTGACACTTGTAATTTTTAAATTTTATTTTTTAACACATCATATACCTTAGAATCATAGTATTATCCATAAAATCATTATAAATATTTATATTTTAAAATTAATTTTTAAATTTTTTTAATAAAAATAAAGAAAAGAGAGTGTCATGGCCTAAAAGAAATATTTAAATTTATTTTTACGAGATTTAGGGTTGGTCCGGTGTGCAAAAGCCCTAGCTTTAATCATATGACTCGATATGTCTTTTTATATGAGCTATTATATGAGACCAATATGATAACAAGACCAGATTCTATGGTTTGGTTATGGAACGTGTTGGTCTTTGAAAGATCTTATAATATTTTAAAATATTTTATATTAATGAATATTGTACATATAATATTAGTCAATATACCTAACTTTTACCTTCAAATTTTGAAATCTAATAAAAATAAAATAGTTAACCAACAAACAAATACAAAAAGAATGAAAATGTATTGATAAAATAATTTTTTTACAAGATATTATTAACAAAATATAAAATAAAGATCTACTCAATCATCACTTTCATCATCTTCTTAAAATAAATGAGAAATAAGAAATGATTAGAAGAAATTATCGTTGGAAAAGAAATGATTAGATTTAATACCCCATTAGTGAAAGTTGTTACTATGATATTGATAATCGTTGAATTAGAACTATAATTTAGTAATTGAAAGGATGGGAAAGTAGAATTGATGAATGTAAAAAAGAAAAAGTTGAATTATATTATGATTATTTAATATTTTAAATTAATTTGTAAATTTAATTTTTTAATTCATATTTATTAGGTTTTACGGGCCGATCTCAAGCTCATCTATTAAAGACCAAAAACTAATTCAAAAATATAATCGGGCTTCGGTCCCATAAATATAATGTCCAGCCCAATACCAATTAAATTAATATAGGTTAAAAGATCAGCTCATAAATTATAGGGTTGGTTCTAAAACGGGCTTTTAAGGGTTGGGTTGGACTGTTCTTTTCCCACATCTAGTCTTGGTTCTAAACCAGTAAAGTGAAGATCGAGACCAAACCATTATAAGATATCCGAGCTTAGGTTTTACGAATATTAAGACAAACCATAAACCTAATTGTAAATTAGGTTGCAAAAGACAAACTCTAATGCGAAGAATTAGTCATGGATCGATCTTTTTAGATTCGGCCAGATTAGATGCATTGTTGGCCAGATTAGGATCCCATGTATCTACATGTCCTACCCATTGAACCCGAAGCTTTTCGGTGACCTGAAAGACTACCAACTACGTGACCAATGCTGTTATACACATTCATAAATTTGAATGTTTTCTTTTTTTGGAGTCTAATGAAAACCATCTTTGTTTTTTTATCTCAATAGTTTAATCCAAAGACGATATTTTCCGTGTTCAAGTCCTAGGCTTGCTGTCTCCTCACACACGGCATGCGCAAGCACGTCGTTCTTTTCTCATGTGGTTGCGCTTTGAATTTGAACCCTAAATACATTCAAATTCGAATCCATATTTGTCAATTATAAACAAAAAACTGGTAATTGATAATTGGTTTCAACAAAGCGGAAACCCTGCAAAATCAAGTCCAAAATTCCAATAAATTGATCTAAAGGCTACAATGCTGTGAATCTCTAATCTTCTGAGTGTTGGAGGAATGCTGATTCTATTGAAAGAGTCGTCGTTACCATGCAAATACTTTCTGTCAAATGTCCAACAATGTGAGGATTATGTGGATGACATGAATGTTCATATATGAAAGATTAAATTTGTACATTATGTTATATATATATTTTGTTTAGGCCGAGAACAGGCGACGTAACTAATGTTGATGAAATTGCCAAGTCTTGCTTTATTCCTAAGAAGAAGTGCTACTTTGCCTTTTTAAATATTTATGTAAACGTGTTTTGTACCCATTATATAAAGTGGAACTATGTCAAACTGAATGATATAACAAACATGCCGTGACTTTATGCCCTAATCGTCTCCTCTGTTCTTGATATTTCTTCCTACTGATTGCAATGCTTGAAATGTCGTTTGCTCTACAAATCTTCATGGTATCGGAGCCACACAAGTGAGGTAACTCTCTATCCTGGCCCCTGTGTTATTCTCAGCTTATTCCTGTAAAAATCATGTCTTTTAGCGGAACGTCTAAAATTGGGCAAGACCCATTTTAGATGTGATGAGATCCCCGGAACCCGGTACCCCGGACAGGGTTATGGCCAAGCTTGGCCAAAGAAGCCCAAATAATATAAGCCGAACTTGGAGGCCCAGAGCCAGCCCACGTGAGTGAATGACTCATTCAGATCCTTTGGCCCGATCGATCATCTATGGCGATCGGTCCCGATGTGTAGGGCCCAGCATCTCCTACGCGTCGGACCGATCGGTCCACATATTACAGGCGTTGCTTCGGGCCATTCTTACTCAACCCATGCAACGACAACCCTCGACAGCCCTGTCAGAAGCGTGGTCCGGTGAAGGCGTACGAGCCACCAGTGGCCAGAGAGTAGCCGGCTAGAAGCGCCGAAAGGTCTAGCGCCATGCAACTCTGTGAGGCCGTTTCCGGCGGCTGCTCCGCCTGACATTAGCCAACCTAGCAGCAAAGGACAGGCACAAAACGACACCCTACTGTATACAGTACAGTGGGAGTATAAAAAGGACACTTAGAGTGTGAGGAAAGAATCTTCTTTCGTTTTCTCCTGAGAGCTTTCGTATAGAGAAGTCTCTTTCGATTTATTTTCTATTCTTCTTCTTCTCTTTGTTGTCTAAAAGAACAAACATGACTTGTATGATGATTTTTGTGCTTATCGAGCCGACTAAGGGCACTTCCTTTAGCCCTTAGTCAAGTGGTTTTTCCCTCGATTTCGAGGTTTTCCACTCTAAAATCCTTGCGTCTTTTCACCTTTGATTCATAATCGTTCTCCACACATCAAACAAATAATAACTGAGTTCGTCTTGCAACGAACCGGTCGACTGTTGACACCCCCGGTTTTCGAATCACAACAGTTTGGCGCCGTCTGTGGGGACGAGTTTTTAATCCCCATTTGATGTCTTTACCTGGGATAGGATAATCAAAGGCATGGTGACTGGAACTTCGACGAACGATAGTGACACGCTTCCCAGCAGTGTTCCAGCTTCAACGTTCTCTTTACCGGACTTGGAAGCTGTTGTTAGGAAAGTTATACTGGAAGTTACGTCGGAGAGGAGTGGAACAGAACCACCGGCTATCACAAGCCCTGTTCCAGCCAACAGAGGGTACGAAAGCGACCCAGAAGCGCCGAGCTCCGATGAAGAGGAGATTATCAAGCGCGGAATAACAATGAGGAGGCCGAGATACCAATCTACTCCGCCTCCTCCAGTTAGAACTCCAACTCCCGTTCCTGTGATGGATCAGGAACAAATGCAGAGACGCATCGACGAGCTTACCAGGGAGTTGGAGACCCTGCGAACGCAGAGGGATTGCGGTTCTAATCTGGAGCGTAATCCTGAACTATTTGATCGGGCCATGGATGTCCCGATCAGGCTGAGCAAGGATGATGACTGGTGGCACAATCTGCATGTGGCCCAGGCGTCATCCCAACAATCTGGAGGCGTCTCTGCCACACTGGGAGATTTGATGCTCCCATTTTCTGAAGAGATCTGGGCGGCAGTCCCCGATCGATACTATCATAACCCCGAAGGGTTACCAGTATTTCGAGGCGACGGTGATCTGATCGATCACGTCACGGATTTCGAGCTGAGGATGGGGACCGTTCGGGCCTCTGACTCATTGAAGTGCGTATCTTCGCAGCAGGGTTGCAGGGCGATGCCCGAACCTGGTTCAAGAACTTGCCAGCCCGATCCATACAGTCGTATGACGGATTCATCCTGGCTTTCTCGGAGCAGTTCGCTCCAAATGTAGGACCACCTCATAGCAAGCAGGAACTATATGACATGAAGCATATCCCGGCGAAGATGAGTCTCCGTTCTTTTATGGAGAAGTTCAATCGAACTGCCCGGGGTATCAAGTTGGAGCTCCGAGACAAAATTGATATCTTGCAGCATGTCTTAGGACCTTGTGGCCTTTCGGCTAGCCTTGTGAAGAGCCCACCATCCACCTTGGGGAAGCTCCTTCAGAAAATCAACAAGTATATCAAGGTGGATGAAGCGCTAGGAGCGGGATATCGAAAGCCTGGCGGGAATTCTGATCCCGCAGGTGACCATAGGGTATCTTACCCTAAGAGACACCCGCGAGAAGTTGCGGCTGTGGCTGA
Source organism: Utricularia reniformis (assembly GCA_009725065.1). Lineage (NCBI taxonomy): Eukaryota > Viridiplantae > Streptophyta > Magnoliopsida > Lamiales > Lentibulariaceae > Utricularia > Utricularia reniformis. The sequence continues at coordinate 362,287 of RWGZ01000753.1, read as the reverse complement.
AAAGATCGCTCCTCCTCCGAAGGAGGATAATCGGGTTTACTGCGAGTTGCATCACAACCGCGATCACCCGACGCTGAAATGTCCGCTACTGCGAGAGACAGTAGCGGCGATGAACAAGGAAAAACCTGATCATGACGATCGGAGGGGCAAGCGGGCTGATTCTCCCCGAGCGGGCCATCAAGGTGACGATCGTCACAGGCCAAGGGGAAGAGACAATCGGGGTCAGCCCCGACATTACAACGACCGGGCGGGAGACCGAAGATCTCCCCAACCCGAACAGAATAGAGGCCAGCACGGTCAAGAGAACCATGGCCAGGGCCGCAAGTGGAGATAGCGGGGCCGTGGCGGCAGGGCCCCGCGAAATGAAGGAGATAGGAGGGAGCAACCAGCTCCCCCACCTGCCGAAGTGGGCACCCAACCTCCCCCAAATGAGGAGGTGCCCAGGGAGAGAGAGGTCGCCGGAGATATTTATGTTATCTCCGGCGGAATAAGGATTAATGAGTCGGTCAGGGACCGAAAAAGAGCAGTGCGTGAGGAGTTTCCCAAGAGCTCCGAATCTGTGACGCTGGTAAAGTACGAATCGGCTGAGCGGTCCTCAACCTTTGAGGGAAAAATCATTTTTACCGCAGCCGATCGTGAAGGATTTACCAATCCATGTGATGATCCTCTTATCATCACTGGAATTATCGCCGATCGACGGGTCCATAGGATTCTGGTGGACACAGGGGCTTCATGCAACTTGATAAAGCGTGAAGTGGCGGAGATGCTCGGAGCCACAACCCATGATCTCCCGATTGCAAATATAACCCTCTGGTCGTTCGACCAGAGAAGTGTTATCCCGTGTGGGAAAATTATTTTCCCAGTCACACTAGGAGAACCGGGCAGGGACCGATCAGAGACCCTGGAGTTCATAGTCGTTCAAGTCGATCTGGCTTACAACGCTATCATTCGACGGACTGGCCTCAGTAAGTTTGAGGCGGTCCCTTCCACGTACCATATGATGTTCAAGTTCCCCTCCACTCATGGAGTGGTTTCTGTTAAGGGGAACCAGAAAGCAGCAAGACAGTGCTACATGAGCTTGTGCCGAACCTTGGCACCCATCATGAGAGCTCGGGTGGATTTGCTTGAAGAGCCCCCGCACCCGTTGGTTTCAAGCTTATCAACTTGGTTGAGGATGACTCAACCAAGACTACTCGCATCGGGGCACATCTAGCCCCGACCTTCAAAGAAGAGCTGGTCCGCTTGCTGAGAAGCAATGTGGACATCTTCGCTTGGACCCCGGACGATGTTCCGGGAATTGACCGATCCGAAAGTGAGCATCGGATCAACACCGAACCTGGAACCAAGCCGATAACAAAAGAGGAGACGCTATTCTCCTGAGAAGATTGAGATCATCCGGGTAGAGGTGAACAGGTTGCTGCGGTCGGGCTTCATTTGGGAGATTCACTACACTGAGTGGGTCGCGAACCCCGTGGTAGTCTCCAAGGCAGACGGGAAATGGAGGATGTGCGTGGATTTTACCGACGTCAACAAGAGCTGTGAGTCGGACCCTTTCCCACTGCCGCATATTGACCGATTGGTGGATGCTGTGGTGGGCAGCACCATGATGAGTACCATGGACGCTTACTCCGGGTACCATCAGATCTTCCTTGCTAAGGAAGATCAAAAGAAGTCATCATTCATGACAGAAGACGGNTGGCCTGTGGCTGCTGGAACTCCCCGATGATCGTGAAGGCCCAGCTGCTGCGCTGGGCTTCGGTTTTGATGATTGCAGCTGGGCCTCCTTCTTGGCTTTTGAAGCAGCAGCCACTGTAGCAAGTCGATTCCCAGACATTGTTTCAGTAGAATCTGCAAAAGGAAAATAATGAGGATCAGGAAATATGAATTAAAGCAATCAAAGTCGTACCCGACCCTTCTTACTCAGAAAAGTCAGAACTTGAGAAGATACCCTTCGGGGCAGGGGCTCCCTTTCTTCCTGCTACCCCGATCTCTAATAGCTTCTTATCCCGAAGGATGTCAATTCTTTTCAGACGCCGTTCGGGAAGAGGAAGCATTGCCAAGGTGTTGGCAATATCAGGGTGGGATGGGTTGAACCGGCTTCGGTCCAACCTCCCGATGTCGGGGTGTGTGGTTAGGAAGGTAACTTTCAGCAAGTCCTCCCTCGGGATGTCTATCCAGACATAGCAAGATTCTCATTCATGTAGGGAATCTTCCTTGTCCACGATAGCACACTCCTTCGTTCGGGTAGCTATATAATATAGCTTGCGACCTCCTAACAACCTTCTGCCCCTACGGGATCCCACCAGCAACAGGTTGAAAAAATGTCTAATGGTTGGCTCTACCCTCTGTTTGTGACAATAATAAATAAAAGCGGTAATATATACATAACTGCCCGGAAAAAGAGCAAAAGTCGGGCAGTGAATCTCCCGAAGAACAGCTGCGATGAAAGGATGAAGGGGAAATCGCAAGCCTGATCTAAGGGAGGCATAGCTAACGGGTATAGCGCTAGCCGGAACGTTCATCTCAGTGGGAATGAAGCATGGTACGTCGTCATTCCCCCTCCAGATGGGATAATGGGCTGAAATAGAAAACTTGACCCGAAATGCTTCAAGGTCCATGGTAGCGATATCAGGGTACCTAGACCTACGGGGTGCCATGGATGATTACCTTAAAGTTTGAAGAAGATTTGAAGGTGAGCAACGATTGAGCGAAATCACCGGAGGATTCAAAAGTTGAGCAGTCTATCGCAAAGAGTGATAATGGTTGCACCAAGCGAAAATCCTGACTTTTATATCATGTACTGCTCAATCACAGGGTGACACGTCATCTCTGCAGGCGGCTGCAGTCTGACAGTCTACCCCCCCTTTAGAATATGAAAAGGCGTTAGCTATTGCAGAGCTTGGAATTACGCTCCTACCCGCAACTGTTACGGATTTCAAATTTGAAAATCCACATCATGAAATTTCTAAGTGCATGATCGGTCCCCAAGGACGCCGTTACAACCAGTTCGTGTACAGGTTTCCGTCGTTGCGATCGGGCACTTATGCACAAACGATCTCAATCGGTTGATGGAACCCCGGTCACCACCGCGGTGGTGACAGAGTCCGAGGGGCTAGTGATGAGATCCTCGGAACCCGGTACCCCGGACAGGGTCAGGGCCAAGCTTGGCCAAAGAAGCGCAAACAACGTAAGCCGAACTTGGAGGCCCAGAGCCAACCCACGTGAGTGAATGGCTCATTCAGATCCTGTGGCCCAATCGATCATCTATGGCGATCGGTCCCGATGTGTAGGGCCCAACATCTCCTACGCGCCGGACCGATCAGTCCACATATTACAGGCGTTGCTTCAGGCCATTCTCACTCAACCCATGCAACGACAACCCTCGACAGCCCTGTCAGAAGCGTGGTCCGGCGAAGGCGTACGACCCACCAGTGGCCAGAGAGTAGCCGGCTAGTAGCACCGAAAGGTCTAGCGCCATGCAGCTCTGTGAGGCCGTTTCCGGCGGCTGCTCTGCCTGACATTAGCCGACCTAGCAGCAAAGGACAGACACAAAACGACACCCTACTGTACACAGTACAGTAGGAGTATAAAAAAGACACTTAGAGTGTGAGGAAAGGATCTTCTTTCGTTTTCTTCTGAGAGCTTTCGTATAGAGAAGTCTCTTTCGATTTATTTTCGATTCTTCTCCTTCTCTTTGTTGTCTAAAAGAACAAACATGACTTGTATGATGATTATTGTGCTTATCGAGCCGACTAAGGGCACTTCCTTTAGCCCTTAGTCAAGTGGTTTTTCCCTCGATTTCGAGGTTTTTCACTCTAAAATCCTTGCATCTTTTCACCTTTGATTCATAATCGTTCTCCACACATCAAACAAATAATAACCGAGTTCGTCTTACAACGAACCGATCGACTGTTGACACCCCCGGTTTTCGAATCACAACAAGATGGATCTAACTATTTCAATTGGATTATCAAGATTACTATATATCTGAAGTCCAAGAATCTATGGTTTGTTATTAATAATGATGAAGCATCCTCTTTAGCAGAATCAGCCACACCAGAAGAAATCAAACAACATGAAGAAGCCTATAACATACAAAAATATAAAGCTATGTCGATTCTCCACGAAGCCCTCACAGAAAATATGTTTAAAAAATTGCAAATTGTGACACCAAAGACATTTGGGACAGATTGAAAGAGTTATATGAAGGGGGTGATCAAATAAGGAAAATCCATGTGAGAAACAAGATGGCTATCATTTAAGAGTTATGCTTCGTCTTGTAAATCGATAGAAAAGAACAATACTTGGGAGCTAGTAGACAAACCTTATGGAAAATCCATTGTTGGTGTTAAATGGATTTACAAGATCAAATATAATTCTGATGGGATCATCAACAAATTCGAAGCGAGATTAGTAGCAAAGGGATATTTTCAAATTCAATTCCTAAACTACAACAAAGTTTTTTCTCCGGTAGCTAAATTGGATACCATAAAATTGCTTATTTGTCTATCAGCTAGTTTGGATTGGAAAATTCACCACATTGATGTAAAAACCGCTTTTCTACATGGGATTCTAGAATAGGAAGTTTATATCAATCAGCCTGAAGATTTTGTTATTGTGGGAAATGAAAGAGGTTTGAGATGACAGATCTAGGCCTGAAGCTAGCTTGAGAGGTTTTATTATTCAGGTTTATTGCCTAAAGCTAGTTTGGGTTGTTATATCGAGTACATATTTGAGATGACAGATCTAGGCCTTATGCACTATTATCTTGGAATAGAGATTATACAAAAAGAGAAGGAAGAGACATTCATATCTAAGAAGAAATACTATGTAGATCTGCTAAAAAAATACAATATGCATGAGTCAAATCCTGTGCATACCCCAATGGAGCACAAGGTCAAAATCATTGGTGAGAATGAAGGAAGCGAAACTAATGCAACAATTTATCGAGGTATGATTGGCAGCTTAATTTATCTTTCTAATACTAGACCAGATATTTATTATGCAGTGAATGTATTGTCTCGTCACATGCACAAGCCCACAACTAATAATCTTGCTGTAGCCAAACGTATACTTAAGTATCTAAGAGGTACAATTGATCATGGTCTTTTCTATCCTTTTAGCAATGGTAAACAGAATGTTGAGTTAATGGGATATGCGAATAGTGATTATGCTGGACCGTGTGATTCCAAGAGCACATCTGGTTTTCTTGTTTATTTGAATGACTGTTTTTTTTACATGGTGTACAAAAAAACAAGACGTAGTGGCGCAATCAACAGCAGAAGCAGAATATATTTCTGCTTGCTATGCTTCAAACCAAGGAATCTGGATTCGTCAACTCTTGGATGACATTGGATTTTCGCAAAAGACTCCAACCATTCTCCATATCGACAACAAAGCGGCCATATCCATAGCTAAAAATCCGACTCATTTTGGTAGAACCAAACACATTAAAGTAAGGTTCCATGCACTTCAAGAAGCTGTCAAAGAAAGAGAAATTCAATTAAATTATGTAAATTCAAGAGATTAACTTGCTGACTTGATGACCAAACCACTTGGAAGAATTGACTTCATGAGATATCAATTGACATTGGGATGAAATCATATGATGCTGGTAACCTACAAACAATGCAATCAGTGGGCTGTTGATGAAATTGCCAAGTCCTACATCTGTGCTTTATTCCTAAGAAGAAGTGCTACTTTGCCTTTTTAAATATTTATGTAAACGTGTTTTGTACCCACTATATAAAGTGGAACTATGTCAAACTGAATGATATAACAAACATGTCGTGACTTTATGACCTAATCGCCTCCTCTGTTCTTGATATTTCTTCCTATTGATTGCTATGCTTGAAATGTTGTTTGCTCTACAAATCTTCAACTAAATGGTATTTTCGGATTTCTCGTATATTTACGGAATAATGAGATTTCGTGGGTATCTTCGTAATTTAGACTTCATGGGTCCACGTATGAGTTTTCTAACGGCTTTGGACAATTTCGGTCCCGAGGTATTTTCGTGATTTAAGAACGCGCCGGTAAGTTTTGGCGATATTTCAGACTATCTACTCAATATTTGGAGATAAATAACTAGTCAACTGTATTTTCTCATTGCTATTTCTGGCTGGCTTTCGACCGGGTTGCATTTCTGAGGTTCCGGGATGTTATGACACATCTTTCGATTTAATTGGATATTTTCTAAGTCATGTGGGCTAAGTTGATTGAAATTGGGCTTCTGGGCCAGAAAGTAACTAATTGGGTTGAGTTCTTCTATAAATACAAGTCTCAATGCACTGAAAAATGATCCAAACTCTTGACACTTTTCCCAAAACAAGGTTTTCGCTCGAACTTGTTTCGGTATCCGTGAGATTTCGTTGTTCAGCCCCATACCCGCGACTTTTTGTTCTAAAAGTCGTGAGTCACCACTCTTTTTCAACCCGCAAGTTTCCGCGCAATTCAGCTGGTTGCAGAGTTTCGTATCTTATTTACGGAGGCTGACCTGCGAGTTTCTGCGTGTCTCGCGACTTTTTGCACCCGTGTCTCGGGACTTTTTGATCTAAAAGTCCCGAGTCGCAACTTTGTGTCCTACAGTCGCGAATTTTTGGCTGGTCGAAGCCGACGAATGAAATCGATCATCTCTCGAACTATTTTTATTCGAATTATTGATATCCCTTATTTGTAATTGTATTCGTTGATTATTATAGTGGAAACCAATGTAGAGCACTGCTCTCCAGAGGACGTAAGCTCACACATTGTGGGTTGAACCTCGTATATCGCTCGTGTCCCTACAATATTTAAACTCGAAATATTAAAATAAATTGACTGATCAATAACCAACATTCTAAAATATTTTTAGACAATATCAATGTGACAAATGGGAATTGGCTCATCAAGAACAATTGGAGGAATCGATATAGAACATCCATTGGAAAGAGGAAACTCATGTTTATATAAGGTTACATCTCTAGAATAAAATACATGTATTTGTGGATATGTTGAACAAGCGAAAACCCTTTACATGTGGAGGATAACCATATATATGTATATGTATTTGAAGCTTAAGCTTAACCATAGAATTTTTTTATGTGAACCTTAAGCGTTGAAGCATAACATAGACATCCGAAGACCTTAAGTGAATCATATTGAGGAGAATAACCATAAATTTTATGAAAAAAGTATTGAAAATTTAAGATCATTGAAGAAAATCTATTTATCAAAAACACAGACTGTAATACAATATATATCCCCAAAAATCTATAGGCCATCCAGATTAACTACCTGTAAGGAAAGCATGCATCGCAGTCCCATGTTTTTCTACATTTATTCGTAGCAACATCAATATAATAGTATACAAACAAATGAATTCATGCTTATGAGTTGAATAACATTTTGACGTCTCATGTAAGATTTTTTCTTAATTTTTCGTTCTTATTTATACACACACTATATAATGATATTAAACCCTCGTGAAATGATTTTAGGCGACGCATAAGAGTGTTATTTTGAAAAAATTGTATTCTTGTAAATATACATTGAATTTATGCTTATGAGTTGAATAACGTTTTGAAGTCTCGTGTGAGGTTTTTTCGAAAAAAATTCATTCGTATTTGTACACACATTGTTTAGTGATATTAAACCACTTGTGAAACGATTTTAGGCGTTGAGTAAGAGTATTTTTTGAAAAAAAAATCATTTTTGTGTATATAAACAAATTGAATCTTTGATTGACAAGTTGAAAAACGTTTTGACCTCTCATACGTCCAAGAATTTACCTATATACCCACATCTACCATCTATTTTGTGTATCTAGAATCCTCCCAAAGCCTGCTATCAGTGTCTTAGCCTCAAACACAAAATCATTCTCTTCACTGCAGCATGCAATTTTATTTTTCTAATTCAAATATATGTCAACTGAACTTGTTTTCAACAGGTGACTCTTAAAGAAGTAATTTTCAACATGATTCCATGAAATTCTGTATGGAATAATTGGCCGCAATGGAATTCAGAGGCAAATCCAATGAGTGCACACATTGAATAGGAAAAAGAAAATACAGATCGACGATACTAATTGATTCGAAATCTTGGTAAGCCAATCTTGAACCCCAGATTCATCAGATCTGAATCTTTGGTGGTCTGGAACTCATCATAAGTAAAGGGTCTATATTTGGAACTCTCTATAACCGCATTCTCTGGAGGAAACATAAAATACCCTAACGAAATCCTCTCTTTTCCCTTGTTCAGCTTCACTCTGTGCTTGACACTCATGTATTCATCGTTGCTTATTCCCTGAAACCAATTGATTTTATCAACAACTTCAACCCGGAAAGAGACAATGAAATTGAAGACAATGAATGTTGAAAAGAGGACCTGCATCATATCTCCAACGTTGACGATAAAGGTATCGTCTACAGGTTGTACTTTGAACCACTTATTATTCTTGGAGATTTGCAAGCCACCAACTAGGTCCTGGTGGAGAATGGAAATAACGGAGCTATCGGTGTGGGTGGGGATGCCCCATTTTTCAGCGGCCGTCGGGCGGCGTAGATAGCGATAAACGCGTAAAGTCGCGGTTGCTGGAGATATATAAGAACTTGATTTATTATCTAGCAAACAGAGATCCTCTGCCATGCGTCCGAAAATGGCCATTGCAAGCCTAGTCTGGTGGATCCCGTATTCTTGGAGCAAGCATTTGAAGCGCTCGAGAGGCGGATGTTCAGAATGAAATCGAGTTATACTATCCAAAGGAGCGTCAAATCCTTCAAGAAAATTAAGCTTTGTGGAGCAGGGTTGTGTGTTGGAGGCGTTTCCGGCCATAGCCAGGGCAGGACTACCCCAAAAATAGAGTAAAGGGGAAGTGGGAAAAGCTTGTTTGGATTCGAAAGGGAGGGAGAAGAGCTCAGTGGCACGAGTATGAATCTCAAGAATAAGCTCGATTGGAACTTGGTGGTTTACTAGTCTGAACATGCCCCACTCTCTGCATGCTTTCCCGATGTTGTTAGGGCTCATTTGTTGGAAATCTAGTACAGGAAGAGAGGTTGCCTCGGAATCGGAATCAGTATCCGAGTCGGAATACGTGGACTGGCCGCCAACGAAACCTTGCCTCCGGCGGAGAAGGGACGGGTAAGAGTAGAGTTGGGGTGGAGACGTCATAATCTGGCCAGAATAAGGATACTATTCAAGATCAAGGTGATGAACAGTGTTGTGTCTTGGTTCTTGTGTTTGGTGGTTGTTTGATTGTCTTGAGTCTCTTGACGTTGGGCACAAAGTTCTAAACATCTATAATAATAGTTTGTAGCTACCATACATATAACACTATTTTAGCAATTATGTTTCTTCTTTGCATTCAAAAAAAAATCTCTTAAATAAACAAAAATTCAGCTTCAGATTAAACAACCTAAATGAATTGGGTATTAGCTCTTGCTTTAGTATGCCATGATGTGTTCTAATATCCTCGGTGGCATGTACTATTTATTGTGCAATATTTGGTGTTCATGTGGCATTCTTAGGTTTGGTTTTGTGCAATGCTTTTTTATTTCTCTATGGGCCTCTATTTATTTATCCTCGGTTGATTATGTAAATATTATAGTGTGATTTAAGAGGATTTCAAATATTTGTGCAAACCATTGTTTGCACAAATAATTCTTGCCTTTTATCAACCCTAAAAGCAATAAACGAGTCAAACCAGTTCTGAACCGGTTTGGATCGAACCAAAGGGATGACCAATTCCTATTTTCGGTCCGATTTTAGAATAATTTCCATGTGATCCATTTACCAACACTCAAACCACTTTATGGATATGAAATGCTATGGTATTAGAATAATCCACTTTATTCTAATTCTTATCCTCAATTGTCTTTAATTGTTCTATTTATGTGGGGCACTTATCATCCAAGAATCCGATTCATTGAGTCTTGTTAGAGACAAAAGAGAATCATCCACTTATAAGACTCTTCATTTAAGCGTGTGAATAGATGTATTGTAAGGGCACCGACTAAAACTAATGCTAACCTAGAGTTTTCTTGTTTTTGTCTTGCAGGCCCAAAGCTGCCTAGCCCATTTGCGGTGTAGGTAAAAACGAATTGGGCCAAATAATGCAAAGCCCACTAGTGAAACAAAGATAAAAGTGCAACCAACAGAACCAAAATCACACTGGTTGATCGAGGAATCGGATAGGCATCATCAAAAATTCACACTGAAACGAATCAAGATATCGATGTCTATATTTCTAAAGGGATGCTTACCTTGAACAAAAGGCGAGCTATCCACTAGTAAGAAACCTGGAAGACAAAGTCGGATCAAGAACTATTGTATGTTGTAATATGTAAGCCATCATCTGCAATTGGCAAGATTTCATAGTGAATTAAAGACCAAGGTGAGAACCTGGTCCTCGTGGTTTTCTCCGGGCTCTCCAGTTCAACGTAAACTCCTCGTGCCACTCGTACACTGCAATCAAGAAAAGGAATAAGAAAGTGCTATAATCATAACATAGTGGCAGGTACTTTGATTCAAATTTGAGAACATAGAGCAGTTGATCCCTTATCATGTATATAAGGCGATACGACTCAGCGATTCAACAACAAAAAAACAATGTCTTGGCATGATAGGAGTAAAGTTCCACCTCCCAAGCCTGAATTGCTCAATGATCAAGGTTAGGGAGTGATCGTTGATGGGCATGGAAATAGACGAATGACAGTCATTGGATACGGAGCAACACATAATTCTCAAACATATGCGACAAAAACTGATCACATGATTGAGTTCAGGGATATGACACAGGAACATGGACGGGCTTTACTTCCGATAGAAAATGAAAAAGACATCAATTCTCTCCCAAGAAAGACGAAAGCATCCAAAGGCCCCCAGATCTCTACGACCTTATGCCCAAGGTAACTCGTACAAAAACTTATTCAGTTCATGACAACGTCCATATGAGAATTCAAGTTTACTATGCAGGCAAAGTAAAGGGAAATCCTCACTTCAAATTTCAAAAGGGAATTTTATGCCAAGGATGAGAGCAAGGGCGATACAAATGGATTTTCTCCACCTTCCCACATCGTTGGAATCTCCACCCTCACGGCAATGCCTCCAATTAAATACAAAACACCAAAGACTGTGTGGAGCAAAGAAACAAGCTATAATACTTCATTTCCTTACATTTCCTAGTCAGGAAACTACGAGCATAGTAAGAAAAACAAAGCAATTCAAACAGTCCCTTCTCCTCCCGCTCAGAAAACCATACAAGATGAAGAGGAAGGTTATGCCAAGGAAAAGAAGAAAGGAAATGAATTTTCTCCACCTTCCTACATAGGTCGAAACTCGGGTATGACATGAACTGATCTAGTTCCACATGAAACGGAGTGCAACACAACCATCGGAAATAATACATCTTTTACTCACCCTGCACAATCAAGAAAATATGAATCCAATGAAAAATACAAACCACATGTTTATGCTTCTTCTCCCACTAAGGTATAACCAAGAAAAGCTAATGTCTACCAGAATACCATTGACAGTTAAGAGGCCAAGTGGCATTATGGCGGTAAGGCAATTCCTCCGGCGAGAGCGTACGGTAAGGACGAGTACACTGAGACAATTGACTGCATCGAGGTTGCAAGAAGGTACAACGGTGTGCTACTATAGGAGAATTCCAAAAACAATAGATCATAAGAAGATTAAAAAGGGTACGTTTGTGTGTTGTAAGTGTGTAATGCTTTATGATGCTTATGGAAGATTCACCATCGTGATTGCTAAAGAGTATGTTTAATATAATTATATATTGTGTATAAATACGAAATAACTTGTCTTCAATAAAACGTAAAATGATTTTAAACTCGTAAACCATAGAATTTTGTTTCAAATTGTTTATACATCGTATTAGAGTGTTTTTTAAAACATGCATTTTCGTGTATAAACACATTAGCCAAAAATGCATTTGTTTCAACAAAACACACTTACGCGATGCCTAAAATCATTTCACGAGTGTTTTAATATCGTTTAGAGTGTTGAAATGTCAACATGAATTAGTAAATTAAAATAATAAAATGAGTTTGGATAATAGAATATGTTTATACTTAAGATATCTTATGCATATTTAATGGAAGTTGAAGAACTACAAATACAATTTTTTGCTCAAAGTTATATCATATTTGTAATTTCGTAACTTGAAGACATGCCCTTTACACAGTCCGTAAGTTAGGGATCGTGGCAAACATCACCCAATTTAAAACTAGGTTATAAAGGGGAACCACTTTTGGCCAGCTTATTCGTTTCCAACTAGAACCATACAACACATTATCTATTTTAGATCTGACTCTCTTAATTTAGTAAAATTTTATATCGATTCAAATTTTATTTTGATATAGATCGATGCGATCATTTGTTTACATGTAAAACAAACGGTATTAATATCATTAGGTGTTATTTTTACAATTTCATAAGTTAGGACATGCTATTTACACGGTTCCTATTTTTATAAGTGGGGATTGTTAGAATTATTGAGAATAAAGATAGAGAATTTAGTAATTACATGAATCCATTGGTATCAATAGGATTTCACCGTAACACAAAGTAGTCAAGTGGATCGTTAAATCTGATGGTGGGTCTTCCACATCAATACGTATTTGGTGGAGAAGTCCTTTAGATTTCTCAATGAGTCAATCTTTCGATGAAATGGAGAATAGATATGAAAGAATACGTATGACTTGGGAACCACAACTATATTTATAGACGACAGTTAGTGTTTTCTATTTCAGCCAATCATAGGAATAGAAACACAGTAGTTTCTACACAATAAATGTCACACCGTATTGGATATTCAAATCCAATTATTTGATCACTTTTAATATTATTATAAATAAGATAATTCTCAACACATAATTATTTACATATAAATCCAACATTTGATTAAGGATCTAATAGGTGCTACTTATGGAACTTTCTTATTTAAAAAAATTTTCACGTTAAACCAATCTTTTAAAATAGGACTGGTCACAAAAGATTGAAATATAAGGTTTATTTAAAGAACAAACATTTATTAAATCATTTTTATAGGCCAATTTGTAAACATGACTTCGGCTGCCGCAGCCTAAGTCAACCACCACGTTGACTTCCAAACGCGCGTGATTTCCATCTAACACCACGCGCTGCAGTTTTTTCTCCTATAAATTATGCCCTTCACGCAATTCCCCCCAAAAATTTCCATTTTTTCAGTGAAATAAGATGACGATGGCAGCTAACAGCCGATATAGGGCGGCAGAAACTAACGTAGTCAGAGAGACGCGCTTCCGAGGAGTTAGAAAGAGACCATGGGGCCGTTACGCAGCAGAAATCAGGGACCCCGTGAAGAAAACCAGAGTTTGGCTTGGTACTTTCGACACCGCTACAGAGGCGGCGCGTGCATACGACATGGCGTCGAGGAATTTCCGTGGCCGAAAAGCTAAGACAAATTTCCCGATCCCATCCGACGCAATACAAAGTCCCAGCCCAAGCAGCACCGTCGAGTCAACAAGTCCCGACTTAAACACACGCGCCGCAGTAGAACTCCCTCCCACGCGCCGCTCCCATAACTCCGGTTTCACCATCACCCATCCCGGAAACCCTTATTTCAAAACCCATTCTCCGGTTGCCTTTCTTCTCAACAGTCAGCCTGTTTACTTATCCCAACCGGTTGTACATCCGCCGCCGCGCAGAGCAGAGCAGATCGCACAAGTTGACAATAACGGCGGTGCGTTACGTAGCGTGTCTGAAACTTCTTCGGTGGTTGATGAGAATCATTGGTTTGGGTGTGTTCCGAAGAAGGTTCTTGATCTTGATCTGAATCAACCACCGCCGTTTGAAGCTTGAACGTCGAACAATTATATCTGTAAATAAATTTCAGACCGAGAAAAAACACGTTTTTCACAAATTCTTCTGCTATTGTAAGAAAATCAGTGCAAAGCTTAGTTTCATTGCGTAGCTTCGTCCTCTGTTTCTGAAATTTCAGTGTTCTTCAGTAATTAGGGTTTTACTGTAATGTTTCCAGAGATTTATTTTTATCAAAGAAAACACCATTTCCAATATTTCTGCCTTCATCCCATCAGTATAGAAGAATACTTGGTAAGTTTGAAATAGAGTTTGATAAATGGGGTGATTTGTGAGATGATTCTTGTGAATTGAATTGATTGTGATTTAAAAAAACTGTTTTGAAACAGTTTTGAAAAGTGATGCAGTGATCGTAATATCATAAAATGATTTTTTTATATTTTTTTAAATAATTATCTAGAACTAAAAAATTATATTTCATATTATTTTATGATAATTTCATTATTTCAAAATTATATTTTAAAAATGTTATATATATGTTTATAGTTTGAACACGTAATTGATAGAGTTGAAGAATTTATTGATCAAAATTATTTTTTTAAAAAAAAATAATTTATAATTTATCAAGGGTAAAATAGACATTTGGTAGATGCGTTCTGATAGCAGTTTGGTTAAACTAATTGTAAATTCATCGCTATTTTCTGTGGTCGCACGAATGCAATTATTAATTATGTTTGGTTAAAACATAATATAACTACTGTACGTTCACCACATCGAGCGGTGGACAGAGTTTCCAAATAACACAACTGTAATTCTAGCATTTCAGATCAAAATTAACATCCAACTTAGCTACATGTTAATATTAACTTTTTTTGTGTATACCCACCCAAATTGGTTCTTTATATTATTTTGCTAATTTTTATCAATGTTTCGAAATTTATTTTAAAAATACACTTATTTTTAACAATCGATATAACGTCAAGTATAACAATGCTATCAATCATTCAAATCTAGATCGATATAAAATTCCGAAATTATATGAAAACATGCATGTAACACGCAAGTCGAATGAAAGATTACAATTATCGAAATATATACATATATATACTAATTTTATTCATAAAATTACGATTGCTTGGTATTATATGTGTGAAAATCGATAACATTATCAATTTTTATCGATTGATTACAATTTTAGGGAGAAAATCTAAAAATACAATACAAAATTAGTTAAAATTCTTAAAATTCTAAAATGTTTTACATTAATCAAAATACACAACTATAAATTTAAGTAATATATATAATAAAAATACCATTATATATAATTAATACATAAAAACAACGATGCATAAAAAATTATAAATATCATAATATTAATATTAAAAATATAATATAATAAAAAAATACAGAAAGAGATAATTAACTTTTTCGTACGTGTATGATAAATCGTGTACTTCTAATCTATTAGTGATTGAGTTGTCGGCAGTGGACCCCCCGGCGGCGCCACCGCATGGGCTGAGTTATTAATATATTCAAACTTTGATGGGTCCCAAGTGACTACTATTTTAAATTAGACCATCTTCAATGTGGTCGTCTAGTCTCGTTCAGCGGCCAACATGACATAAATTTGTCCGTTCTGTAAGAGAGAGAATCCCGTCTGAAATACTCTTCTTTCTTAAATTTTAATTTTAAAAAATTTTAAAAAATTAAATTTAAAAGAATTATTAAATATAAAAAATTATAATAATATGTAAAATATAAAATTATAAATTATAAATGTTCGAATATAATTGAAGAGATTAGAAGAAAGTTATTTATAAAATTAAAAACTGATGATACGTACAAAGAAAGAATTGATATAGAAGATAGATTAAGTTATCGAAGGACATAATTGTGGACTGGACTAAGCTGTTCAATCGAGTCTCTACCTTACATTATCCCTTACACCTGGTGCACTGGCATGCCTGCCACGTGGCCATTTCACGCTTAATGCCAGCTGGCCGCCTTAAATAATTTTTATTAATTATATAAAAAAGGAAAAGAAACGTGGGTTTTTTCGTTCAAATAATATTAAAAAAAATCAGATTTTTTTTAGTATCAAACATGTTTAGTATATGCAACTGCGTATAATGGTGTCAAAAACCATTATACACAAATTACGTTTATATCTCTCCCCCAAATCTTCTATAAATAATCATTTATTTCTCTCCTCTTTACACCCATCTTCATTCTCATTCTCTCCATCATCCCACATATAATTATTAAGGTATAATTATGTTTCTTTAAATTAAAATTATTGTATTATTTAATTGTTTTTTATTACGTTTAATTATATTTTTTGTAAATAATATTTATTTTTAAATTATATTTGTTTATAATTATTAATAATTTTTTTAAGTTTTGTTTAATATGTTTATAATATTTAGTATACATTTCATTTCAATATTTATTGTAATTATGATTCATTTTTAATCATTTAAAATATTTAGTTTAGTATTTAGGATTAGGAAATTTTTTAAAGAGTAGATTCTTATGTTTAGAATGTTTAGTATATAATTTAATTTGAATATTTGTTTTAAAAAAATTTTTAATTAGTAAATGTTTATTTTAGTATTTACAAAAATTAGTTTTTTAAAGAGTATTATTTGTTTAAGAATATTTAGTATATTTTTTATAATAAGGATGTTTTTTTATCGTTTATAAATATTTAGTTTAGTGCTTAATATTAATTTATGATTTTTAAAAAGTAAATTTATGTTTAGAATGTTTAGTATATAATTTAATCGGAGTATTTGTTTTAAATAATAAATTTGTTGTAATTAGTAATATTTATTTAGTATTTACAAAAATATTTTTTAAAATAGTAGTATTTGTTTATAAAAATATTTAGTATATTTTTTATAATTATGATGTTTTTTTATTGTTTAGAAATATTTTGTTTACTATTTAGGATTAGTTTATGATTTTTAAAGAGTAGATTATTATGTTTACAATGTTTAGTATGTAATTTAATTGGAATATTTGTTTTAAAGAGTAGTATTTGTTTAGAAATATTTAGTATATTTTTTATAATTAGAATGTTTTTTTATTGTTTAGAAATATTTTGTTTACTATTTAGGATTAGTTTATGATTTTTAAAGAGTAGATTATTATGTTTACAATGTTTAGTATGTAATTTAATTGGAATATTTGTTTTAAAGAGTAGTATTTGTTTAGAAATATTTAGTATATTTTTTATAATTAGAATGTTTTTTTATCGTTTAGAAATATTTAGTAGTATAATTTTACGTTTGTTGTTTAATGTTGGTGAAAATTTTTTGATGCAGATATGAGTCACCGTCGTTCTCGTACTCCAGCTCCAACTACATTGTTGTATCGTCAAGAACAACATATTAGTAGCCAGATTATTCGAGGTGAACCTGGAGGTGTTTTACAGTTCAAGCATAGAGAACATTACATGTACATAATGAGGGAACTGGATAATAGAGTGACTGCATACTTGATTCAATGGAGGTTCTATGGCGTTTTGAAGACCATTAGAATGAGATTAGACACTCATCTAATGACTGCACTTATCGAGCATTGGAGACTAGAAACGCACACGTTCTTTTTACCTTCTGGTGAAGCGACCATTACTCTCCAGGACGTATCACTTATTTGGGGCCTACCTAATCAGGGCGTTCCTATTACGGGTCTAAGAAACATTAGAAGTGAAGTGGACTTGATTTCGTTTTGTACCTCCACTTTCGGCTGGACTTCCGATACATCCGTATTTTGTGAGCCGTATTTCAGAGTACGGTTTTTGGGAGAGTTTGTTGTTGCCCGGGCTGCATCACCCTTAGAAAGCGATGCAGAGGTCCTCCAGTTCGCTCGTGCGGTTTCTCTTTTGATCGTGGTGAATGTCATGTTTTCCGACAAAAATGGGGATAAGGCGAAGCTTATGTTGATGGATATTTTCGGAAATGTCGAAGAGTTCACATCAATGAGCTGGGGATCTGCTGTGCTCGCGAATTTGTATCGTGAGTTGTGCAACGGGGCGATGGGTTGAGCCACGGTAGGTGGAGCCTTTTGGCTAGTTCAGGTACTTTTTGTACAATATAACATTATTTAAACTTATATATGTTGTTAATATTTGTGTAATTTATTTCTTTTTACTTGTAGATTTGGGCATGGTCTCGTATACCAGTGATCACCCCTTCGTTAAGGAGGCGATTCGTGGATGATGGTTACGACAATCGGTGTTTTCAGTATTATGGGTGGAGGTAAATTTGATACCGGCCACCATGACACAGGGAACAACTCTATACGGTTATGTAAAGATTTCCTAGATCTTATTGGCCGTAGGGAGGTATGGTATGCAATTATGTTTTTTATATTTTCGGTTGTTTTCATTGTTCTTTTGTAGTTTGTATAGATGCCGTACGAAGATGTAGACCTACAACAAGCTGATGAGGTCACTACTTCGATGTGGTTGTACACCAAGCAGTTGATATACTTCGATCGCGTAGAGCCACATCACCCTGACCGTGTATCTCGGCAGTTTGGTCTGCCACTTTGCATTCCCCAGGCCCCAGAACCTGCAGATGTCCTTCACCAGTTGCATTCATACCGGAGCGAGAGAGAGCAAGATTGGTGTACCATTCACGCACAGTGGATTTCTATGTGGGAAAACTGCCACGAACATTTGTGCGGTGAGTTGGAGAGAATGAGCGACGATACATACTTCGCATGGTACAAATCACACGAGGTCATGCATTTGGCGGTACGGTCGGAGGAAAGCAGCCGATGGAGGGGAGGATTTGCCGAGCCAATGACTCACATGGTAATGTTTAATATGAGAAGTTTTTAACTAAGTTTCTTAACTAATTATTTGGAATGTTACTTTTGTAGGCAGCTGATTTAGAGGAGATGACCGAGACTCAATTAGGGGGAAACGTGGATGCTTCACAAAAGGTGAGGGAAGTAGGAGCCACTGCATTTTCACAAGTGTATGGGTACTGGCCTTCCCCTCACTACACAGATCATGGTAATGGGTTTAGTCCACCTATGACCCAGCCTCTACGTCATGAGACGTAGCCATCTTTCCCCCTATCCTATGGTGGAACAAACCAGGGATGTCACTCGTATCAGGATATGCGACCGAGTCCTGAAGTTGGGCAAAGTTCGTGGCAACCCCGGTATGAAACGCCACAGAATGCCCCTCGGCCTGTTGATAGTGTCACGCCTCCCTTATGACGCGGTCGTCGCCCTCACAGAACACAGAGGAGAGGATCTAGTAATGTACCGCCTTATGATGATACTATAGATTTTGATTTTTTATGATTTATACGATTACTTATTATTGTTTCGAAATTCTACAATGTTATGTTTTACGGTTAAAAATATTTTTAAACGTGAAATTCGACACTGTAATTAAAAAATTATACACTGTAATTTAAAAATTTAAAAATATTTTAATTAAACAATTAAAAAATTAAACACTGTAATTAAAAAATATTCTTCACTATAATTAAAAAATTAATTATATATATCCATGTCAGTTTGGATTCTTGTGCTTCGTCTTCGTTCTGGTCTTCTTTTTTTTGAGCGCGAATGGTCATGCCATAAAATCCATCCGGGGTTAGTCCACTCGTACTCTAGCCTTAAGGAGTTCAAAAACGCATGTTCATAAGTTGATCGGAGGGTCTCCAACGTAGTGCTATATATGAACATGTTATCTGTTTGTCGACCTATTATTATCGCGGCTCTGATTGCATGGAAGCAAGGAACCCTATATGTATGTCATTTGGAACACATGCATGTTTGTCGCTAGAGGTCAACAGTGTGAATGTATGACGAAATGCTCCTTCCGCTTTCGACCTCTACTTGTGCTACGAGTCTATCAGGATCTCACATTACTATACCGTGGTAATTAGCTTTTCTTTTTGCTCGGCGGTAGAAATCTTGAGCTGCAGGCGAGAGGACATCTGTGTTCGAAGTCATGCTTCCGATTTTACGCCGACGCTCCATCAATGTTCAGTTCGCCTGATATAATGTAGTCATGACAATCTTACAAATTGGAAGACGTCGAACATCTTTCAATGCTCCATTAATTGCTTCAACCTGGTTAGTGGTCAGTGTTCCATAACGTTTGCCGAGGTCGAGGGTCAGAGTCCACTTCACTTTGTCTTTCTCCTCTAACCATCACCATGCATCAGGGTTCAAATTTTGAATTTCCGTCATGTCATTTAGCCTTTTGTACTCATTGGATCTTGCTCCCGCTCTATACGCAATCCGTTTTAACTCGGAGTTTTTGAATGCGCTATATAGGTTGGAGCAAAAATGTCGGAGACACCACCGATGGTGCAAGTGCCCGTTCTGGAAACCTTCCAATTCATTCACCGCTTCTAGAATACCTGCAGCTCGATCGGATATCAGACATGTTTCTCGTTCCCTAATTACATAACGATCGAGGTTTTGCAAAAGCCATTTCCAGGCTCTGCAACTTTCAGTGTCTACCAATGCAAAAGCAACGAGGATAACATGTCCACCACCATCGCGACCGACGGCCACAAACAATTTATGATTGTATCTGAAAAATGATGTTACTTAAACCAGCCATGATCTATCAAAGTAAAAAACTAACTACACAATTTATCATACCTTGAATACAAGTGGGTGGTGTTAATGGAAAGAACTGGATCACAGTATTGATAAACGTCTATGCTAGGTCGGAAAGCCCAAAACACATAGTAAATCATGTAGTTAGGGGAGCCAATCGTTGTTTCCTGCAAATTCCATTTTACAATAGTCCCATCATTCCTTAAAATCATCTCGTGGAACAACGATGGCAATTTCTTCATTGAAGACTCCCACGAACTGTACACCATCTCAAAGTTACGATGTACTGCGTATCAAGCTTGCTCGTACTTCACAGTCAACCTATAGTTTACGTGAATATGGGTCTGGACCGTTCGCATTTTATATATATGAAAGAAGAAAAAAACTTTTTAGAAACTCATGATAATATTATTTTATACTAAGAACAATACATACCGTTATCATTTCTGATGAATGACTTCATCTCGTAAGCAATAAAATTCCGTGAAAGATTGCGGTGACATTCTTCCAACAATACATTATCACATGAATGACCATAAACGTACATGGAAATATGCCACACGCGGTCACGAGCCGAACAGATCGCTCGTAGATGAAACAGACATGTACTGCTTACACATCTGATTACCCACTTCTCCAAATTGCTCTCTATTACTCTGTATTGCCACCGTCTATGAATATGAAAATGAACAATACAGTACTGCAAGTGAAACTTATCTTTGAATTTCATCCTAACATCAAGATGGGATGTGTCAACGTCGTATTTCGTGTACCGACGTTTTGAAGTGGGTATATCATTATCATCTCTTTCAAAAGTCGTTGTCAGGTGAATGAACCTCATGTCTATTTCCTCCGATGAGCATTGCAATCCCCTAACTAAATCACTAACATTATGTACAGACCTAGCTGGCTGTAGGTCGTCCTCTGGTTCCAGATTCTCTGTTTCATCTTCATCTTCGATTTCGATTTCCGGTTCTGGATCATTATCTAAAGCATCCTCGTTATCTTCTGCCATACTTATATTACATACGCATGAATACTACACAATAAGTATTTAGACATCTTGGTATTCTAGTACCTTGCGAAGTAGACGGATTCCCACTAGACATTGCATTGTCGGTGTTCTAATAGTTAAAGCTGCTTAGGTTGTGAATGCTATCGTAGGCCGGGTAACTCGATTCATGTTCAGGATTGTCAGCGGAAGATGTTGATGACGGAGGATAATTCAGATCAAAATTAAACCAAGAATTGTTATAGAGATTCATGAAATACTAAATATTACCGTGGAAATTGCAACTAAACTTTTGTAACCTCTACTGCAAATCGGTGTCGATTAATTCTCAGTAGTGAATTTCAAAATGATTCTAGCGCGATATATATAGATATATTACCAAACGCGGCCGCGGATTATGAATAGCGGCCGCGTATACTAAACGTGTTTGACACTAAAAAAAATCCGATTTTTTTTTAACATTATTTGAACAAAAAAGCCACCTTCAGTGTAGGTTATATTTTTTAATGTATATATTTATTTCTACATCAAAATCAAAATTAATATTAATAATATGGTTATATTATGTATTCATTTTGAAAATTAGAATATAGTTTGATAATGCGTTTTTATAATATGATTAAATATCAAGAATGCATTTAGTGTTTTGTAAAGGATAAATTGAATTGTATAACAAGAATGATGTTTTGTATATAATTAGATTTATTCAAGTTGAACTCATCGTCACTAACATCTACATGATGAAAAAAATTATGTATGAATATAGTTACATGTTAAAGATACATAAGAATAGCTAATTTACAAATACATCGAACGATGTTGTAAATGTGAGATTGTTGGAGGTGAAAGAAAATATAATTTTTTGGAAGATATCTTTGTAATTTAAATAACGAGAATGAATTCTGATTTTCAGATCCAACCTCCTACCTAAAATTACAATAATGAAAATGTAAATGCAATATTGTTCAATAAAAATTAATTATGAAAACCTCTTCAATAAAAATTAATTATAAAATTAATGATGTTATAATATACACTTGTGAGCATTATGATAAGTGTATATTTTGAAAACATATTCAAATAATAATTTAAAAATTCATTATATTTATAATGAAAATGTAATACTATTTAATAAAAATTACAATAATGTATTACAACATCAAAATGCACAATTTATGCAAAATAATATCATATATTTGATTTATAAACTTCTTAAATGAAAAATAAAAATTACAAGTAAAATATATTATATATTTATTTTAAAATATATTTTTATAATTAATTTAAGTTAATTGATGAGAGAGATAGGAATCTCTCTCTTTATAAACTAATTAAATTTTCATTATATATTGCAACACACATTTTTAAGTTGAATCACCTAAAATCTACAATACATAATAAAATCGTGTTATTATCTACAAATTGAATTGACTAAACTTCCCGGTAATAGTAATAAGGATTTTGACCGACTCATCTACGATAGATAATATATTACAATTATATAATCTAGATGAAATTATATTATGAATGTTCACGAATATAACGTATAAAAGAAATATACTATAATGACTTGAACAATTCAATTACAGTGATATTCAATGTTAGACAATTCTATATTTCAACAAAACACGAATAAAATAAAACAACTCGTGAGAGTATCATCATCTACTTTGAAAACGATCAAAGTTGGACTATTTTTACATCAAATCTCACAGAATATGCCAAAGAACATTCACTTCCTTTCAACTCTTGTTAATGACAAGGCCTTGAATTTCATATACATCAACACTATAAATAAATAAGCATTGAAACACTGACATCAACAACAAGAAAAAAAATGCAGGCTTCCATTCTAATAAAACTATTTCTCTTGCATTCTCTTGCTCTACTCTCTACTGCACAAAATTATGATTTCTTTTACTTGGTTCAACAGGTAAAACTTCAGTTACGTCTTTACGTATCCTCGATTTCATAAAATATATCAAATTGAGTAAGCTTGATAAAAAGGAATCACCTCTTGACAGTGGCCTGGATCATATTGTGACACTAAACAAGGCTGTTGTTATCCCACAACGGGAAAACCACCATCGGATTTTGGGATTCATGGACTCTGGCCGAATTACAATGATGGCACATACCCTTCTGACTGTGATCCAAATAACCCCTTTGATCCATCTCAGGTAACTATATAAATACACACAACTCATTTATCAATGATGAAGATAAGTAATAGTTTGATAGAAAACGCAGGTTTCAGACCTGTTAAGCCAAATGAGTGTACAATGGGCTTCCCTTTCTTGCCCCAGTAGCAATGACGTACCATTTTGGACACATGAATGGGATAAACATGGAACATGTTCAGAGTCTGTGTTAAATGAGCACGCATATTTCAGTCAAGCCCTCTCACTGAAAATCCAAAGCAATCTCCTCCAAATTCTGAATCAAGCAGGTGAAATCCTCATCTTATAAAACTAAAAAACCACGAATACCTAATCAATTGAATCTATTTTATTCAGGGATCAAACCCAATGGGAATTTCTACAGCCTGACCAGCGTGAAAAATGCTATAAAAAATGGAATTGGGCATACTCCTTATATAGAATGCAATTCAGATTCTTACGGGAATAAACAATTGTACCAGGTTTACATCTGCGTTGACGCCTCCGGCTCCGTGTTCATCGATTGCCCTGTGTTCCCAAGTGAGGGACCTTGTCCTTCAAACATAGGGTTCCCGTCCTTCTAAAAACGTCGTCGTTTTGGTTCGATGGCTTGTATAATAATTATCAAATTCAAATAAAAAGGCGCAAGGACATTATTAATTAATGATGTTATTCTTATTTTAATGATATACCATAAAATTCATAATTCAATCATATAACCTTATAATAGGGTTATCGAATAAAATATCAGTATCATTTAGTATTTCACGTATCAAAAGATATCCGATATGAAAATATTATATATTTTACAATACAAATTATAGGTTATTTAACCAATATTATACAAATATATGTTATTATACCAATTTTTTTCAAGGTATAATTTTAAATAATGTTATTTAGCAAAATCTCCTAGTATATTTTTGATGGATTTAAGAAATTATGCAATAAAATAAACCCAAGGACTTAAAAAAATAAAATATATTATTTTTTATATAATATTTCATTCCACCATAAGTATTAAGAGTTCCAAAGTATCTACATCAACCATAATCAACTAACTTGATTGGTTATTCCCAAAATACCCTTCACGATTTATCCTTGACGAATAAGGACACGTCATCACCGACCAAATCTTGTACTCCAAACAAAAAACTGACCACCCAACGACTGTCATCTTTCAGGACCACCAATTTCCCTTCAAGATACAAATTGCAGGAAGCAAAGAATATACCCTCGTAGTAAATGGATATTCCATAACAATTTGCAGTATTAAAAATCAAGAAACAATGGCGAATCGCGCTGCTCTAATCGAACGATGAAATCACAAAAACTGGAGCTTTTTCTCTTCTCTGTACTGCTTCAACTTATCTCAATCTTGGGCATTAACGCTTTCGATTTCTTCTACTTGGTTCAACAGGTATGGGTTTTGTTTTATTATTCGTTCTACTTGTATTGATGCTTTCTTGTTTTATTTCCAGTGGCCGCCGGGTGTCTGTGACACAAACCAGAGCTGCTGTTTTCCGACGACCGGAAGGCCAGCTGAAGATTTCACTATCCACGGCTTATGGCCAAATTACAACTCCGGTGCTTGGCCGTCATACTGCCGCCAACACGATGAGCTCCGTAGATCGGAGGTACGCACGCACATGGTTTCATTTTAAAGCTATTTTGTTCCCTTCTCCAAGATGAAGTAAAAAGTTCTTTTTAGAGGAGATATGGGCTAATTTGGTGGAATATTAATATTAAATGTATTTTTTAATTTTAATTTAAGTTTAATATTATAATTTTAATGTTAATATTAATATTCATTTTATTATTAATATTAAAATAATAATAACAATAAAAATGATAATTAATATCAATATTTTATGGAGAGTTATATCCATAAATTCTATATTTATTATGTCATCATCATAAAAACGTGGCTGTTTAGGTGGCGTACTAAATTCTCCACGTGTCCTATGTCTTCGATGTCTTTTCCTATCACGGCTCATTGAAGACGGTTCATTAGGATTAGGGTCTGGTAGGTATAGCGGAGGCTAGTACTGAGTTGGTCAATGTACAAGATGACATTGAAGATATAGGGAAAGGCATCGAATACATATGACACGTGGAGAATCCAGTACGCCACCTAAGCAACCATGTTTTTATGATGATGACATAATAGATATGAAATTTATGGATAGAACTCTCCCATAAAAATATTGGTATTAATTATCATTGTTGTTATTATTATTTTAATATTAATAATAAAATGAATATTAATATTAACATTAAAATTATAATTATAATATTAGACTTAAATTAAAATTAAAAAATACATTTAATATTAAAATTAAATTAAGAATCAGCTGCTGACGTGGATAGCGTACGACGTCCGTTATAGCTGTCAACGTCAGCAAATAACGGACGGCGTCCGCTATAGCTGTCGACGTTAGCAAATAGCGGACAACGTCCGCTATCCGCACTAAAACAATATTCCATATTTTAAAATACAATATTCGGTTAAAGTAGTCGGTGATATCAAATATGGGACTTCTAATAGAAATTAGTAGGACTCAGAAATATATTCAATCTTAAATATTTGTAAAATATCTTTTTATATACATATCCTTTTATTTTAATGGTTTCATATAACTTATAATCATTTGAAAAATTAGAGAAAATTATGCATTCAATCATCATATTTTGTAGTTTTAGTGAATTTCTTTTCTAATAATTTGAAACGATATATTTAATCTTCAAATTTTAAGTTTTTAATAAATTTTATCATCTAATTTTACAATATTTATCAAATCATATTCTAAATTGGCAAAATCGGTACCCCAGTTTTATTTTAGACGAGAACTTCAATTGTTAAAATTAAAATTTTAGGAACCAATTAGATCATACAAACTAAATTTTAAGAATTTATTTTATTAAAAAATATAAACTACGGAGATCGATTTTATCATCTTCATATTTTGGTGATTACAATTACTACATAATAATTTAAATTTAAGGACTAAAATTACCAAAATCATTAATTATGAAGATCAAATTTGATATTGTTAGAAAAATTATAACTTATATTTTTGTTTCAATCACAAGAGATGTGGATATAATATATAATAGTGACAAATCAAACATAAAAATACTTAATAAATCAATGATAGCATGATGATTGAGTTAGTTAATGAAGAGTTATGGGATGATCTTTGAAATCTTATATTCATAGTCAATCTTCCAAAATTAATTAACCCGACTAAACAAATTTAAAATACAAGCTCAACTTATCGGATAACCATCTAGGTAGCAGATCTCCTCGGTAGATTACGTACAGAATGGCCGACGTTAGCTTGTCCATCGGCTGATGGTATGAGATTTTGGGATCATGAATGGGAACGTCACGGTACATGCTCGTCTTTAGATCAACACACTTACTTCCAAGCCGCTCTTGATCTTAGAGATAGAGCAAATCTTCTCAATATCCTCATGCGAGGAGGTAAATTTTTGACAAATCAATTGTAGTATAATTCATCGATCTTATAGTATATCTATAATGTGGAAATTTATGACAGAAATTCGTCCCGGCAACTTTTACACGTTAGAACAAGTAAAGAATGTTATTCGGGATGGCCTAGGGTATGAGCCTTATATTGAATGTAATTTGGATACACAAGGGAATCATCAAATCTATCAAGTTTACTTGTGCATCGATACTTCGGCATCGGAGTTCATTAGTTGCCCCATTTTCCCACATGGACGATCATGCAGGACGATGATTCAATTTCAAGGGTTCGATCTTGATTCAATCTAATTCGAAGCCCAAGATGAATGTTGAATCGGTTTGTTTGGATATTATCTTTAAAAAGACCAATGTAGTAATGTGTGGTCAGTGGATTATCTTAAATTCATTAAAGTTTGTGAGACTCAAATATCAATGTACCTTTATATCTAAAATAAAATCAAAATATATTTTTAAAATTTTTAAAATTAATGATCACACATTAAGCTTGTTTGGAACTCAAATTAAAACTACGGTGCGATTTTTAGATCGTGAGTTTTTAATGGTACACAAAACACAAGCTTAATTACAATGTGATAATAGTTACAAAATCACAATATCATCACAAATGTTAAAATCAGATGTGGTCTCATCGTGATTTTAAAAAAGACGAATTTACATTTAATTTTATTAATTATAATATAATTATATTTATTATTTTATATATATAATGATATATTAATATTTTTATATAAATCACGATCATAATATCTCACCACAACACAGTTTTAAAAAACTATACCAAACAAACTCATTATATTGTTTAGTAATAAAATCAAAATTACAATGTTGCAATATTACTGAAATCATCATTTTTAGGCATATATAAAACAATTTATTAAATATGATTATTCTCATTGTTTTTTATATATAAGATATATAAATAAACACTATTTTTATATCATAATATTTCAAAATACATTTAATAATTTTATCTTAAAACACCTTAATTTTAAAAACCTAAATTAAATAAACCTATTATTGGATGTTTGTTTTTAGAAGATGGTTAAAATTAATATTTTATATGTAAAACACCTAAACCCTAAACCCTAAAATGTAAAATTAAAACAACTAAACCCTAAACTCTAAACTCTAAACCCAAGTTCAAACCAAGCAATATCTATACTAAGGATTTAACTATCTCCCTCATCCTTCGGAACAAACAACCAAATAAAACTTCTTTCTTCACAAATCCAAATTAAACATTATAGTATTCCAAATGCATCATTTTAGCTGGTTGTTTAGGACCTTTACAATGACAAAAAAATAACTCATGAATCACGAAAGCATAAGAGTCAAAATCTAACTGCAGAGTGAAAGTAACTAAACAAACTTTCACATGAAATCTACTCCGCTATTTTGAACCACAAGAACAGCAAATAGTTATCCCCAAAAGCATACGAACAAATTTATCGACATTAGCTACATTAGTTCAAAATTTACAAAAAAATAAACTAATAAGAGAATCTATTCAAAATACAGATGAAGAACAAATGGAACTTTCAGAAATGGTATAAAATGTGGTGGCATTTGGAGACAGGCAAGCAGGTTAAAGTACTCAAAATTGAGACTTTAATACTAAGTCTGTACTATGATACCAAAATTTGATATATGGGCTACAATATTAAGGCATGCCACAGAGAACCCGCAGCAAATTCAGAGCAATACACTTAACCTCCACCATTTTAAATTGAGCCCTCAAGACAATAACTTCATTTGAATACTAGCAAAACTGTAAAGAAAATTGCATTAAAAGTAACATCTAATGAACAGAATTAATCCCCAGAAAAACATAAGTCCAACAGCATGTTAGAAATTCAATTGCTGGTCACAAGCGTTCCAATAAAACATAAGTGCATATAATCAAACACCTTCCCCTCAAATATCGAACATGTAACACAATCAGAACACATTCGTTCAACAAAAATTTCAGTACAAAATCATATAAAAAATAACCCTGAAGCACAAATTAATAGAAGATCACATTGTTGTGAAAAATAAACATACAGCGCCCGGGCTACAAGAACAGGCGCGATACAAGTAGGGTTTTGAACTTAGAAGGTTATTTATATATGGGCCACGAATGCTTCTTTTTCTTCTTTATCTTTCACCCCCAAAATCTTCCATTATTATTCTTTAGCCCTCGTAATATTCCTATATTTGATAATTATTTGTAAATAAGATACTTTTATATAAAAAATTGTTTATATTCTAATATTTTTATTATAAAATATATAATATGCGAGTAATATTTTTGGTATTAAATAAGCGGGTACGCTCAGTTTCTTTACCAATTATAGGGCTAACCCAATAATGGGCCTAAGCGAAGAACATTCGGCCCAGATAGTGGCCTCATAATACACTTAGCATTTAATATTCTTTATTAGACCAGGATAAAATAAGATATTTGGGAATGATAACTTGTAATATAGTACTTATATATGTTTATTTTTAAATTTTAAAAAATACGCAAATCACAACTCTTAGCTTAAAATGAAACCCTCTCAATGGAGATGCCTTAACAATATACTTACAATTAAAAATTAGAGGCATAATAAAATTGTAGATAAACTTTTATGTGTTACGTGGGTGTCACGAGAAAATAACATTTCAAAGTTTGATCAATCTAGTATCACGATGGAATACAAACTCTTAAGAATCAACTTAAGCAATCAAAGCAATGCAAAAAATAAGTTTATCTATCAAATCCTTGCAATATATAGTTGTTGTGGTCTAAAATATATGGGTACCAACAGTCAACATATCCGATATTATCGTAACATGTTTTGAGATTTGTTTCGATTGAGGAACGATAATTTAAAATACAAATAAAGAAATGAACAAACGATTTAACGTGAAAAACTCCACTAAGAATGAGAAAAAACCACATAGCTAAGAGTAAGAATACTCTTAGATGAATACATTAGTAAAACATTCAAGTTTACATCGAATTACATGCTTAAAAAAATGACCAAGGGAAGTAGCGAGAGCCAAAGTGGCGATAATATTGGTTGCACGCGTGAAAAATGATCCTCCTCAACTAGTTATTTCACATTGTATTTATATAAAAGAATCATGCTTGGAAAACTATCCTAACCGCCTATAACAACGTCGTTTTCCCATATCAGAAACATGACAAAGCACCTCAAGGTCGCTAATCGCATAACCTTCGATCCTACCAATTAAATGGGCATTCGGGCTTCATTGGCTACATAGGCCTTCGGGCCTTGTTATATTAAATGGGTCAAATTACTAACAAATTTCGGATCATGGATCTTGTAAGTTCGTCTTTTGTCACACGGGCCAATCCAGAATAAATTTGGTTTCCATCAGTTCGGGGTATCGGGCACCGAATCTCTCATCAGTAATCATGAAATGCGCTTTAGGGTTATGGTCAATTTCCCAATTTTTTGACCTCAACTCTGTAGGAGTTCTTGGGCTAACGTAAGGTTGTTATGCAATCTGAATTATTCATGTTCGAAATATATTCAATTCGTATATGATCGTATTCGTTCTTTCGAATAAAAATAAAAATATTGTTGGAACCTTTTATAATGTTTGTTAATAATTTGAACGAAATTAACATTTACGTAAAAAAATATAAATTTCGTAAATAAATACTCTATTTTATTTAATATAAATATTATTCAATGAATTAAAAAATCTATCATATTTTGCATTATCTATTCAATATTTTATATATTTTTTATTTAATTATATGTACTATAATATTTTTATTTTATTTCTTCTAAATATGATATTATATTCTTTTAATTTGTCAAATTTTAATCAAAAATTTTATATCAAATTTGAATAGATCTTTCGAATAAATTCTTCGAACGCATATGAATATTCACATAATTATTTGAGTAATATTCGAAAATGAATTTCTATTCAAATAAAATGTGAACGAACATAAACACTGTTTGAATAAAAATATAAACGAATATGAACATATAGATTTCAATTCTTTCACATTGAATTAAAACTCTGGGCTGAAGTTGGGATAGTTGTCATCCAAGTATTTATTTGCTCTTATATTGGAACTCGTGTTGAACAACATGTCGATCTATCGATATCGATCGAACATTCGGATCCAACAACAACTTATTAATAAGTTTATTTATTTAATTTGTTTATTACAATGTGTTATAAAGTAACAGAATACGAATTATCTTTAACAAGTTCAAGTATGTTGATAATTGATTTTTGTCGCATCTGAATTTTGAATTAAAAAGTAAATTTGAACGATTTATTATATGAGATTAGTAGTATAGTAATTGATTTATTAAAGTTTTTTACATTGTTTATCTTATTTTATTGTAGAAAATTTTAATATATATTAAACTTGTTTTCAAAAACCGAACCGATTTTGGTCGGTCGGGCCGATTTGGACCGGACCTCGGTCCTAAACCACTCCGGTTGAGAAACACTCACAAGTTTATAGAGAGGAGAGAGAAACCACGCATTTAATTGTATTTTCATGTGGGACTCATATATTTTATTTATTTTTAAAAGCTATATCCCAACTGAAAGCTTTTATTTATGCAGCTCATTCCCTGACTTCTTCTCTTCTCTTCTCTAGTGGCATTCTCTTCTTCTTTATTTATGTTATTTGCTTTCATTAGAATGGGTTAGGTTCCAAACCTCAATTATTTGCTATTGTAATGGTGTTTTATAATTTCAATATAAAAGTTTTATTTCAAATTTACTATTGAAAAAATATTAATTTAAACCAAATTTATAAAAATATTTAATAATATATAATAAGAAAATGACAATTTTTCATTAACTGACACAAAAAAATTAGTTATATGTTTACATATTCTTATTTTCTTAAAATTAAATGTAGAACACTGACATTTGTATATAAATTAAATTAAATTAAATATTTTTGTATGGATGTGAGAAATAATTAACACGAAAACCGGTCTGATTTAAAGTTAATTAATTTTTTATGCTTAAAAGTCCTAAACACGAGAAAAATCCATATTTAAATCTTGATGAACTTGAGGTATTCTTTTTGGTAAGCAACGATTTTAACGACTAATAAATTATCACTTGTTGGTATTAGAAAATGGATAATGATACTATTTTGAAATTTTTATTTTAGATGTTTCTATTTAATAGATATAAATATAATATACATAAGTTAAATAATTAAAAAAATATTAAATAATAAAAACGAGTAAACCGGTTCTCAACCGGTTTGGACCGAACCGAATGGATGACCGGCTCGTGTTTCCGGTCCGGTTTTAGAACATAGTTTCAAACTCTTCTTGTGTAAACTGATTTAATTATATTAATTAAACAAACAAATTTTAAAAATTTTGATAGCTGTAGAAAAAAAGTTAATTTATGAATTGATTTCATATAATAAATGGGGAAATGATGTTGTGTATAATGGGAGAAATGCATTAATTGAAAGTGTGCTATTAGTATTGAGGGAAGGTCATACCTTAAATTTAGGCCAATTATACAACTTTATATTTATACCCAATAATTTCTAATATTATTTACCTCATTTATGAATTACGCGCTTATCCAACTATCTTATTTCAAAATTTATAATTACACATAAATAAAACTTTAAATTTATTTTTTTAAAAATAGTTCTCATTATTATGCTATAATGACCACCTTTACCATGAGCTATAACTTCATGAGTTTTTCATCGAAAATATGATTATCTTTATAATTCTCATGCAATTTAGATCAACAAGAGTATAGTGTCATGTTTTCATAGCGATCTATATACATGTCAATATTAGGTGGACACGTATAGAGTTTCAGGTTAGAACATGAGTTTTTGAGTTCCAACTCTAAATAATAGTTTATTAAAAATTATTTTAATATTATATATATTTTTTTATTCAATATATATATTACAAGTCGATATGAAAATATTGAGAAAATGATATATTTAATCTTAAACTTCATAGCTATGTTGCGCCGAAGTTTCTGGCTATTGCCGCTCCCGCTTTGGAAACGTGTCGAATCGCATCCAAATCTATGAAACTTCCAAGAAGCACTTCATTTTATAAAACATCTTTGAAAATTTATTTTTAAATATTGTTGGTTATTAATAGATAATAGTTTTTATCAACGTAAGATTGATGAGGTTTCCAATGTCATGTTTTAATTTTCAAGTTTAAAATAATAATTATCATTATAATTTATATAATTATATTTATAAAATAGTGGGTTAGGAGTCGCTTCGGAAATCTGATTCTTCTAAAATTTCGGCTTCAGCGATTCCACTTAGGAGTTTCGGCGAATCCGTTTTAACGAATCCAAACATCATAGCTTCATAGTGTTGACAATTTTGACCTCATTATTTGTAATGATATAATTTGTCTTCAAATTTTAAGATTTTGATAAATTTGGTTATATAAATTTGCAATATTTGTCAAATTAGATATCCAATTTAGTAAAATATATCTTCAAAATTTGATTTTGGCACAAGAATATCAAATGTCAAAATTGAAACTTTTGACTTAATTATGTCATAGTAACTAAATTTTGACAGTAGAATTTAACAAAACCTAGTAACCTATTAAGTGTAATATCAATTGTGTTATCTGCATATTTTGTAGATCACAATTGACACAATAATCAAATTTTATGAACTTATCAACATTATAAGACTATGAAGATCAAATTTTATGAAATTATTTGTATAATATGGGGTAAAGGAAGGTAGAAGAAATGAAGAACCATATCTTTTGTAAAAGTAATTGTAAGAACGACAGAATTATAAAAACGTAAGTCAATGATTGTTGTTGGGGTAGTTATAGTATGTGTCTCGGACCACGGGAGCAGGTAACTCGCTGCATTTGTGGTCCAATCACACGCCACTTCGTTTTAGTCACTCTCATCAAACACACACTCATTTAATATTTCTCACCCTACTTTAAATGAATATTTAAATTATATTAATTTGAATTTCGATTTATTTATTTACAACTAAAACACTTCTAACAGTTTTAGCTTTACGGGAGTGGAGTTATTACATCTCTAAACTCCTAACGACTACAAAATTGTAGAATAAATACGTTAGATCTTTTAGGTTTAAAGTTTAAGGTTTATGAATAATACTGAAATGTGAAACTCTCAATCGAATATTTACGATACACTATAAGATTTGTCAACTCTTATGAGTATACTATGAATATTTAGTCATATATTATGAATTTCGGAAACAATTAGCGATATTCTATACTATGAATTTCTAATCAACGAACAATACTTAACCCGTATAAGCTGAATTTTCCAAAAAATATCGTGTCGACTAGGGGTGTTGTTCATTCGATAAATACCTAATAGAAATTTCCAAAACTGAATAATTTAAAAATATATATACATATTACTTAACCAAATTTTTCCGGTTTAGTTAGTTTGGGTAAATACCATTCGTTTCAATATATATACCATAATACCGAATTTCAAAGAATTAAATTAAAATAAAAAAATAATCATAATATTACATTAAATTATATAAATAAATACACAAATTGATATTTTAAATTTTAAAAAAATGTTAAATAGATATTTGGTAACTTACCAAAATTGAATTTTTTTACCAAATCAAAATGCAAAAATTTTTTAAACATAATACCTAACTTATTTTCAAAATTCAGAATCAATTCATAAAAAAATGTTAATATTTAGTTCCATATTAATTTTTTTTCAAATAATGTATGAGAGTGAATTTTTGTAGTTTTAGATTAGTAAAATATCCAACATATAAATATAATTGAATTGTAAAATTTTTAAATATTAAAAAACATGCACTTATTAATTTATAGTACTTGATCTAAAAGAGCCAAAACAAACAGTGAGAGTTAAAGATGTCACTGAGTTTGAGTACTTTGAGGTAAAAGATTGAGAGGGAATTTGCAAAATAGCTGTCAAATAACATGCATTTGTATATTTTAAATAAAAATAAATTAAATAATTAAATATTAAATATATATTTTAATTAAAAACACATATTAAATTAAAATACAATATATTAACATCAAATTTAATACATTTACGTTGTAAAATAAATTAATATAGTTTAACGAAAATAGTAAGAATTTGGTAAATTGAATTAAATTACGATTGAAAATATTGATAAAATATTATATCGAACAAAACGTAAAATACCAGGTATAGAACAATATATGGGTCACACGCCCCGAATTAAAATATATAATTTCATATCGATCGTTGTTTTGTCCGAGAACTCCCGGTATCTTGTTATTGGGTCGGATCTAGTGTTTTTCTGGGTATATCAAAAATACCCGATCCGATACCCCTTGTATTTTACATATTGATCAATATGCAAAATATATATATTCCGATTCGGAGCATATGACCGATATATCGGTCGATACGCTCACGTTTCGTTCGATATAATATTTTCAATCGTAATTTAATTCAATTTACCAAATTCTTACTGTTTTCATTAAAGTAGTTTAATTTATTTTACAACGTAAATGTATTAAATTTGATGTTAATATATTGTATTTTAATTTAATATGTATTTTTAATTAAAATATATATTTAATATTTAATTTATTTTTATTTGAAATATACAAATTCAGATTATTTGACAAATAAATTAAAAATACAAGTTATTTGGCCAACTATACAAGTTACACTTAAACCAGTTTTCTGAATCACATGTGAAATATATAGAATAGAATAATAGCTTTTAAAGGGCTTGCAGAAGAGAAGGCAAAAATAACGCTCATATAGTTAATGTTTTAATTTAATCCTTTAAATTAAAAATTTGTATTTTATGTTCAAAATTTAAATTAATCGTTTTTAAAAAATCAGAGTTTGTTTTGAAATATGTGTTCACATTTGAAAACTAACAAAAATCTAGTTCAATGTTCGGGTTTGAATTAATATATATATATATTGGGTCGCGATATGATTCGGCTGGATTCATTACAAAATTATGATGCTCGAGGTTCAATTCATTAAGAATTTGAACTCGAAACTGGGTCATCCTAAACTATACCAATAGTAGTATACCGGCAAATCATTCGTACTGATGATAACCGATACAAATAATACCGACAGATGTAACTTCCATTATTTAACTACAAATGTTAAATCATATATTTTTTCGAATTATTCGATTATATTATCTTGTATCACTTAATTTTATCGTATTTTATAACTATATTGCATTTAAATATTTAACATAATATAAGGTAAGGTATTAATTAAAATGTGACTGGTGGAAATAATACGTGTACCTATAAAACCTGATTTTCTGCAACCGAAATCAAAGCCTTTGCTGGACCACCGAGTAATTAATACACGTCATCAAATCGTCATCAATCTGGAAAACTACGTCACCTAATTTATTACCTCGAGATTCCCTTTTTCTGATTGTCCGAATATCTAAATCTAAAACTAATCTTCAATGTCTCCATCGTCCATATTATTTTTATTATCAACTAACTTTTATTATTATTTTTATTATGGAACTTGCATTTTTATATTATTACATAGATTTATTATGAATATATGTTTGTTTATGGCCTGCCACGATGTTTTAAACAGACAAATTAATGGTTTGGGATGATCAATATATGGAATAATTAATTAATTATGATATTTAAATTGCATTCAAACTTGTTAGTTACTTGTAATTGATATGTATCGAAAATACAATTTAATATTAAAAGAATTAATAGTGTTGTAAGCGAATACTCGATAGGGTGTCAACAAGTCGGACTTTAAGACTTGTGCATTCGAGTTGTCGTAGAATATCTTGTGCTTCTCGATCTACCACCAAGATTGTGAGATAGATTTTAACGACAATTGTTTCGAGTTGTCTGGTGCTGCTCATCAAGTGAAATAGTTCTTATGATACGAGTAAAAAACTTAAACTCTAAACACTAAATCCTAGACAATTTTTGTGATAAATAACAATATAAACACTATATGTCTTGTACACTAAAAAGATTATATGTGTACACTAATCTCATGCAAGCCAACATTTATAACTTGGCACGATACGTAAATTTAGTCTTATAATTTCATGCTTTTGAAAATTTGAATCCCTAAAATTTTATACTTGTGGTAATTGTAATTACCAAAGTATTAATTGTCAGAACATATCCACATGTTTTGTAGTTTATAAGTTTAGTAAAACCAATCTCTAAAGTTTACTATTTATGACGTAATTGGTGTTTTTCATTTTGACATTTGAGATATTCTAAAAGTCAAATTTCAGGACAAAATTTAACTTTGAGATCTAAATCGTCAAATGTTTCAAATTTAAAGGGCAAAATCTGTCAAATCTTAATGCTGGGAGACTAAACATGCTATTAGATATTTGGAACATCGTTTGGCAAATATCGGTGAGGTGAGATAATTGTACTACGCTGTGAGATGAATTGATCGTGATTCTAAAAAAACTGTTATTGAAACAGCGGTGCAGTGATCGTGATGTCATAAAATAACTTTTTTGCCCTTAATTTTAAATAATTGTTTATAATTTAAAAATTATATTTCATATTATTTTATGATAAATTCGTTATTTCAAAACTATATTTTTAAATTGTTATATATATTTTTATAGTTTGAACACGTAATTGATAGAATATAAGAAGTTATTGATCAAAATTATTTTTTTAAAAAAATAAACTATAATTTATCAATGGTAAAATTGACATTTGGCAGGTGCGTTCTGGTGGCCGTTGGGTTAACCCAGCTGTGATCTCACCACTGTTTTCTGCGGTAACACGAACGCAGTTATTAATGATGTTTGGTAAAAATAAAATACAATTACGGTACGTTCACCGCACCGGACGGTGGAATGAGTTTCCAAACATCACCATTTTTACGACAAAATTTACCAAAACTATGAATATTTGGAGACTAAATTATTCATTTTCTCTAATAAATTTTACAAAGTCGATTACTATAACCCATATTTGTCATTATTTTATATTTTAAAATACTTAACATTTGGTAAAACACTACAAGGGCAAGGTGTAAAAAAATTTAGGCATCTACACGTATGACAGTATGGACGATGATTTTATATTGCATCATGTTTTAAATAAGTCATATAGAAGACATATTATTTAAAATTAATTTGTATTTTAATATTTATGAATTTAGTGTGCGTATTATAGGATTTGGACAAGAAATTAAATACCGTCTAGAAACAGTATTTACTACTCACTGCCAAATAAATTAATTTCACACGTAAATAGCAGTAATAATAATACTAAAATTAATATATAAATTCACACATTTAAAATTACAACCGTTAAGGGCGGGGCCTGGTTCCCTTCCTTCATAATTAGTTATTACACTGCACATTAAGTTGTTATTTAATAATTATCAGATTATTTTTTATATATTCAATAATTCGACTCGTTACAATTCAAATGGTTAAATTATTTTCAAAATTATCGCATTTTAGAGAAGTTTTAATCTCTTCAATAAATATATATATTTTAATCATCTTTAGTTTAATTTAATTATTAATTGTACCTAAATTTTAATTTGACATTTACATTGTCAAAGATTCATGATTTTGCGCATTTTATCTCCAAAGTTTTCTAATTGTTTTAAAATATTAATATCAAAGTTTGGCAATACGGGTATCCAATAATTTGATTTTGAAAAATATAATATAAATTATTTAGTCGGCAAGACCACCACCAATAATAATATTCATTATTTTTTCAACTGTTTTTCTACAATTTATTAAATTCAATTAATATTTGAATATTAATAGCATCATTTATTACGCGCTTGATCTTTACAATAATTCATTACATATCTCGGCGTGGGGGGAAATGGGAAACAACGAATGTTTTATTATTTGCACAGAAAACCTTGTAGATCTGTTTAATTAATTTCTTTCCTGAGTTTAGGTCTATTTTTAGCTACGTTTTAAAACCTATGATTAATATTTATTTAAAAGCAAAGTAATTTATATTATTAATATTGTATATGAAATTGTTATAAATCATTTAATTTTTACAAAATGTTTATATTAATAATCAATTACAAAAATTGGATTAAATAGTTTAATTATTAATAACGCATTCCTTATGTAATAGATTAGACTCATGAGGAATGTGCAATATTAGGTTCGTCAAACACAAATAAATTGACAACTCTAATTTTTACTTATGATATGAAATAATTTAATGACGTACTTTATTTCTGGAAGCTTAGATCGATTTCTACATATGTGAGTCCATCCCGATAGTTAATCGAGTACTAAATATTATTGAAATCACAATTTAAAAGATTTAATATTGAAGGATCATTATAATGAGGACTATCATGGTATTAAATCAACTCATTAACAAGTAATTAATGTATAATGTTTGTGAGAACAATAAATTAATTGTTAAATATTAGAAGTATTATTGCAATAATCTTGGTTCGAGTATGTTACTCTATAGGCACTAATCTTTTAGGGCGACGTGCATATTTAGTCCTCACAGTTTCTTAGTTTTGACAAATTTGGTTCTCAAAGTTTTTTAATTGTAGTAATTATGATCCTCATAGTTTTAAGATGTCAAAACAAATCTCCATACTTTTAATATTTTGGGAAAACCGACCCTCAATGTTTGATGTATGTCAAATATGGTCCCCAATATTTTCAAATTTGGCAATTGAAGTCCCACAACTATAATAATGACGTATTTGGACCTCGTAATATACTAATTTTAGCAAATTTAGTCTCTAATTGCTTTATTAGTCATCAAAGTTTGAATTTATGATAATTACGATTCTAAACCTTAAACGATAATCAAACATAATCAATGATTTCATATTGAACTGTGTGAAACCGAGAGACACCCAAATTTGTCTGTTATATCCCGATATCGGGTTGTATGGTCGGATTGCAATTTCCGAATATGATACTGTAAAATATAAATCATTTTTCGGATCCATATAAATAAAAAAACATTCGATTTTTCGGTCATAACTAGTTAAATTAATGAGTTCATTTAATATTTTTTTATTAAAAATCATGAAAATGAAGTCTATTTGTCGGTCATAACTCGGTTTGTTCAGTTAACTAATTCTACCGATTACTTTCTACCTATAAAATGCATCATCATTCAACTTAAAACAAGTCGAACGGAAGCCAAATTAAATGTCAAACGATAGTAAATGCATCAAATAACATTATTTAAATCATATGACTAAATTTGTCAAATTAATAAACTTTGAGGACCTACACTGCCACTGCGTGTAAATTATTGAGACTAGTTTTGTGATAATCAAACTTTGAGGACATGTTTTGCTACTTTGGGTTTAGGGTTTAGACTTTAGTGATCAAATTTGCCAAATTATATAAACTTTTGGGATTAATAGTATAAAAAAATGAAAGTTTAGGGATTATAAATGTCAAAAATAACTTTGTAGACCAAATTTATCAAAATTATTAAAGTTTGGGGACTAATGACACTATTTTCTCAATCTTTTATTACCAGATGAGGTTTGTGTCAAATAATATAATCATATTTATATATAAAATATAAATAATAAAACCAATCCCTATACTTTCTATAGTCGAGTTTGTATAATAGGGTGATTTACCGTGCCATAAGGCTATCTGTAATTTTGTACGTGCCCAAAATAATTTTCGCGGTATAAATCTCTCTACACATCTTCATTCTCAACATCATATTCTCTTTCAACTTCTAAATTTTTTTACTAATCCACATCATTTTTTATTTCTCTTTCATTCACATCATCCAATCTCTCCAAATTTAATTTTATCTTTCTATCTCATCAAATTTATCTATATATTATTCAATTTCTCATTAAATATTACATTTAATTTAATTATGTTAACTATTTCGTTTGAATTTGAGTTTCTTTTTTATAATTTCATATTCCAAATTATTATTATTTTTAAATATCAAATCCAAAACAAGTTACGAATATAAATTACGAAATTAATCTAATATGCATCATTTTTAATATTATTATATTTTTAATTATAATTTTTCAAATAAAATATAATAATTAATTGATTATATATTATAATTATATCAATTATATAATTAAATATAAATAGATAAGTAAATAAAAAACTATTTCCGCTGACAAGGAACGCACAAGCCCTTGTCCGCCTACTGTATTTCTACAGTATCACATCAGCGTCCATGATTACATAAGGTTTTGTCCGCCATTACATATAGTCTAATAGGAGAAAAGAAAAGGTTCTTTGTTGAATTCTTCTTTGGTTCAAAATTTTTTAATTTTGGCAAATGAAATTATAGGCCAAAATTAAATTTCGAATATTGATTTTGCCACTATATGTGATTTGATTTGTTAATATTGTAAAATCAGAGGATCAAATCTATCCCAACTTTAAAATTAGAGTACTAAATATATCATTATAAAATATGATGACCAATTTTACAAAAATTGTAAAAGTTTATGAACCGGACATTTTCTCTTAATTTGTAATGTCAAATTTAATTTAATTTTTGTAATAAAAATATTATTATTATTATTATGAA
This sequence comes from Utricularia reniformis, assembly GCA_009725065.1. NCBI lineage: Eukaryota > Viridiplantae > Streptophyta > Magnoliopsida > Lamiales > Lentibulariaceae > Utricularia > Utricularia reniformis. The sequence goes on along the minus strand of RWGZ01000753.1, from coordinate 320,653 downwards.
TTGTGCAACAAGATTATGTACTTTTCACTTTCTGATTTGCCAATTACACTGTAGCAACTTCCTGATATTGTCTGGAAATTGGGTCCAGAAACTGGACAAGCATTGAAGTTTGTACTTGTTCACTCTCCGGCAGCCGCCGCCGCCGTGTCTGGTTTCACAGCCACATTTGCTCAAATCTCATTGGTTTGATGTAAAAGTGGCCGTGTCTTAAAGGGTCGACCGTTCCCGGAATGCTACTAAATTAACTTTATGCCATTGTCTATTTATGGCTTATGCAAAGGACATGCAAATTTATATGTAGTAAGTATATGTATTTTTAAATTTTTGAGTGTGCATAATGCTTTCAACAAATTGTCTTGAAATTTCATTATTTCTACACATAAGTTTTGTCATTTACTCGCAAACATTCTTAATTTTTCAATTAATATTAATATTTTATAAATAACTTTCCACGTATCTCTATAACAATTTAGGTACCCTTCTAATTTTGATTATTATTATTTTTTATATAAACACAAATTATTTATAATGATATTCTTATTGTATGAAAAAATTACTTTTATATATGTTAAATGATAATTATATTTTTTACGAGTGTGAAATATTTTAAAATTTTAGTTAATTTCTTATTATATTTTCTAAACTTAAAGTATAATGTACCATTAAAAACTAATTGATCGACTAAAACCACTAACCCGATAAATGAAAGCGGATAAAAATGATTGTTTGTTGGTCCGATTTTGTTCAATAATTAAAAATCGGTTATCGAACAGGTTGAAATCGTTTTGACATACCCAATTCGAGCAATCGCAATATCATCGATAAAATAATTATATCGATCAATTGTAAATCTATATATTTTATAATGATTTAAAACGGGTTCTACTTTATGATACAAGATAGATGAGTAGTGTAATTCGTGTACATTACACATGTGGTTTATTGGGACATTTGGGTTTTTTTTTAAAAAAAAATAATATGTATATTTATTTATATTTTGTTAAGAAAAGATAAATTATAAGGCTCTTTTGGTCACGATTTGACAATGATTCAATGATTTGGTTCAAAGTTCAATTCAATGAACAATCTATAATTGTTAACATTTATATGTGTGGATATTCAAGGTAGTCTATCCAATACGACTAGTATATAAGATTTAGAAATGAAAACAATAGCATATTTAAAGATATTTAAGTTTAGGGAATATTGATCTAAAATAAGGTGAAATGTGTCATATTAAGATAAAAATGTAGGAAATTGATTTGGTTAAGTAATGGAAAATTCAAATGTAACACAACATAGTAGATTTGAACAATTCTAACAAAACATTTAGATTAATATAAAAATCCTCCAATATATTATTATTATTATTATTATTATTATTTCATTGGGCCGGCCAATTTTTAATATATTTGAGTAATGAAATAAATGATGGCAACACTATTATGAGATGGGCATTTAATTTTTATAGCCTGATTCGGTTCAAAAACATTTAAATTAAATTGAAAAAGAATAAATTTAACTAATTTAATAATATTATTATAATTGTTATTTTATTTTCCTTGATAAATCTCTGCAGATAAAGTATTTATAATATCCCATAATACCATTCCCCACAATACTAACCCAATTTATTATTTCTTCCTCACTATTTATATACCCCCTTCATTCTTCATGATTTCCCAGTCATCTTCAAAAGTACGCTGGAATTCCAGATTTCCGATGGGTAGACCGAATTCTCCGGCTAAGGTAGAGCTCAAGAAAGGGCCGTGGACACGTGAAGAAGACCAGAAACTCCTTGCTTACATTGAGCAACACGGCCATGGCAGCTGGAGATCGCTTCCTGCTAAAGCAGGTCTGTGTTTTTTCATTCACTCATACAGTTAGTGTGAAGGACTTTTGTGTTGAGTTTCTTGTGCCTTATTTCAGGGTTGCAGAGATGCGGCAAAAGCTGCCGGTTACGGTGGACGAATTATCTCCGGCCGGATATTAAAAGAGGAAAGTTCAGTACACATGAAGAGAAGACGATTATCAGACTTCACGCTCTGCTGGGTAACAGGTAATATAATAGCGTCCTTATCCCACATCGGAAATTGAAGTATATCTCAATCTATTCTATTGATATAAATAGTAATGGTTTTTAATTTAAAATAATTATTTACTTGTAGGTGGTCAGCTATAGCTGTTTACCTACCAAAAAGAACTGATAATGAGATCAAGAATTACTGGAACACTCGACTTAAGAAGAGATTAACAAGAATGGGTATTGACCCGGTAACCCATAAACCCAAGAATAACTCTGGCGGGTCGGCGCAGTCCAAGCAAGCGGCTAACTTAAGCCATATGGCTCAATGGGAAACGGCTCGGCTAGAAGCTGAAGCTCGGCTTACTCGTGAATCGAAAATACTTTCAAACCTCCATCTTCTCCAAAACCATCTCATCCCTACCCTTCCACAGGCGCCGCCGCTTCAGTTATCATCACCGCCGTGCTTGGACGTGTTAAAAGTCTGGCAAGCCAGCAACGGCTCGTCAAGCTGTTTCTTCACCCCACAATCGAATCTCGAGTCACCGACCTCGACACTTAACTTCTCGTCTGGAAGTATCGTGACAGCGGAGATTCCTACTATGACGGTGACAAATTCGAGTTCTTGTGAGATTGGAAACTTGAGCTGTAGCAGCAAAATCGACGATAATCATTTGGGTTCGTACCAACTTGATTACGGAGAGTATAACAACCATATCTCCGACGCGGCGGACCTCGGAGTTAACGGCGAGTTTTATAACATTTCCTCCGGCGTAAATTCTTCTGGGTTTATAGATATGGATGATACGCGAAGTTACTGGAATGAGTTACTGAATATGGTGAGTTCTCCGATGGAGCTGCCGGGATTTTAAATGAAAAGACATGACATGGAACTTCGAAGTTTTAGTTATGTTAACATAATCCTAGAAATGAATTTTCCATAATGTACCAAAATTACAATAATTATAAGGAAATTAGGAAATTTTAACTTAGTGTTATCAAAATATTATTAAATATGGAATTTTTAAATTTAAATTCACAATTTATCACTTGTTAAAGATTAGGAAAATCCAAAAAATTTAACAGCTAAAAAGATTGAATAACAAGTCATAGAACCTGAAAACATAACAAAAGCACCTAATGTGTTTCTGAACAGGAGAACTAATGAACGAATGTGCATGAGGTTCTCTTAGACCCGAGTTCTAGACGTTTCTTTCGGGCTAGTCGAAGATGCTAATTCATTTGGTTTGGCTGTTCACGAATCGTGCAGGACCTCGATCACTATCTTCCCCACCCGATGCATCATATCCATCGCTCGTTGATCTTGAAAATGGAATATCTCTCTGACTCGCTAGAGCAGCAGCAAGTCTCCGAGGCTCTTCGTGCCTTAACATATTGAGATCACCTGAATCCAAACTACTCTCGGGAGAAGACGAACTTATGTTACCGGATAATACAGTCGAAGCTCGGCTCGGAAGAAATGGAATTCGAGATTGTAACCGAAGAGGAGCAAAGCTTGTTGATGTCTCTTCAATTGTACCATGATCCATGAAGCTTTTACCGCCTGAAATTGGAAATGACATTTCGTTCGGGATGCGAATTCGCCTACTACCTTGCGTTCGGTGATTATCAGCCCTCGAAACAGGACGTAGAATCTTCGAATTTCTCCTGGCTTCTGCAGCTGCCTTCGACGCATCATCAGCATTTAAACGAGCCAAAGTCCAAGGACTGATTTTTACCGCTGCGGGATTCTTCTTCGTCGTCCGATCCTCCATTACGACTTTCTTTCCAAGAGAAATAACAGATAGATTGTCTTGAGGCACAACATCAAACTGCAAGAAAAAACAATGGTGTCACTGTTTTTAACCACAAGATATTCAACAAAAAACTTGTTACTTGATCATCGACAAAAAGCCTTGGTGGTGTGCAAAGTGCTGCTGCTGCTACACGATTAAACGAGCTAGTACTGCTTAATCCGGTAACCGAGCTGACTAACGACATCCGAGGACTCTGTTCGAACCCTTCGAGCGCTTGTTGCTCTTGCTCTCGAAGTGCAACAATGTAGTCGTAAGTGCTTAGTCCCTATAATCGAATCGTTAAAACCATGAGACAAATGAATCGTGAGAGAATTTTTCGGCACCACTACGTAAAACTGCACCTTTTTAATGAGCAGGATGTGGAAGAAGAAGAGCTGAGCAAGTGGTAGGGTAGCGATCAAAGCCAGCAATGTGCAAACGGCCTGAAAAAACGACGAAAAACGGTGATTTTTAATGGTGGAGAAGTTACCAAGAGTACGGGATGAAGATACTTACTACAACGAGTGCAAACGGAACTATAGTGAAACTGCTCCCGAGCTGGGAGGTGATGTCGATGGTGAATCTCTTCTTCTCGAGAAAACACAAGACGAGAACAAGGATCCCGATCGACCATTGAAGAATGAGCTACAATGTCGAACACAGCAACATTCGATTTCAAAATCGATCAAATGTAAAGGGGATAAAGGGATGATGTTACCAGGAGCAAGGAAGAAACCATTAGTGTAAAGAACATTCTGTAGTTCCTTTTGCCTACGCAATTGTTTAACCACTGAAAACATTAGAGAAACATGTTACGGAAGCTTGATTTCGATTTAAGAACAGAAATGAAAATCTGTTTGTACCCGGCAATGATGATCGAAACAGTCGACACATTTGTCACAAACTCGACAATGCTTGCTGTATTTGAAAACCTGTGATTATACACTAATGTTAAGATTCGTAAAGAAAAATCTACAAGCTTGAAAAATGCATGATCTTCATACCTCTACTTCACAGAGGCTACAGAAGAACATCCCATCTTCACTTTGTTGATCAGAAGTCTCTTCAGGAGCACGAAAAATGTAAGCACAAGGCAAAAAGACGATATGAAAATATCGGTTTAGAGGCTTTGGCTTATTCTGCTCAAGATAAGCAGATGATTCTGTATTGATTTTTCTTTCGACACTTGCTCCTCCGTCATTTGCCTCAGCTCTACTTTCTTGAATTGAAGAACATGTCTCATGTTTAGAGTCCCCAGGGACGCTATGCCCTTCATTTTTATGACTATTAAGATACTTTTTCGAGCGAAAGACTCCCGAATCTGCAGGATCAGCAGCAGCACAACAAATGTATAGGCCAAGGGAGCAAATGAACTGCAGAAATTATGGAATGCAACCAGATTAGAATCATAATTCGAAAACTTCAGCACAAAATTCACATGAATGACTTTGAGAGCACAGCAGAAATATAACAAAAAATGACACGAAACCAAGATTTGATTCATTCAAAGTAAAACCCACAACATAAACCAAGAATAGGAGTCGAAATCTACTTACAAGAGGAGTGTAAATCCCCATTGCTATGTACTGAAACAATTGCTTTCCCAGGAAAGGAGCAAAGAAGACGTAGAAAGCAAATCCCAGTGCTAAAAATACAGCAACAGCCACAACCTGCAGGCAAATGAACTCTCTCAGAGAACGGACTGATAAAAAATACATATAAAGGAAGCATCACCTGAAGCGGATGGTAAGGAAGTTGCCAGCCATGCTTTCTCATTGTGCTCAAGAAAGATCCAATCAACAAAACAAATGAAATTTCAATCTCTTGTTTCACTTTCCCCCCATTGTTACTCCCTGCAAATCTTCACTCGAGAATGCAGTGAAAAGCAATCATCAGTGGACTCGATTTGTACCCAAAGTTGAAACATTTACAGCCAATAAGAACCATGCAGTACAATGGGGTTTTCCCTATCTTGTTTGAATGGCTCGAGCTCAATCGAGATGGCGAGATCTACTTAGCCATGAAACAACAGTAAAAAAATAGTTGTTAGTTTGGGGGTCTAGGGAAGGAGCAGAGAGAGAGAATAGAACTGTAAATACCCAATTCACTTGGATCCCTTTACAAAAACTCAACTTTCACTTTATTTCCTTGTATCTTATACCGCCTTATTCAATACAATCACTTGCCACAGCTCAGAACTAAAGCACCCATCGTTGTAACTAGCTCCCACTGCATCATTAATGACTCCTGAACTACCAATTTCTCTATCCCATTGTGAAAAACTGAACATGGGGGCCAAATCCAGCACAATTTGGAAGTAACAATAAATGGAGAATGCTCTCATAGCATGGTCCATGAACCAGATCCTTTAGTTTTTTGCTTTGAATGAAGAAATGGATCTTACAAATATGGCAAATAGAACAAGATCCCACCTTCATTTGTATCTTTTTTGAAGGTGATGTATTTCTACCAGATACTATTCATCAAAGCGCATTAAACATATTAACACCTTAAACGTCAATTCAAATTAATGTAACTTGAAATTAGAAAATTATATTTTGGTTGAAAAATCATATTTTTGGCATAAAAATTTATTTTTATAACAAAAAACTTTAAATTCTTCGAGGACTCAGCATTTGTTGTTTCATCTCATCTGAAAAATTTGTCAGCTTTTATACACTTTACAAATTTCACTAAATCACACAGTAAAAATCTGCATTAGAAAAATGGCAATGTTGTTGAAGAAGGAAGTGAAATTTAACGGCACTTGCCTCAATTGCCTAATAGCTTTCGAGCTCTTTGGTTTGCACCTTTGACCCTGCTATTCAGTTCTTCCACATCGTCTTGCAAATGGTCCAGCGCCTTGTTTTGCTTATCTAGCTCCGATCCCATTTCCACAGCCATCCCTTTCAGATCATCCAGTATGTTCCCAAGGTCTCCCAAAGCATCATCTTGCTTCGCCTTCTCCATCTAATATCATAACATCACCATCATTTCAAATCAAGAGCCAAAGAGGAAGCTTTGGAAACCCATTGGGAACTGACCTCAACTTTCTGCAAAGCGTTTGTAGATTCAGGGGGAGGGGTTCGGGATCCTCTAGGTCCCTGGGTTAATCCCAGTTTTTCACGTTGCTCTCTGCTTGCGCGCTTCTCAGTGTAATTGTCATCTGTAAAGGATTACATTTTTGTATCGAATTGTTGTTATTGGATGAAGAAGAAATTGAGAGATTCGGTAAGGGAAATGACAAACCCTTGGAAGTCATTGGCCCCGTGATTTTCTTCGTCTTCTTGGGTTTCCATGGCATTGAAAACATGCCTCCGAGATTATTCAGCAATTTCTCACCCTGAAATTAGCAAATGACTCTTCAATTCAACATCAAAATCGCCGGCAGAAGAAGCATTTGATATTCGATTCTCGGTACCTTTCCAAGATCGCGATCCATATCGGCGGCCATAACGTGTGTCCGATGAATTTGTTCGCCTTGTTGATGCAACGCATCGAGAGTTCTTGAACCGTCGTTTCTGATATCCTCCGCGATTTTCAAGCAATTGTTCACCGATTTGGTTGTTTCCTCTGCTTGATTCACGGCGTAGGTCTCCAATTCTTGAACCGACATTTCATCAAAATCAGAACCCTTCTTCTGATCGCTCATAGATCCGTGTTCATCCGATGAAGCTCTTTTCTCAGATTCGATTTTCTGCTTATCGCTTGATTCTCCCAGTGATTTCCAGAACCCAAACATCTTGTCTTCTTCTCCGATTTCTCTACCCCCACAAATCTGCGGAACGTGAAGATTACATGCATGACGACTATACAAACTAATGAATGAATACACCAACGATCAACTCGGAATGGCAAAAGTTAAACGGTTTGATAACGTCCATTAACTATTTGTGACGCATATTTAACGTTCAAATTTTGAACCACGGGCCTCACCCGCCCGAAACAAAAACTCTGCCAAACCCAAATCTATATCCAAATCCAACCCTAAAATTTATGAATTGCATATAAAGTCTAAAATCTCATAACCCTTCAAGAATAATCAATGGATAGTAGTAGTTTTGGTCTTGTTTCGTGTGAGTAATTTTGATTATTTATAGATTATTTTTCAAATTTTCATAGTAATTATATTTTTTTAAAATTAAGATATCAAATACAAATTATATATATATTTAAAATATTAACAAATATTAAAATCAAATATAAACACTTTTAAATTTCGTGGACCACTAAAATTCTTAAATTTGAGGATATTATTTTTAATTTTAAAAAATTGAAGGGTTAACTTCAGATATTTTGCAAATATAGTTAACCCTTTGCGCTATTTTAAATTCGGAGGCTATATATATATACATATATTAAGCAAATTGAATCCATATTATACCTAACTATAATGAAATTTGTACTCCCATCAAAAACAATATTTTTAAATAAAATGTAAATTGAAAAAACCAGAAGTTTTTGTTCATGAAGCCAAGAAGTTCTTAAACCAGTTGACAGAATTCTTGGGGTATCTTTTGAGCTTGTCCTTGTAATCTACGAAATACAACCCGAATCTCGACGACAACCCGAATGTCCATTCCCAGTTATCAAGCAATGACCACACAAAGTAGCCTCTCACATTACATCCATCTTCCCTGCATAAACTCCACAACTTACATTACTATATCCAAAGGCAACGAATAAACTTTAAACATTTGCTACGAAAACATGTACTTTATAGCTGCTAGTAAGTTCGTCAAGTAGTCACGGTGATATTTGATCCGCTTTTTGTCATTTAGAGCGTTTTTTAGAGGAAGAAGGAGGTTGTTTTCATCATCCATTCCTGTATTGTATGAGTTGATATGAATCAAAAGTTCCTTCTTAAGTTAAATTGTTTACCATTTTCGGTTATGAGTACGAGGGGATTGTTGTATTTCTCTCGTATATAGTTCATCAGGCTCCGTATCCCGTGTGGCACGATGAATAACCATATCGAGTTTGCCTAAAATGCGAAAACTCAAAGACAATATGTAACGAAAAAGAAGAGAGATATCCATTTGCATACCTTATCAGGAATAGGCTTTCCAAGAACTATTGCTGAGGATGAGAATGCAGAATATTTATGAGTTCGAAAGCTAGCGAATAACAATAGAGAAGTTTTAACTTACGCAAAGACGAGGCACCGGAGTCCGCTTGTGCATCATGAACTATAGTGATAGTGCTTTCACTAGTATACCATGTTGTGTAATGATTTATGCCTATGAAGTCAAATGATCCCTTTAGACGACGAGATTGACGTTGCGAAAATCTCGGAAGCCGGTTACCGACTCTGATTCTCATTGAAACTGGATAGTTCCCAAGAATCAATGGTTCAAGAAACCTGAAGAGAACATTTAGCTGTATTCTTACATTATGAACGGTCAGATTTTAGTCTAGATTTTAGTCTTTACTTACCATCCTAGATTAAAATCTATTGCTCTTTGAGTAGCTTCGATATCAGATGATTTATTCGATGCCGGTTCGAACCAGAAGGTATCCAACGAGATCCCTATCGTTCCCTTTTGTGCTGGCTTAAACACATTGAAGAACCATTAAATTATATCAAATGCAATGAGAAAGTTCAATACTTTATTTAGTAGCAAGATCTAACCTTATACTTTTTCTTATAAATTTCCGCAGCTGCAGCATGAGCAAGAAGTAAGTGATGACCGACTATATAAGGCTCAGTGGATGAGTTTCCTCCCTGACAGATAACATACGAACATCGGCTAGGAGCCTCAAATCCCGTATCATATCCTTGTATTGATATAGTGTGAGGTTCATTTATAGTGATCCAATGCTTCACCCTATCACCAAACTTCTTGAAGCAAGTTTCGGCGTAATTTGCAAAGTCCCTACTGTTACAGAAACCACATATATTTCAAACGAAGACGAAGACGAAGATGAAGTTAGTAACATTACTACATACGTGCTGTTAGGACTAAGCCATCCCTTGTATCTGTCTTGAAGGCTCTGAGGGAGATCCCAGTGATAGAGTGTTACATACGGCTCGATCCCTAGACACGAATGTTCGATTTTTCAATACGGATCAAATTAACGAAGAGAAATCAATAGAAGTAATCTCACCATTGGCTAGTAAAGAGTTGATGACATTGTTGTAATGATAAACTCCTTCAGAACTCACTTTGCCACTTCCATCTTGAAAAATATCACAAAGAACACGATACATTTTTCATACAAATATTAGTAAGTAACGAAAACAAGGTAAAATGTAGCATACTGGGATAAATTCTGGACCAAGCAATTGAGAATCGATAAGCATCCATTCCCATAAGTTTCATTCTCTGTATATCTTCCTGTTTACAGACAAAAATAGTGTTGAAAATGCACTGAGATCAGGTTTATTACAGTGAAGCTTCACTTACAGGGTAAAGATGGTAATGATCATTCGCAATGTCTGCATTACTACCATCAATTACTATACCTGGGAATTAACATTGCAAAGATTTACTTTCTACTGTAATGTGAATCGAGTTTTATCATCTTTACCAGAGGAATGAGCGAATTTATCCCATATAGTTGGGCCTCTACCTCCTTCCTTAACAGCTCCTTCATACTGAAATAAAAAGGGTAAATTCAAGCAAATCTGGGGAAATAAATGCCGAAGAAATGAGACCTGATAAGCAGCGGACGCAGTCCCAAAAACAAAACCCTTTGGAAAGCTTGATCTGCTGATATTCTGACAACAACAAAGGGAAACTCCGAAACCCAGAAAAAGCACAAATAACATAGCATTAAGCACCGTTTTCATTTTCCCTTTGAACTGGAAGGAGATAGACCGCCGGAGAAAGGGAAATAACGAACAGCTGTGGTGGTGGTCGTGGTGGAGCAGTAAGTTAAATCTTTATTTTTGCGCCACTTAAGAAAAGGAATGCAAGTGGGGAATTTGTGTAGCGGCCATTAAAGTATTTGGGAATAGTGGGAACATTGGACGAAAGGATCACGGACAGTTTATTTCCTGACGTTTTGGCTGGCGGCTGACATCCCACTGCCACCCGACAAATTATGTAATAATTTCGGATCACGGGCTGTTGGTTGTTGTTTTTCCGATTATTTAAGTTTATTTTATTTGAAGAAAATAAGATACAATCGGTATGTTTGTAATTAATTTTAAGGTTATCTTCAACCTGCTTATTGAAAATTATAATGTAGTTTGATAATATGTTTTCAGAATGTGATTATAAATCAAGAATGCATTGAATGTTCTGTAATTGATAAATTGAATTACAGAATAATAATAATGTTCTGTATAAAATTATATTTATCCAAATTAGACTCATCGTCGCTAGTATCTACATGACGAAATAAATTATGTATGGTTATATTTGCACATTAAAGATATATGAGAATTGACAACTTACAAATATATCGAACGACATTGTAATGTGAGATTGTTGAAGGTGAAAGAAAATATGATTTTTTTATAGGATATATTTATAATTTAAATAACGAGAATGCATTCTAATTTCCAAATCCAACCTCCTACCACATTCTGCATTCAAATAACAATTTGAAAATGCATTCTGTTATGGTTCCTTTTTAGGGGTACCAACAGTCACCATATTCTGAAAATCGGTTTTATTTGTTGTTTGTGGAGACAACTTGAAATATAGAAAATAGAAATAACGCAGACGATTTTAGCATGGAAAAACCCCTTAAGAAAGGGGAAAAAAACCACGTTGCCGAGAGGAGAACCTCCACGACAAATTCATTCATAAATCAATGAAATATACAAAGGGAATAAGAGCAGCGGAAATGAAATTACAGCGGTTAGGGTTCTTCGAAATTGGCTTCTTTTTCTCTTTAACTTATCTTTTAGCTCTGTATTTATAGAGAGAGAAACATGTGAGGCCCACGTCCTGAAACCACATCTGACAATGTGTTTCCCTATGCTGGAAAGTGTGGTTGAGCCTGAAGCATGGAATGTATGCTGATAGGCCCACATCCAGCCTGTCAGAGCCTATGTAGTCTGCTGGAACATACACAGTCTGTCAGGACCGATCAGTCTGCTTGACCCTAAGCAGTCTGCAGGACTGATCGGTCTGTTGGCCCTAAGCGAACTATCGGGATCGATCGGTGTGTTGCCCCTAAGCAAACTGCCGGGACCGATCGGTATGCTGCCCCTAAGCAAACTGTCTGGATCGATCGGTGTGTTGGCCCTATGCTGTTTGTCGGGACCGATCGCCCTATGCTGTTTGCCTGGATCGATCGGTCTGTTTGATAATTTCAGCTGTCGAATCATCGATTGGGCCGGACCACCTTGATTTTTGCTTAGGGCTCTTCGTTGGTACCGGGTTTAATGGTTCTCAACAAGAACGTATCCTTGGTACCCGGTTTAAGGGTTGTCAACACATTATGTTTATAATCAGAATGTAAATGTTGTAGTGTTCTGTAAAAACTGTAATAATACATTCTAAAATTAAAATGCATTTTGAGAATGCATGCAGAAGATAGCCTAAATTTGTGGTTTCCTAATATGTGATAATTAAACTATTATATTTTTAAATCACAAAATAAAAACAAAATTACATTACGTTAAAAAATTACGATTTTCGCTACAGTGTTTAAAATTCATGGAAGTTGTTGAATTTATCTAATTCCAACATAAGTTATACCGATATTTCTTTAATCGATCATATTGACAAATATCGATGATATCCAACACACCAATATTCAATATATCACTTAAATACGAACAATGTATAAGAAAAATCATTCTTAATGCTATGACACAATCCTAACTTGTAAAATGACTATTTTTGTTCAATAATTAAACATAAATATCCTTATTATTAGAAGTACATATTGTTGCCACGTGTTGAATATGATTTCAGTTAAAAATAAAGTGATGAAATAAATAATTTGTTTGCAACTCTACTCAACAAATTAAAGATCTTAATTTGTAGTACATATTTATTCATTAACTTATTTTTTATTTACAATAATATTTAATATTTTATTATTTAATGATTTTGCTATGGTGTTATTTAATCATTAGCTTATTTAATGATTTGTTTGCAACTCTACTCAACGATATCTCTACTTTATTTACAATTATTTAATATAGAGTGTTACATACGGCTTGATTTTTATACGCTAGTTGTAACAAGTAAAGCGTGGTCCACAAGATATTTTAGTTTATTTTTATATTAAAATAGAGAAAAATACGGTAACAAATATTTTATTATTAAAAAGTGTTCAATTAAAGTAGTGAACGTAACAATTAATTTGTGTAGACCAAATAATAATTAATGTTTTATAATCTTGTTTGGTTATTGTAGTGCCAAACCCGTATAATTTTTACTATTTATGTTATATATTTAAATATTATTTTGTTATTTTCATTTAATGCACGCAACTAATGACGTGGAACTTATCATATTCTTCATTTACCTTATTTTTTTGTGTTCGACCATAAAAATAATACAATATTATTTTTAATATAAAAAATAATTTGATAAATGTGAATGAGAATAGAAATATGGATGAGTATTAAAACAGTGTGGATTATATTGTTTGAATTGAATGTTAAATTACTTTTTAAATTATTTATTATTTTATGTTTGTTTGTATTTTTAAATAATTATTATATTAGGTTTTATTATTTATTACTAATCTTGATAATGTAATAATTATTAAAATATGTATGCTATTCGATCAGAACGAGTCATGTTTAACTAGTTTGTATTCGTTCATATTATAATTTAAATAGAAAAAATTATTCGAACAATTTTCATTTCAAAAAATATTCATATTCATGTTTGTATTTATGTTCAATTTGTATTTTGATCTATCCGTTTTGTGTTGTATTCGAATTCGTGCATAAATAGTATGAAATATTCAAACTCGAATATTCACAAATATGTTCGTATTCATTCGAATTTTTATTCAAAATCATTAAGTTGTTAGAAATAATATTTATATTTTATATTTATTGTTTATTGCAGTTCCTAACTCGTGGCTATATCCTAACTCCCTGTCATTTGACTAATTGATTTTTTTTATAGACGCCGGGATTGTGAGGCTACGTTGTGTCAAACTTTGATCTTCTGTCCCCACAAAGAGCGTCGTGCTTCATTTACGACAATAAATTTCAACTTGCCAAGTTCCCAGCTCCCATTATATATCAGTTGCGATCCAATTTCCCTGTTCCCCTTCAAGTTAAGAACTTCAATTTGTCCAAGAACGTAGTCTGTTTTGTGGGCTTGAGCAAATTATTGTTTTTTTAATCATTTTTATACTGTTTCAGTTTGTGGGATCGATGTATGTTGTTGAGAGTAAAGGAGGAGCAATTGGGTGTATGCTCCTTGCTTTGTTCTTCTTGGGAACATGGCCTGCAATTTTAACTCTCCTTGAAAGAAGGGGTCGTCTTCCTCAGCATACTTATCTCGATTACACAATTACAAATCTGTTGGCTGCTGTTATTATTGCTTTTGCTTTCGGTGAATTTGGGACTAGTTCCCCTGAAAAACCCAATTTTTCAACTCAGCTTTCTCAGGTTAGAATTAGATTATATCAAATTCATTCTTTATGCAAGGCAAACTCTAGGCTATTCATTATGAAGGTGATTGATCCCTAAGTTTAGAATAGTGTGAAAAAATGTTTCAAAGTTTATAAATTACGTTTATATTACCCGAATATTCAAAACCGTTTAAGAATGAAGTGACTTTCCATCAATTTTTATGTTACGTTCCTTTTTTATGTGAAAATTTGGTAACTAAGGTGTTATTTTGCAATTTTTAAAGTTTTTAGACACATTTCTAAAGTTAAGATGCCAAATAAAACACCACTCTATTAATGAGTATGAACGATTTTGGATCTTACGGGGTTAAATATGGTGTTTACACATTTTTAAAGTTTAGGGATCGAATTTAAACAGTTATGACAACTTAATGTGTATTTTTTGTAATTTTCAAAGTTTAGGATATAGACTTTACATATTCTCAAGGTTAATCGAAAATCACTGTTTTTGTTCTCCAGAATAACTGGCCAAGTGTAATGTTTGCTATGGCTGGTGGGATTGTTCTTAGCCTTGGAAACTTATCAACTCAGTATGCTTGGGCTTTAGTTGGTTTATCTGTAACTGAAGTGATAAGTTCAAGCTTAACTGTAGTCATAGGTACTTAACTATCTCATTGGTTATTTCTACTTAACCACGATTCGATCTTAACCAAGGTTAAACATTTTGTTCTTATTTTCCAGGCACAACTTTGAATTATTTCTTGGATAGCAGAATCAACAAAGCTGAGATTCTTTTCCCCGGAGTTGCGTGTTTCTTGATTGCCGTTTGCTTTGGATCTGCAGTTCATTCTTCAAATGCTTCTGATAATAAAGCAAAGCTTCGATCTTTCGAAAATCGTACAGAAGAGGGGTCAGTATTTGCTTGCTTGTTAGCAAAATAATGAAGAAATCTGCTATTTCTTTTTCTCTATATATGATACTGATTACGATTAATATTGTGCAGGATAAAAGTTGCTTCGGTTTCGACGGAACACAATGGAAATGACAGTACGTTTGTGTGTAAATTTGTGTGTTTTTTCTTATTTAGAAACTTAAGCTTCAATGTCATGATTTTAAAGATATGGGAATTGGTAATTCTATTACCAAAGAGAAGGCGAAATTCGGGACAGCAAATTTTCTAATCGAACTCGAGAATAAGCGTGCGATAAAGGTCGATTCAAGCTTCAAAATTTGTTTTAAGACACAAGTTTAAGGATTATGTTACTTGTCTGCAGGTGTTAGGAAAGGGAATATTTCTAGGATTGGCACTTACGTTCTTTGCGGGAGTTTGTTTTTCGTTATTTAGTCCGGCATTTAATTTATCGACAAACGATCAATGGCATTTTTTGGAGAAGGGAGTACCGAATCTGAGTGTTTATACCGCGTTCTTCTATTTCTCAGTTTCATGTTTTGTGATTGCTATAATTCTGAATGTTACGTTTTTGTATCGTCCCGTTTTGAATCTACCGAAATCGACGATTAAGGCGTATTTATCGGATTGGAATGGACGAGGATTGGCGTTTTTAGCTGGTCTTTTGTGTGGTTTTGGTAATGGACTTCAGTTCATGGGAGGGCAAGCAGCAGGTTATGCTGCAGCTGATGCTGTTCAGGTTAGTCTTTGCAAAAATGGCTGAAATTTGCTTTATTTTTTTAAGTTTTGTCGCAGATTTAAAATTAAGATTAAATTTAAATATTTAAAAACTCGGTTTTTTTACATGGTTAACTTTTGATATTATTATGATTTATAAGGTTTTTTTGCCAATGATTATTAATTTTTTTCCTTAATTACTATTGAATAATTTTTATAATGAGGATTAATGTGCTTGATTTATAATGTTTTTAGATTAAATATGTAAATTTTAAAATGTTGAAGGATTAAAAACTTTGCTTTTTTTTGCTTGGTTAAGTTTTGATATTACTCTAACTTATAAGGGTATTTTTGACAATATAAAAGTTTGTTTTCCTTAATTACTAATGCATAATTATTAATAATGAATTATCCTTTGATTTATAATATTAAAGGATTAATATGAACTTTATAGTTTATCCTATCATGATTAGTTTTTCCTCAATAATATTAAACTCATGTACTTGATTTATAATGAAAGATCTAAATTTTCCAATTTCAAAATTTTGAAGAATTAAATATAAATTTTACCGTAATTTGATTAACTATTGCTAACGATAACAATGACATAAATAATGTCATAGATAATTTTGTTTAGAACCAAATTTGATATTATCACTAATTTTTATATAAAAAGTGTGAATTTAAATATAGAAAAATTTGAATGACTAAAAATGAAATTTATATTGTTTGATTTTGACAGGCACTTCCACTTGTAAGCACATTATGGGGTGTAATACTCTTTGGAGAGTATAGAAGATCATCAAGAAGAACATATATACTTCTAGCAGGCATGTTGTCTATGTTTATAATTGCAGTTGGCGTCTTGATGGCTTCGTCGGGTCATCGAAAATGAGTCGATTTCAATGAAAAACTCTTCCATGTATATATATATAATTTCATCTGATAAATTTCAATTTTAGTCTTTCAAGTTTTATAGACTTGAGAGTCATAGCTGCCACAATTCATAAATTTTAGAGATCAAGTTTGTTAAAATTATGAAATTTTGCTAATTTCTAATTATAGTTAATATTTTTAAGGTAAAATATTTAAATTTAAAAATTTTGAGATTTTTTCAATAGAAAGAAATAACGACAAGTTTAGACTGTTTAGCAGCTTAAATTTACTTATGCCAAAGCACTACAGCGAAGCATCTTTGTGGGCACTCGGAGTGGAAGGTAAAATAATGTACTGGAAAAAGTGCTACCCTTTTCAATAAATACTGAGTACTAAGTATTGAAGTAAGTACCAAAGTATCTTCTTGTTCTTCTTCCTCCGGTAGATCTGATTTCAATTCAGCTAAGGTCAGGAACCCTTATTTTTTAAATCTTCGAATCTCTTTTATGTCGCAGATTATGAGTTATGCTTCTTTGATTGTTTGGTTCATTTTTATTTTTATTTTAACATATTGTCTTGTTGATGTTCCGATTTCGGCGCCATGGTTATATGTGAATGTTATTATGATCCGATTCTGTTTCCTTTCATTCTGGAGAGGGTGGGTCTTGATGAGATATTCTTGGGCTTTCAATTTTCGTGCTAATTTCGATCTTCCTTTTTTTCTCTTGTTCAAATTTGAACAGTTTACTTGCTCGAATCCAGTGTTAAAAAATATGAAATCTTGAACTTCATTTCTGTTCATTCCGAATAGCTATTTGCCTTAGCTTATTGGAATTGATTGGTTTATAAGTGAGAATACTATCTGACTTGTTATATCCTCGTAAATTGAAGAGACTCAAATTTAACAGATCGGCCAAAAAATCCGACTATGAAATTGATCGGTTAGAATTCATCTGTTCGAATGTTCAAGTTTAACTTTTCAATTGTTGTAAAATGACTCAGACATTAGATTTGTAAGGGAAAATGGGTCGTGGAGTGAGCAGTGGTGGAGGGCAGAGTTCATTGGGATACTTATTTGGAAGTGGTGAAACTCCAAAACAAGCTGTTGAGAAAGTTGAAGCTGGTCCTTCTGTTGAAAGCATCAAGTCTATGAGTAAAGAACCTTCGACTGCAGCTCCTGTGGATGCGAGTAAACAGATTCCGGCAGGCATTCAAAGCAGCACAACAAACAACTACTTCAATGGTCAGAATACTTGCACCTTCATATCAGTAAGCATTCGACCTCAGAGTTTTCTATTGTCTGTTTCCCTTTACACATTCATGTATTTCAAATGGTTTGCCGGTTTGCAGGATCGGCCATCGACAAAGATTCAGGCAGCACCGGGTGGAGGTTCTTCGTTGGGCTACCTTTTTGGTGGTGAGAGTAAGAGCAACTAAAGCTTTTGTGCTGCTAAAATTGTTTGTTTTATTGGTGTATGGCTACATATTAAGATCTTTGTATTTGTAAACTGTATTGCATTTGTGGTCAACTTTACTGTGTGCTTATGTGCTGTTTTTACTGCCAAAATCTCAGCTTGTTCGAATTGAATAACATCCCGTTAAGTATATTACGATATTTTGTACTAACTAACTAAAAGATCAGTTCTCAAGTTCAAATTCGAAAGTGAATCAGATCATTCAGAGTCATCAGAATCGAAAAGCTAATGTTCGAAACTCACATGAGTAAGTGAAGAATCTTCGTCATTCGATGTCGGGCATTCCCACTAACCGGAAGCTTGTATCTTCCGATCCAATGAATGGAATGTACTCAGATCCTCGAACATGGACACTAAAGCATGCTGCAGAGTGATTAATATACAATGAGATGTAGTTCGAACTTCGCTTTGTGAATAAACGATGTAAATTCGAACAAAACGAAAAACCGGAATCATACCATTCTCTATTTTCATTACACTTTGAAGCATAGTGTCCATTTTTGTGTTCATGTCTGAAGAATCATCCATCTTTGGGGCAATGAGTATCAATTCTCGGTGAATTTCACGAACAAATCCGCATATCGTTTGAGCGAAATCAAGTTCGCCATCGGAGATTCTACCAATTGCTAGCCTCATCAGTTCACCAGTCAAGTCAGCCAGCTGAACAAAAGAAGCCAAAAAATTACCAACAAAACACAAGAACTTTATCTAGTCGAGTTTGAGATTTGATTCGATTCACCCCTAAAAGATAATCAAATAGATTGATCTGAAGAGGCTCCACGGAAGGATCACTAAGAAGTTTAAAAGTTGCGTTAATCTGATCGAGACTCAACAACGTGCCAATTTTGCAGAAATTGCACAAAGTAGCTGCTTCAACATATTCCTGGACCTATATCAGTGAACAAGCACTCAGTAGAAGCTGAAAAAAAACAAATGCATTCATGAACATTAATGAAGTATAAGTGAGCACCCCAGGCGAATAAGCTCGTCTCAGCTTCCAGAAGTCGGAGCCTTGAAGCTCTTTTACTAATCGAGAAATATGATGATCCACAACTGCAGCTAAATCTTCTTCTGCCTTTTTCAAAACTTCATCTTTGTTGTATTTATTCATCCTGTGTATACATAAACCACAATTTGGACTAAACTCATTACTGAAGAATGGAATGCTTTCATTTACCTATGCACTTGAAATATAACCTTCTTGCTATTCATAGTCACATCCCGGCTTGCCTTTACTACCCTTTCTCTCTTCTCATTCTGCAATTTTGTAGAACAATGAAACCAAAGAATCAAAATATACAATTTAAGAACAACTGTAACCCTAATCCAACTCGGGGAAGCTGAGGAATCATTTCTTGTTTTATCAAAAGAACCGCTTGAGCCCAGTGAAGGCTTCCAAGATCCTTTACACTAGAATTGAAATTGACCCACAAACATTGAGCATGAGCAAGGGCATGAACAAAGATAAGGGGGAATCACCAGGTCATTGAGGTACGCGGCGTATTTGGAAAATGCGTTCTTCATGGGATTCGATTCCGAACCAGAAGCACTGGCAACTGCAGCCGACATCAGATTTCTGGGTTTCTTCGAGGCGGCTCCCTGATGCCCGCTCTCTGCAACTGTTCGATGGAAGCGTCAATAAATTCCAGAATCTGCAATTTGATATTAATAGTAACTTGGGTGACTTACAATGACGGAAGCCTTGAGGTTTAGCATTAGAAGCCATTAAAGAAATTCTCCGGAGAGCCGGAGTATGTAACATCTAGCGCTCCCAACCTCTTTAACAAATGACCGGCGGCCGGCGGTGTTGGGCCTTTTTGTTCGGCATATTTTTAAAATATATTTTTTCTTTTTTTAAATTCTTTTTCTATTCAAGCAAATGTTGTTAATTAAAATATCTGTTTTTTTTAAAAAAAATCATTATTATATGTTTAAGTTTAGAGTTTACGTTAGTTTGAGGGTCTAACTGTAAGAGTCTCAAAGTTGGAACTCTAGTATGCAAAATATCACTAGAATCTTGGGCTGCTCATTCATGTGTCCAAAGTATAATATATATTATATTTATAAACTATTTGTCATTAGCTCATTTTACTCTTAATTGTTTGATATTTGTTATTACATATTTAATTTAATCAAAAAATATTTTTTTTCATATTTTATTAAATTTAATTTTTAAATCTTATAAATCATTAGTGTATCATAATGGATACTTTAGTATAACTATGTTCCGCGTTCACCTATAATTTAAGAAGGATGATGCATTTAGTTGAGATTTTTTCATGGCTTGCATATCTATTTTGGTGTATGATTCCTATGATGTGCATGGGTATGGTCCGTGCCAATTCTAGTCTAACCTACAACCCGAACCGATCCTTTTAAATACATATAAACTATACCCGATTAAAAACCCACAAGTTTCGACATATGGGGTCTTCATCTAGTCCGATTCACATTTTTTAACTATTTTTAAATATTGACTATTTCGAAATATTTAATATCGATTTTTAAACGATCTAATGTCATATAAACATTGATTTGAACTTGTGGGCACTTTTAAGAAACACAAAGTAGGGAGAGTAGAGTAGAGTAGAGGGACTAATTTATTTGGATTTAAGCAAAAATTCTCATATCTTCACACCGAAAGCAAATTCATTTTTTCTCATTTCATTTTATTTAAAAATTGCTTGTAAAAAAACATTTTTCTTCTTGTCATTTTACATCTCCTTGGAACGACTCGATACGATACGATTCGATTCGACTTTTAAAGATTGTAAGAGTTTGATTTTCGATTCGGTTATAATTTTAAATAAAAATAAAGATAAAATATATAAATAAATGTTAAAATTTG
Organism: Utricularia reniformis; assembly: GCA_009725065.1. Taxonomy (NCBI): domain Eukaryota; kingdom Viridiplantae; phylum Streptophyta; class Magnoliopsida; order Lamiales; family Lentibulariaceae; genus Utricularia; species Utricularia reniformis. The sequence continues at coordinate 299,505 of RWGZ01000753.1, read as the reverse complement.
TTATGAATGCCTAATATTCAATTCTACAATTACAAATATTTTCCTAATTTATTATACAAGAAGGTTAAGCTTCATTAAAAACGAGTGCCGATAGTCGGTCAAACACTTCCTAAAAAATACATCTTATGATCTATAGCAACATCGTACGATCACATAAATCACTTCTCCAACGAAGAACACGTTGAATTAATGATGACTTCAAAATGATGTTATTTGTGTCAAAGTTGGAGAGTCTGACACGGGTGTGTAAGAACAAATTGAGTATCAGTTTAATATATGTTTTTGATTTTATCTAAGTAATACTTATGCAACTCTTAATAAATTTTAACATTTATTTATATATTTCATATTTATTATATATATATTTTAAATATAAAATCAAGTCGAATCGAATCAGTCTAACGAGTATATACGGCATAGGTTAAAAGTATCACAATTCTAGTACCTACGATTAATTCAAACATCAGATTAAAATAACCCTACGAGAGACTAAAATGATTTAGGTATTATTTTTAGTATTTATTTGATTATATTTATATTTAATACTAAATGATTTGAAACTTATCACATGCATTATATTTATATATGTGAATTATTAATTATCTTGTTAGGAGGTTATTGTATTTTTCTGAATCATACTCACGTGTCCTTGGGAGTGGGCTCCCCGTTAGGTTCATCTCCAAACCTACCAAGTTTTTATGTAATAATTACAGATTTTTTTAAATATAAATATAATTAAATATTAATATATAATATGAAAATTAAGATTTTTTAAATTAGAAAAATTGCATAATTATCCCTAAACTTAAAGTTGGGTAAATGTCATACCTTAACTTACAAAATTGCAAGAATGACATTTAAAGTTATTAATAACGTTTATTTTTTACTCGTGATACTGTAGTATTTGATTTTCCGTTAAGTTGACAAACGTTTTTCAGTTACATGATTGCCTTCAAAGTTCACATAGTACACAAATAAAATTTTATAGTCTGAAAAATTATACAAAATTGAATATTAATGTTCGATAATTGTGTTTAACATATAAAATATTAATGAGATCTTATTAGTAACAAAACGTACAAACGTCACCATTTTTAAATAAATATTTATAATATCTGACATCTTATTAGTAAATTAAATTAAAATGAATGTTTAAAACTGGATAGGTAAAGATATTAAATAAAAATCTTAATTATATTGTCTAATTATATTTGCATTTGGAGTGTTGCATTTTAAATTAGTATCACGTTTGGGCCAGCACATCTGGAGGCTCAGTCCAATTGTTATTTGTTGCTAATAAACCGTGATTTTAAACATGATTTTCCAATTTTTAGGTGGTCAAGCCGATGTAAATGTTTAATTTGAAATGCAAACCGGGTCGTGTTTGGTAAAATCAGACCATTTAACTGGACGGTTCACAGTTGGATAAGTTCAACAGTCCGGTTGGACCCTATTTTTAACTTAATCATTTTATTTTAAAATTTTTAAAAATATATTTATATTTAGTTTAAATACAATTTAACATTTAAACTTTGAATCTCTCACATTTGAGTCTTCGACACGATTTTGACAACATTGCTTTCGAACTTCTTATAGGGTAAGAATCTCGAAAATATAAATATCACACATTCTTCTGGTTAAATATTTTAATTTAATCTTTTATTATATATAATCCTTATATGCTATATTGATAAATAAAATGATGTTTTTAAATGACTATACTTATTGTGCATATTTTGCTATGGTAAATAAACTATTGAAATGAGATATTTGGTAAACACATGATTATTTATCTAAGTATGAAATTATTAGAATATCAATTCTAATTATGTAGATTTAATATAGTTTGTTATCTTCTTAGGTATATTATTAGAAATATAGACATACATATAAATATTTGATCATATTTATGAGCGAAAGACAAATTTGGTCCCAAAAGTTTTGAATTTTGGCAAATTTGATCCACAAACTTTGTATATTTTGGTAAAATCAGTACACAAAGTTTTAAAATAGCAAAACCAGTCAACAAACTATTTTTTTTGGCAAAACCAGTCCCCAAAATTTTGTATGTGTGGCATAATTGGTCTTCAAAGTAACATTACGCAAATTTGGTCATCAAAATTTAGGGATTTCAACAAATTTAGTCTTTAACGGTGTTAATGGTCCCCAAAGTTTGCAAAACGTTGTATATTTAGTCCTCAAATTTTTGAATGGCAAATTTGGCCCCAAAAATTTACATAATTCGGCAGATTTGGTCCCCAACAAAATAAAATGTATATTTGAATACCGGTATATATGCATATGATTTTCACGACACCAAAATTGATGAAAGTATATACGGATACGTATGAAAATTGATTTTTGAACAGGAACGATATGAAATTGATGTTCCATAAATTGACTTTTTCGGGAAGACTGCGAGTTATATCCGATTTGTAATTTTCGACCGAACATAATTAAACAATATCAATTTGTATTCTAAATGCCAACACTTAAAGTTTATTAATGTTCGATAATATATATTTGTTAAAGTTTCGATATAATTGTTTCTCGAAATTTATTTTGACGATTTCCGACAATTTATATTGACGAAGACGTTTAGATACCTTTCAAAATATTGTTTCGACATTTTTTCCGTAACGGGCGGTATACATGTTCGGAATTCCGTTTCGATATGATTATTAAGGATGGGTATACCCATAAAAAAAATCTTTAGGAAAAAAATTAAAATTCTTCGGGTTGGTTGCAGGAAAACCCAATATCGATGATACAAATTTATGTTTTTTTAAAAGAAATTAATTAATTTTTTCGGGTCGAACCCGAAAACCCGGGCTCGACCCTAACGGTAAAACTAACGCCATTAGATTAATTGAGGACCAATTTTGCTCAATTTTTGAAACTTCGGGGACTAGATTTTTTACTATATGTAAACTTTTGGGACTAGTATTGCCAATATCAAAGTTTTTGGATCGATTTTGCCAAAATGTTAAAATTTGGGGACCCAATTTGTCAAATTACCAAACTTTGGGAACAAATTTGCCAAAACGTTAAACTTTGGGGACTAAATTTGCCGTTCAAAACATTGGGAACCAAATTTGTCATTTCGTGCAAATCTTGGGGACTAAAGACGTCATTTTCTCTATATTTATTTTTAACGTAATAAAATTAATTGTCTAATTTGAAATCAATATTAACATATATATATTGTAATCATTTAGTATTATAACATGAATGTAAATTATTAATTAATGAACTTATGAGTATTTACTTACAATTTATTGATGTGTGAATTTGTAATTGGTCCAACTTTGTTTAGAAATATTAGAGCAAGAAGGAAGACATTTTCTTATTAAACTTCTTACTATAAGGATGAAGATCATTTCTCCGGTTCGGTGTTCTTCAGATTATTTATCGTGAAAATGAATTCAATTATGTTTATACTATTTTTGATATTGAATCTCCTTCGACTTTATATATTCAATAAAAGGGTGATGATTGTCGGTGACCCTCCAACTTTCGGGTGGTGTAAAAGGCATGCCCTCTAAGTTACGAAATTGCAAATATGACACCTCAAGTTAACAAAAATATGCAAATATGACACTTCAAGTTAATAAAAATATACACATATGACCCTTCAACTTTAATTAAATGTATATACAACACCTCAAGTAAACAATACCGTTTAATATTGACTATCTACAACATTGTTATTGTTTTATGTCCGGATGCACATTTCTCGAACTTGGGGTATCAATTTTGTATAATTTTTCGTATAAAAAACATATTTGCATAATTTGTGAACATTGAGAACGAATATTGCCAACGAAAAATGTTTGCAAACTTAAAGGAAAATAATGTGCTAAATACCATGGGTAAAAAATAAACGATTTTGATAATTTGATAGGTCATTCGTGCAATTTCATAAGTTGGAGGACATAATATTTACACCGCTAATAAGTTGGAGGGTTATTTATGCAATTTCCTCTTTAATAAAATCCTTATTAGATAAACCAAAACATAATAGAAATTAAATAAAAATATGAGAAAAACAACTGACGGAAGCTTGCTTATAAAATGTCTGAATGAGAACTGAACAGATAAAGGATCCAGAATCAGCAAGAAAAATGGAAATGAAAAAGAAAATGAAAGGGGGCATGATAACGATGCCTTTCATCTTCGGTAAGCTTCTTCTTCATCGTCATCAATTCACCGCAAAATTTCTCCGATCGGCGTTCAAAACCGTTAACGGCACAGTTTCCTCTGTTCTTCTTTTGCAGCAAATGAAGCTTGTGAAAAGCTAGCCGTGGTTGGTTTCGGTACAAATATGATCAGTTACTTAACAACTCAGCTTCACATGCCGTTAACAGAAGCAGCCAACACTCTTACAAACTTCGGCGGTACGGCGGCGTTAACTCCGTTACTTGGAGCTTTCATCTCCGACGCCTTCGCCGGAAGGTTTTGGACTATAACTGTCGCCTCTCTAGTATACCAAATCGTTAAGTTTCTCCATCTTTATGCTTTAAATTTACTCTTCAGTAACATTATGCTTTACAGGGAATGATCACCTTAACATTATCAGCAATTTTACCCAATTTAAGACCAGTTCCATGTCTAAAGAACGAAACCTGTAAAAAAGCAGATTCAGGGCAGCTTGCAATTCTCTATATATCTCTATTACTGATGGCTTTAGGCTCCGGGGGGATCCGGCCCTGCGTCGTAGCGTTCGGGGCGGATCAATTCGACGAAAATGACCCAAAACAGAAGGCTACAACTTGGAAATTCTTCAACTGGTATTATTTCTGCATGGGAGCTTCAATCTTGCTAGCAAATACAGTTATAGTGTACATTCAGGATAATATAGGATGGGGTTTAGGGCTCGGGATTCCGGCGATTGCGATGGCGATTTCGATTGTCTTCTTTGTTTTAGGGTACCCTTTGTACAGGAAGTTTGATCCTGCAGGGAGTCCATTTACAAGGCTGTTACAGGTAGGTGTGTGCGCGTTTAAGAAGAGAAAAATGGGTGTTTCTGAGAATGAAAAGCTTTATGAAAATGAAGATCTGGATTGTGATATTTCTGTTGCTGGGAAGCTTGTTCATACAGATAATTTGAAGTAAGTTTTGGAGCTTTCTTTTAGCTTTATATGAATGATAATAATTGATGAGACAAGAGCATTAAAAGATTGGTCTTTGTCTACGAATCTTTATTTGTCCTGACGTAGCTGTATTTATGTGGAATGAAAATGAAAGACATGTCTTTTTCTGATTTGAATTAGTATTATTAAATAAAGAGAATTGATATGACTTAGCGAGAAATGAAACTTGTGGTATACGGGTCAAATCGTTAATATCGATCACAATTGTTGATATTTTGATATATCACTGATTACCAACAATATTATATGGAAAATTCGTTCATATCGATTACGATCGATATGAACGATATTGGCCGATATGATTACTTTGATGACGAGTAATTAATTTGAGATTGTCTTTTCAATATTATTTATTTTTGTTATTAATTGATCATATAAACACTTTTTCGATCCAAGAATTTCTACATGGTATCGGAACTCGATCCATATGAAAAGTAAATTATATTGAAAAAATTATGTCAAATTATAACAATTCATAAGATAACTTCTCTTATGATATCACTTCTCTTATGAGTATAATAATTCATAAGATAACTTATAACATGAGTAATTAGTTGATATAGTATTTTCAATATGACTTATTTCTCTTATTAATTAAACTACATAGACACACTTCCGACCATTGAATATAGAATTTATACATGGTATCGAAGCTTGATTCATAAAAAATGACTCATATTAAAAAATTAAGTCAAACAAATTACTCATAATATTATTTCTCTTATGAAATATAACATTTCTATTTACACAACTGATGTTAGACAATATTTCAACACTCTCCTCAAATCAAATTAGTCTTGGTCCGATTCAAATTTGCTTAACATAATTTGTTAGTGTTCGAATCATAAGTCAATTTACTTTTATTGCCTAAGCTTGTTACTCACAACTTGTTAGTGCTCTAGTAATAGTTGATATTATCAACTATACATCAATATTTCTATATGAGTTTTTTTATCTATATCGAACCTATAAAAACTTTGATATTATATAGAAATTCATTATTTACAGTGAGTAGTATCTGTGTAACATTTTTATTTACACTAGTACTATTTCTAACATTTTTCTGATTTGAAATTTACAGGTTTCTGGATAAGGCAGCCATTGTTACAGAAGATGAAGATCCGAAGAATCCTAATCTATGGAAACTGAGCACAGTTCACAGAATTGAAGAACTTAAAACACTAATTAGAATGGGTCCAATTTGGGCGGCCGGAATTCTGATAATCACCGCCGCCGCACAGCAAAATACTTTCTTCTTACAACAAGCAAAGTCTATGAACAGACACCTCACGAGAAACTTCGAAATCCCACCGGCGTCGATGAGCTTATTTACCCAAACATCAATGTTAACAACGATAATCTTCTACGACCGAGTGTTCGTTCCCGTTATACGGCGCTTCACCGGAAAAGAACGCGGCATATCGTTCTTAACAAGAATGGGAATTGGGTTCGTTATATGTTTATTCGCGACACTGGTTGCTGGGTTCGTCGAAATTAAGCGAAAAAAAGCTGCTTTTTCAAATGGGTTGATCGATAAACCTCAAGAAACTATTCCCATTTCAGTTTTTTGGTTAATGCCGCAGTATTGTCTTCAAGGAACGGCGGAGGCGTTTATGTCAATCGGTCATCTCGAATTCTTTTACGATCAGGCGCCGGAGAGTATGAGAAGTACAGCTCCTGCTCTTTTCTGGATGTCTATTTCCGCCGGAAGTTACACAAGCACACTTCTGATTACTCTGGTTCATAAATTCAGCGCCGGACACGGCGGCGATAACTGGTTGCCGGACGGGAATCTGAATAGAGGGAAATTGGAGTACTTATATTGGCTGATCACGTTATTACAGTTTATTAACTTGATCTATTATCTGATTTGCGCCAAGTTTTATACTTTCAAGCCTGTTCAGACACAGCAAGAGGAAGAGGCGGAGGCAGAGCAGATGAAGATCAATGAAGAAGATGAAGTTGTGATAATGCGTAGGAGATGATTTTTCAATAACTTCTACGCATTTAGTTTGGTATATTACAATAATGTATTAAAAACATTAATTTTGTCCTATTTTATTGACTTGGAACTATCATATTTATTAGGGGGTTTGATTTGCCAACTCCTCAACTTAATATCTTGTCATTAGGTCATATCTAAAATTTAAAATACTATTTGGACAAAATTGTGGATATGTGGTTCTCAAATTAATTAAATATAAGATCAACCATTCAAGCTAATAATACCGTTAACCACTAATTATCTAATGAAGTTAAAGTTTAAATATGATCATTCTAAAATGAGTATTATGATTCTATAGTTTTCGAATTACAATATTTTTCCCTTTTAATATCAATTTTGCATAATTGACCATTAAAATACACAAATTACACATATTAGACACATTAAATTCGATAAAAATTTCAAAGTTTATCTTTAAAGTTATGCACTCGTGTCAATCAATCTCTCCAAATCTAGTACCGTTGAACATATTCACAAATCTCATTTGGTATACCGTGGTCGGTCCTCCGTACAAATTCTCAATTTAAAGTATTTTCCCAAAGTTGAACTAGTTTATCGGCACCCTATTGAGAATCATGTTCACATGAATATGTTCTACTTTATAATAATTGTAATGCCAAATAATTGAGTTGGTTTAGGGTTTATATTTTATAGTGTGATTCTCTCTCTGTTATGGTTGGACCGAAAGTCACTCATGAAGTATACCATCCGAGTGATGTAAGTTTAATGGGAGAAACATGAAACATGTCACACCCCAATTTTCACTATACAATTGAAGTATGACACGTCATGTTTTTCCTAAGAAAATCATAAGGTTACATCCATTTCATTCTAATTTCATGTTGGGATTCAATCATAAAATAATGTTGTTGGACTCAATCTTATAGCTAGTTGGACAAGAGAATAATCGGGACAACAGTTATCTTGACTTTGTCTTCCTTTTCGTATTTTAACATAATCTTAGGTTTCCTCTTTGCATCGTGCGGGAACGTGAATAAGTTAGTTTAGTTATTTGGTTGTATAAATTCACAGTTGTTCTTAATGAATTATGTTTCAGTTTCACCTAATTTCTTTGATTTCTCTATCAACGTTTTTGGAATCTGTTGGAAATCTTTCACAGAAAGATTTAATCTCTTTTATCAGAACCTCTCGTCTTCAACACTTCCTTACATTTTACCATATAAAATTTAGATTTTAAATATTTTTTATAAAACACATATATATCAAAATATTTCTATTTACATAACATAAGTCACCAACTTACACAACATTAAAAAAAACATCATTTCTAGACATCTACATACTTTACATATCTAAACTAAAAACCATAATATATTGTTTTTCTTCAAAATTCACCTCTACGGTGTTTCTAGTTCCTAATAACAACCGATCCACCAATCTAACGCTCCGAAGATGTACATGAAGGGGTAACGGTCATAATCCTGAAACAAGTAAGAAAAAAAATGCACATGATATCATATAGCAATAAAACAAGTAATCATCACAAGTCATAATTCACACGTAATTAACTACACTTTCTTTCTTTCGTTGCCAAAAATAAGATCTGGTAATCCCTCCAAGACCTGTGGCATAAGCATCACCACAGTCCCGGAGATTAATCTTTCCCCCTGTTTCACCTCAAGAGAAATAAGAAGCGCTACCAACTTATTTCCCACTTGGATCCACTTTTCTTGTATCATAATGAGTACTCACAAGTGTGGACCATGTAACCCCACACTTTTCTTTCTCTTTTCTCTACAAGCATGTCTGTTCATTAACCATATCAATAGTAAAACCAAGTTGCCAGACGTGTGCGTCCACAGCCTCTCGAATTTTCACATATCATATAATTTCAACAAGTAAAAAGTGAAAGTGCAGCATGACTTTTCTTCCCACCAGATCAAATTTGAGAGTCGAAATGATATCGTAAAATCATACCAAAATTTTCAGTTAAATCCAACACATAAGGCTACAATACGCAAAAAGAATCATATCATTCTGAGTTCTCAATCGTTCCAGAAGATTCGTCAAATACAACACAAATGCTGCTGCGGCAGGTAGGAAACAATTTTGCAATACTTCAAAACATATAGTATAGCTTTTTCTCTATTTCATTCCTTACGTTGCACTAAATTTTTCCAGTACATAGACTCAAAGAGAAACAAATCCATGTAAGATTTGTATAAAAAATCGTTTCCATAAAGTATCAGCAAAATCAACAAGTCAAGTAATCAGATATATGTTAAATCAGTTTATATTTCTTATCTCATACTCAATCATGCGGTTTACATCTAATTTTCTTGCTGATTTTCCCCATGAAACTGGTTCTTAACCTCTGATACTTCTTCCCCTGATGTATTCCACTTAGTTAGCTAATATTTTTGAAGATTAGACTTAAAACATCACAAAAACCTTGCTGCCCCTATGGTGTTCTTCATTGTTGTGTTTATTTGTTGTTTCTATCTTTATCCCTTTCATATGCACGACTAAATACTAGATAAACCGACATAGACTCCTATTTATACCCCTAGGCCACGTATTTTTGCAATTATATAAGAATTATATGATTAATTAATCATAATTTGTAACTAAAGCATCATACTTAAGTGACAAGTTACATTGTTTCTTGTCTCTTGTCTTTCTATACTTCATTCACATTTGTGTTGCCAAACTTACTCATTTATACCTATAATCATGTATCATAATATGAATTATTTTACTCAACATCATTTATAATCCTCGGTCTAAGTTTCGAAAATTCCGGGTCACACAAAACATGACGTCCAGGCCGACATGTCTTTGACAAAAAGCTATGGGCACAATTTGCGTTCAAAAACTCGATCGGTCACGAAGCATGTCCTACACAAGTGTCGTTCGATATGAATCATATCGTAGAGCATAGTAAGTGTCGATAACGTAGACCAACCGTGAGTCTACAACAAGAAGAATAAGTAATTCACTATCGAATGTGCATAGAGAAATTAGAAGCAAGATCTGATGTGCCGAACGTGGCAAACATGAGACATGATCTCAGTTAAAAGTACACGTTGCCTTGTAAATTGAAAAAAAACAAAACAATGTGTATTTCATTATTACTCATACATATTCATTTTCAATAATGAAGTAGCCTATTTGGTCACTTGTTTACTCTGATACTTATATTCTACGTAAAATTTATATATCATATTTCATTCCACATTTGATTTAGTTTAAATCATCGGATATTAGAATCGACAAAAGAAATTCAACGTTCAAGATATGGTTTCATACTCCATTAAATACTCAATTTCTACACATGCGAAATACACCTTTCTATAATTCAACTATATAAGAGGTTATTTAAGAGAGATTGGGCAATATTTTCGTGTTGTAGTTGTCCATCCATCTTTTTCTAATGCCAGACTTGCATTTTGTATAGTTTTCTCAAAGCAGCCTCGTTGTATTGTAAACTAATTCAATAATTGTCTGTAGGGACATTTTCGCCATTTCCCCCTTTTCTTCTTCTTGTAAGAAGAAGAGTCTTCTTTGGATCAGATCGAGGAGATGACAACAACTCTTGCTGCAATAGAGTCATTATCAGTGCCAATGGTGAGTTTTATCCTTTCTATGTACAAAGAAGAATATCACGAATAATTAGCTTGTTTTATAGGTACAAGAAATCGTGTTTTTGGGTGATCTTGGGTGCGAGCGTTGTAGAAATAGAGTAGTTCAAATCATAGCAAGGATGAACGGTAAGGTTTCGGTTCGATTCGAAATAGATATAAAATCCAAGTACAAATTTATTTAAATTATCAATCCTTTTTTTTTAATTGTTAGATGATCATAAATTTATAAAAGTATTTGGTAAATTGTTATTTATGTAAAAAATATTAATATATAAAAAATAAAAATAATCATATTTTAATTATTGAGAGTTTGGGTAATCTAGTTATTTATCAAATAAAGGTAGTGTCATATTTAATTTGAGCGTGAAAGTAAAACATGAGTTTTAGCATTGAGCACACGTCAATTTGATTTGGTTTTTGTTGTTTAAAAAATATATTTTTATTGAACACTTCCAACACAACTCAATTTAAAGTACCATACCAAATAAATCCAATGATTATGAATTTTTTAAAATGTGTTTGGTAAAAATATTAATATATTGTTATATATAAAAATAATAAGAATAATAATATTTTATTTTTAAAAAATAAAAACAAATTAGTACATTATCAAATCACGATAATATGACAATTAGTTTAACGATTGTGATTGGTTACCGATGGTACACCACAATTTTCTTTTTTGTTTATATTAAAAAATCATGATTCATGGATCTCATATTTGATTTGAGTACTAAACTCTAAACAATAATCTCAATTAATAAATCAATTAATTGGGATTATTTTTTAATAAAAAATAATAGTTATAACGCTCTATGATCGTCTTTGTATTTTCTTTTTGGATATTAGATATTCATTTTTTATTTTTGTATTGAACATTTTTTAGGAGAAACTCAATCTTTGGTGATTAGTGTGTTGGAGAATAGAGTAACTTTGACTTGCACAAATGATAATTTTGGAGTAAAACAAGTCGGGTCAAGTTGTTCGATTTGGGGCTCCATTTTACGCCTACTTCATATGTCAAGCTAAACTTCGAACTCGAGGCGAATCTCAAATCTAGATTGTACATACATTGAGTTGTTATTCTATTTGAAATTAAATAAGTTATCTTCATCAAATTTTATGTATTTTTGGTATTATTTTTACTATATGAATATTTAAATGAATATGCATGAAAAGGGCTTAGCTGGTTTTGGCCACTAATAAGGAAGCATGGGTTAACCCGTACAAGTGAGTTCATGTCAGAAATAATTTTTTTAATTTTAAAATTGAAATTGTAAGAATTTTGTAATGTTAATTTGTCAATTATGAGGTAATGGGCTTATGGATTTGGCCCATACTTCATTCAAACCATTTTAAGTCCACCGGCCCATGAAATATAATATAAGATACAAATAAAATAACCTGAAAGGAGTTTATAAAAATTAAACATAACTTTAAGGATGTATATGCAAATTTTAGTTAGCCTCTATAGGCATCCAATGAACTGACACGTGTCACTAACGAGATAAGGCTATCTCAGTATCTTGGCGCAAAAAAGCAATCTGACGATTCTGACCACGGCCACGGGGATTTAAAATGACTAAAGAGAGTAGGGCCCACACATGCAACATGCATGCCACGTGCTCTGATTGATTATTTTTATTAAATTTATATTATTAAATGATGGATTATGAAAGTAAATTGATTAATACAAATTACTTTGCAGTTGAGTTAAGGAAATTGTAATATTATGTATCACTTCTAAAGGAAATAAAGACATCGTATTTTGCGTACCGATTGGTATAAAAACATGAGTATTTAATGGCCGTTTGATTTGTTTTTTTAATAGATTGAAAATATTAATACATTAAATATTAGATAAAATATTGTATTTGTATTTAAATTTTATGTGATTAACCCATTGATATTTGTAAGATTTAAATAGTATTATTTTTAATATTCACGCCTAGAATCTGTTTCGAGAAATTGATTGTATTATTGTGTCTTCTAGATCAATTTTAATAATGCATTATACATTATATAATGCATAATGTATTTTAAAAAGCGGTACAAAATAGTTTTAACTATTTTAAATTCACATTATCAATTAAAATGTATTATGCATTTTAACAATTTACACTACAATCTAAAATCATGTAAATTCTTGATTTTAAAAACTCATTGTGTATTCTAGTATATCATTTACATATATACTCATATCTTAACAAATACATTTTTATATACATTATTTTTATATTCCTATGATTAGAAGCAAGGAAGTCATACCGGTAATATACCGCCTTGATATATCGATCGTGATAGGTATACCGATATTTCGATATATAACCGGTATACCAACGATATATCGGAAAAATCGTTCATAGTAGTAGTTACCGTAACGAACGGTATTGACCGGTATGACTTAATTCATTGGTAAGGAGTTCTCTCACTCCGTTTCTTCGCCATAGAAATGATAATTTATTACAGATTTCAGATCAAAATGATTTATTCTTATTTTATTCTTCTTTTTTGTTTTGATTCTTCGTTATTGCAGTAAAAGATCATCAATTTGACACGTGTTAAAATATAATTTAAGTTTTTTTGTTTTTTAATTGGAAAGAAAAAATTTGATAACATTACTTTGAAATATGTTGAATTGCCTTATATTTTATGTTTTTATTATTGTTAAATAGCATACTCATTATTAGATGTTATTGAGTATAGTTTAGAATTTTTTGTAATTTATTTGATAGAATTATTACTTACGACGTATATAAAAAAATTACTTATGATATTTATTGATGTACCAATAATATATTTATCTTGTAGTAACCGACTTTCAAACATTATTTTATGCATGTAGTAAATATTATGTGACTTTCATTTGTAAAACAATTTTCTAATTTTATTTGAGATTTATTTTATACTTATCATAAAGGTTATAATTGTCTTTTGACTATAATAAATAAATTATCATTATACATTTTTACAGAATATTTTTTATATTAAAATGTTTAATATATTTATTCAAAATAACACATCAATTTTAATTATGTGTTTTCATTCTACATTCTAATTATACATGTCATAACTTGTGGTTATAATCGTGGTGCTTATAATGTCATACAATAATTTGAAATATATTATATTTAATTTGTGTAATTTACTTTTTTATTAAAATCATAAAAAGTATAAAAATCTTTTATTTATTATCATTTCTCTGGAAAAGTATCAGTGGCAAGACCGTAATATCTTGAAATATCAGGCGCGAATATTAAGGATTAGCTGTAATCAGCAAAAAAGTCAGAAACACCTAACGTTTCCCTGACGCTTGCCGTGTCTTTCAGTACACGCGCAATACGTAAGGAGTAATATTTTATCGCGTTATCTCACGCTCTAATAAAGTGAGTGAACAGTACCCAGTAAAAGCTAATATTATATTTTAAAAATGATAAAAAATATGGTATGTATATAGTGTATTGTACGGTGAATTGCCAACCCATCACGATTCATGAAATCACTTAACTCGTCTTCGTTTATAAGACTGTTTTTTCTCAGTCGAGGAAGAACCAGAGAAGCCTCTGAAACTCAAGGTAGAGTATATTTTCTTTGTGATTTTTCCTTTTTTTTCTTAATATTTGTGGGATTTTTTTCTTTATCTGGTATGAAGAACTCGTTTGGAGGTCCACATTTTCTGTTCATCTCTGTTTTTTCTGATATTTTGTTATTGTAAGAGGAATCCTAGCCATTGATTTCTAATCCTTTTCTGTCCTGTTTTCTTTCTTTGTTTTCCCCTTCATTTTAATGGGTTTTTTTTCTTTATTGTAGACTTGAGAAGAAGGAGAGTTGAGTTGAGTTTCTTTATTCTGCACACTGCAGCGCTGTTCTTAAAACTCCATTGAAGCTTCGCAGAAGCTTCAATGGTATTTCGATGCATTTGAGGCCTAAAAGGTATATGAATCAATTTTTGCGTTATTTTCATTTATTCAGTCTCTGATTTGTTTTGTGTTGCAGTAGTTGTATTACTGGAATTCTTCTTCTTTGAGAAAGTGAAAATGCCGGGGTTTTTAAATAACCAGAGAGAAACCTCCATTTTAGTGAAGAAAGTGAGAGTAATTTGCTCTGATCCTTACGCTACTGATGATGAATCAGATGACGAAGAACAAGACATTTCAAAAAAGATTGTTCATGAAGTTTGCTTATCATTTTCTCATGAAAAATCTGAATCTTCAATTGAAGACTGTAACTACGGAGATAAACCCATAAAGAAAGCCGCTCCGGTTCTTCAACCCGGAAAATACAGAGGCGTACGTCAACGTAAATGGGGGAAATTTGCGGCGGAGATCCGTGACCCGATACAACGTAAACGGATCTGGTTAGGGACATACAATACTCCAGAAGAAGCATCAAAAGCATACGAAGCAAAACGGGTAGAATTCGAATTACAGATTAATACAGATTCAGTAGAAAAGAATCAGCAACCTGAAGATTCTATTGAATCTCAAGGATCACATATTTCGTCGAATTCTTGTAAAGTTGAGGGATTACTTGATGACGAAGAGTTAATGGCGTGGGCTAGAATCGGTGATGATCTAAGTTTAGAAATGGATTTTCAATCTGTATTCTGCGATGGGTTTGATGATTTACCAATTTATGGGTTCGGTGAAATGGGTATTGAGAGTTATTCTCTGCCGAATTCGAATTTCAATCTTGATGAAATTATTGATTGGATGGAAGAAGACGAACCAGAAACAGAACCCGAACCCGAACCCGAACCCGAACCAAACCCGGTTACTGGTTCATCTTCGTTGAAGATAGCGTGCTCGTAAGTTTTGCAGTTAAAATTCTTTGAATGTGTTAGTTTTGATTGTGGGTTTTTAATGGCTGATTGAGCCGTCCCAGTACCGAGAGAGATTAGCGAGTTTCGTATTTTTCAATGAAGTGTTAATTGTCGTTAAATTTATTAAATTTGTAGTGATTTTGTCGGTTATTCATTACGTACGAGAGTACAGTACAGTGCAGACAAACAAACTTTGTTTTTGCATATGAAATTTAACTTTAACAAACAAATTTATTCTTAATATTTCTTAACTTTAATAAATCTAATTGTAAGTATTTTAAATATAAAATAGTTTAGTAAAATTTATTTTTTGGCATAGTCATAATACTTCGTAAATTTGTGTAAATCTAATCATCATGTATATGACAAAAATAATTTTCAAATTTTATAACTAGTTTTGCTAAATTAGAAATGAATTTGCCAAATTTTGGATTTTTTTTGCTAAAACGATCAAAGTATGTGGAATATGAATGAAAAATTAAAGTTTTAGTACTAAATTTGCAAAAATCAAGAAACTTATGAGACCAAACATGTTATTTTCTCCATAAAATAGTTTGGAGGATAAATTTTTGGACATTTTAATTTGTTAAATAATATGTTTTGATTGAGAATTTGTTGAATATATATATTCTTATATTATTTATTAAATAATTTTCTCTAAATAATATATTATTTATTTTTAAAAATATATATTTATATACTAACATTTTCCCACATCTTTCGTGCGAAATCATAACAAATTAAATACATTAATGATTTAATTACACTACATTAGCCGTATTAAATAAAATATCATAAAACACAAATAAATGATTATAACAAATATACAATATTTAATGTTATTACATTTCTATTATATCCCTAAGTTTGTCATAAAAACAATTGAAACAATAAACTGATCCCTCATACACGCAAGGAAGTCATACCGGTCGGTACCGCTTGTACCGATCCCGACCGGTACGAATGTTTTTTACGATATACCGTTGGTATACGGTGATATATCAAAATATCGGTGTACCGGACACTACAGATATTTACCAGTATGATCGGTATACCGGGCGGTATACCACCGGTATGACTTCCATGCATACACGTATTATTTATGTGTATGATAACCAAGCTTTAGATTATGATCTCACTAATATAAATATAGTTCTCCAAATTCAATAAATATATACCATAACATTAGCAAGTAGTTCACATCACAATTCACATATAAAAATTATTGAAACATAACACGCGTTGCTAAATACACGTAGATACCATATAAAAGTTCGGGTTCAATTTTTTCGAACTCAACCAAGTTCGGTTTGAGTTAGAAATTCTAATGAGCCTAACTTCGAACTCTAAATTTATTTCAAAACGAGTTGAAATGGTTCGCTAACTAATAATAATATAATTATCTTTAATATATTAGTTTGAATTAATTCGATTGGACCTAAACTCGAATCATATTTTTAGCTTTCGAACTCAAGTTGAAATTGTCTATTTCAAGTCAAATTCGTCTAAATTAGTTTATACTCTGCATGCCAATGTTGAGGAATAAATGATCAAATATTGGGCATTTCATCTCCAATCTTATTGCCATAGGTTTATAAGAAAAATTGTGCATAGTTGACTTGTTCAAGTATTTCATAATTTGGTATTATCTAAACTTAACATAATTAATTATCAATATCTTTTTTCTGATTCACCATACAAAACTTATAAATTTTAGTCCCAAATTTTAAAGTTTTGGCTGATTTGGTCTTTCAAGTTTTAAACATTTGACAAATTGGATTATCAAAATGACAAAATCAGTCCCCGAAATCTGATTACATCAAATGTCTCAATTGTTAATATTTAAAACTTTGTGATAAAATATGCTATATAGACTAAACTTTGATGACTATTTTTGCCAAAACTTAATAAGTATGAGAACATATTTTGTCATTTTCATATTTTAATGATCAAAATTGAGAAAATTGCATAAGTATCTCACCAATTTCAGAGTTGTGTAAATGTCATATCCTCCAACTTACGAAATTGCAAATACGACACATAAAATTATTAATAACATTTGTTTTTTACCCATTACACTATAGTACCCGATTTTCTTTTAAGTTAACAAACGTTATTCAGTTAACATTAGTGATCCTAAAAGTACATAAATAAGACTCATTTAAAAAATTATATAAAATTTACATCTAATGTTCGAGAATTGTCTATGAAATATAAAATATTGATGGTTTCGTTAGAGTGCTAATGATAAACGGTATTGGAAACTTGATGTGTCTTATGTACATTTAATTGAAGTTAGATGACCACAAATATATATTTTTTCACAAAAAATATATCATATTTACAATTTTATAACTTGGAGGACATGCCACTTACACCGTCAGTAAGTTGGGGAACGTAGGTATTATAGTCCCTTTCTAGGGGTACCAACAGTCGTCCGGTTCGTTAAGAAACAAACTCGATTTTGATTTGTTTTTTGTGGGAAAACGATTAAGAACTGAAAACAGTAATGCGACACATCAATTTATAGTGGAAAACCTCGTGAAATGAGGAAAAAACCACTTGACCAAGAGCAGAGATTGCTCTCAGTTGATTCACTAATCAAGTAAATGTTCAAATACAAGAAGAACAGAGGCTTATAAAGATGACAAGGATAAGAAAACAATAAGAATAATCCCAACAGAGTAACAGCCTATTTTTCGCATCCAAATGTCCTGCTAATTCAGTCGTCAAATTACATATTTATAGAGCTGATGACGTTTGAGATTCAAATCCTGTAACCGCCTCCGACAATTCTGTTGAACGTCATTATCGCACGCTGTAAAACTTGGTTGGGACCGATGCGTGGAAAATGTGACAAGCCCGAAGCGTGGAACACATGGAGAAGCCCGAAGTTTAGAACGCGTAACTGTAACCATTTGGACCAACCCATTAAGTCGGTCCGTATGCATTCCTTGTTACGACCAACTCCATCTTCGGTCCTGACTTCTTAATAGACCTTCGGGTTAGTTGATCCAAATGAGCCAAAGGAACGATCTTGAGCCACATTAATTCGTCTTTAATCATTCAGACTAGTCTCTTAAATTAGACCTAACCCAACAAAAGGTACCCGGTCCCGGAGCCCTCATCAGTAGGCAAACGACACCCGATCAAAATTATCATAAAACATAAAACTTTGGATATCAAAATTTAAAAATAATAGGGACCAAATTTGGGTGTTGTGAAACTTTATATATTGATTTGCATATAAAATATAAGACAAAATTAACATAAATGTTGTCGAGAATGACAAGTCGTTGTCACAACATAAGATTGAGATCAGTATCCGTATCTTCATCACTGCAAGTCTATCAGAATCTTCACCCAATCCTAACGTATGAAAATTGGATTTTGTCTTCAATTTGAACCAATCCGGTTTGAGATAAGGAGGAAGATAAGGAGTTTATTGATAAAGCCAATAGGGTCACATATTATTATAATAAAAAATAACATACTTTTTATTTGATTTTATTTAAATCATAAGTTGTGACTTGTCATCATCTTTTTATTGTTTTTTTATATAAAAAAAATAAAAGATCAGTTTCAAGGTTTATAGAAACCGACCTATCAAAAAAGCTGTCCATTCAGACTACCAATCAGTACTATGTTTATAAAGCTTTTTTATTCAATGACAAAAATAAAAAGAACAAAAAAATAATGTTATTTTTTGCAGCAACCGTATATGACACTGTTACTCCAAAATTTTACTATAAAATAAGTGTTTCTTGGTCTGAATCAAATATATTAAAAAATCTGTAAAAGTGTTAGTTTCGGTGGGCTCCATACAAAAAACACACCATTTTTTAATTTTCAAATACAGCAATATCGAAAATGTGTTGGATCATTGGTAAGTGCTACAAGATCTCTTGCATTGGAACCCATGTTTATGGACACGAATCAGTGTTGAATTTTTTTCTATTATTAATTAGAATTAAGAATAATATAAATTAACAATGAATTTAAAAATGGTATATTTTTATATATCAATAAATTAAATTATATAATTATTATGGTATTTANAATTTGTTGAATATATATATTCTTATATTATTTATTAAATAATTTTCTCTAAATAATATATTATTTATTTTTAAAAATATATATTTATATACTAACATTTTCCCACATCTTTCGTGCGAAATCATAACAAATTAAATACATTAATGATTTAATTACACTACATTAGCCGTATTAAATAAAATATCATAAAACACAAATAAATGATTATAACAAATATACAATATTTAATGTTATTACATTTCTATTATATCCCTAAGTTTGTCATAAAAACAATTGAAACAATAAACTGAATCCCTCATACAAGCAAGGAAGTCATACCGGTCGGTACCGCTTGTACCGATCCCGACCGGTACGAATGTTTTTTACGATATACCGTTGGTATACGGTGATATATCAAAATATCGGTGTACCGGACACTACAGATATTTACCAGTATGATCGGTATACCGGGCGGTATACCACCGGTATGACTTCCATGCATACACGTATTATTTATGTGTATGATAACCAAGCTTTAGATTATGATCTCACTAATATAAATATAGTTCTCCAAATTCAATAAATATATACCATAACATTAGCAAGTAGTTCACATCACAATTCACATATAAAAATTATTGAAACATAACACGCGTTGCTAAATACACGTAGATACCATATAAAAGTTCGGGTTCGATTTTTTCGAACTCAGCCAAGTTCGGTTTGAGTTAGAAATTCTAATGAGCCTAACTTCGAACTCTAAATTTATTTCGAAACGAGTTGAAATGGTTGGCTAACTAATAATAATATAATTATCTTTAATATATTAGTTTGAATTAATTCGATTGGACCTAAACTGGAATCATATTTTTAGCTTTCGAACTCAAGTTGAAGTTGTCTATTTCAAGTCAAATTCGTCTAAATTAGTTTATACTCTTATAGCATGCCAATGTTGAGGAATAAATGATCAAATATTGGGCATTTCATCTCCAATCTTATTGTCATAGGTTTATAAGAAAAATTGTGCACAACTAATAGTTGACTTGTTCAAGTATTTCATAATTTTGTATTATCTAAACTTAACATAATTCATTATCAATATCTTTTTTCTGATTCACCATACAAAACTTATAAATTTTAGTCCCAAATTTTAAAGTTTTGGCTGATTTGGTCTTTCAAGTTTTAAACATTTGACAAATTGGATTATCAAAATGACAAAATCAGTTCTCGAAATCTGATTACATCAAATGTCTCAATTGTTAATATTTAAAACTTTGTGATAAAATATGCTATATAGACTAAACTTTGATGACTATTTTTGCCAAAACTTAATAAGTATGAGAACATATTTTGTCATTTTCATATTTTAATGATCAAAATTGAGAAAATTGCATAAGTATCTCACCAATTTCAGAGTTGTGTAAATGTCATATCCTTCAACTTACGAAATTGCAAATATGACACATAAAATTATTAATAACATTTGTTTTTTACCCATTACACTATAGTACCCGATTTTCTTTTAAGTTAACAAACGTTATTCAGTTAACATTAGTGATCCTAAAAG
The DNA here is from genome assembly GCA_009725065.1 of Utricularia reniformis. NCBI lineage: Eukaryota > Viridiplantae > Streptophyta > Magnoliopsida > Lamiales > Lentibulariaceae > Utricularia > Utricularia reniformis. The sequence goes on along the minus strand of RWGZ01000753.1, from coordinate 278,315 downwards.
TGCGTAAATAAGACTCATTTAAAAAATTATATAAAATTTACCTCTAATGTTCGAGGATTGTCTATGAAATATAAAATATTGATGGTTTTGTTAGAGTGCTAATGATAAACGGTATTGGAAATTTGATGTGTCTTATGTACATTTAATTGAAGTTAGATGACTACAAATATATATTTTTTCACAAAAAGTATATCATATTTACAATTTTATAACTTGGAGGTCATGCCACTTACACCGTCAGTAAGTTGGGGAACGTAGGTATTATAGTCCCTTTCTAGGGGTACCAACAGTCGTCCGGTTCGTTAAGAAACGAACTCGATTTTGATTTGTTTTTTGTGGGAAAACGATTAAGAACTGAAAACAGTAATGCGGCACATCAATTTATAGTGGAAAACCTCTTGAAATGAGGAAAAAACCACTTGACCAATAGCAGAGATTGCTCTCAGTTGATTCACTAATCAAGTAAATGTTCAAATACAAGAAGAACATAGGTTTATAAAGATGACAAGGATAAGAAAACAATAAGAATAATCCCAACAGTGTAACAGCCTATTTTTCGCATCCAAAATTTCCTGCTAATTCATTCGTCAAATTACATATTTATAGAGCTGATGACGTTTGAGATTCAAATCCTGTAACCGCCTCCGACAATTCTGTTGAACGTCATTATCGCACGCTGTAAAACTTGGTTGGGACCGATGTGTGGAAAATGTGACAATGCCCGAAGCGTGGAACACATGGAGAGGCCCGAAGTTTAGAACGCGTAACTGTAACCGTTTGGACCAACCCATTAGGTCGGTCCGTATGCATTCCTTGTTACGATCAACTCCATTTTCGGTTCTGACTTCTTAATGGACCTTCGGGTTAGTTGATCCAAATGAGCCAAAGTGACGATTTTGAGCCACATTAATTCGTCTTTAATCATTCGGGCTAGTCTCTTAGATTGGATCTAACCCAACAAAAGGTACCCGGTCCCGGAGCCCTCATCAGTAGGCAAACGACACCCGATCAAAATTATCATAAAACATAAAACTTTGGATATCAAAATTTAAAAATAATAGGGACCAAATTTGGGTGTTGTGAAACTTTATATATTGATTTGCATATAAAATGTAAGACAAAATTAACATAAATGTTGTCGAGAATGACAAGTCGTTGTCACAACATAAGATTGAGATCAGTATCCGTATCTTCATCACTGTAAGTCTATCAGAATCTTCACCCAATCCTAACGTATGAAAATTGGATTTTGTCTTCAATTTGAACCAATCCGGTTTGAGATAAGGAGGAAGATAAGGAGTTTATTGATAAAGCCAATAGGGTCACATATTATTATAATAAAAAATAACATACTTTTTATTTGATTTTATTTAAATCATATGTTGTGATTTGTCATCATCTTTTTATTGTTTTTTTTATATAAAAAAAATAAAAGATCGGTTTTAAGGTTTATAGAAACCGACCTATCAAAAAAGCTGTCCATTCGGACTACCAATCAGTGCTATGTTTATAAAGCTTTTTTATTCAATGACAAAAATAAAAAGAACAAAAAAATAATGTTATTTTTTGCAGCAACCGTATATGACATTGTTACTCCAAAATTTTACTATAAGATAAGTGTTTCTTGGTCTGAATCAAATATATTAAAAAATCTGTAAAAGTGTTAGTTTCGGTGGGCTCCATACAAAAAACACACCATTTTTTAATTTTCAAATACAGCAATATCGAAAATGTGTTGGATCATTGGTAAGTGCTACAAGATCTCTTGCATTGGAACCCATGTTTATGGACACGAATCAGTGTTGAATTTTTTTCTATTATTAATTAGATTTAAGAATAATATAAATTAACAATGAATTTAAAAATGGTATATTTTTATATATCAATAAATTAAATTATATAATTATTATGGTATTTATCCAGTAAATCTATGCGGATGCAGTATAACAATGGTGTTGTTTGGTTCTGTAGTTCACTTTTCGGTGCGGTGAACGTGTCGTGATTTTTTCAACTATGACCAAATATGCTTCATTCGTCTCACCGCTGAAAACTGCGGTGAGACGACAGTACGATTTGAAGCAGTGATTGACAGAACACAGTTGATTAATGACCATTATACAATTCTTTTAAAATTATGGATTATAATTAATTTTTATCAAAATTAATTTAATATTAATTTAAATTCTTGTCAATATTAATATTATTTTTATTACATATTTAAAATTGTTGTCCAAATTAATTTATTAATATTAATTTGTTTAATTGGATCTGGACTTTATAGAGATGGAAAACGATCGGAATATGAAAGTACAAATTACCGTTGACCCATCACATTTAGATGTTGAACTGATACACGATAACTACATGATTCAAGTTATGAATGAAATACGTGATCGCATTGCACAAGCGATGATGAAGAAAATCGTCGATTTAGATGATTCACTTTTGTCAATATTTGTTTTTTTGATACTTTTGATCAATAACTTATTATATTATAGCAATTTCTTAAATAACGAGTTTATCATAATCAATATAAAATATAATTTGTAAGTGATACACAATTAATTAAAAATAAGGATAAAATAGTCATTTTATAAAATCACGATCACTGCATCTGTTTCAAAACAGTTTTTTAAAATTACGATCAGTTCTCCTCACAGCACATCATAGTTATCTCACATCACCGCTATTTGTCAAAAGTTGTTTCAAACGTACTCAATGTATTGAGTTCGTCTTGTATACCTACGGGTATTGGTTTGAAACATTGGAAAAAATGGCAAGAAACATTTTCTTTATAGGAATTGTAGATATTGGATTTTTTACTTTCATCATAACAAAATGCAAATTAATTATTTTATAATCACAATTTTAATTTATATGTTTGAAAAACTAAACTTTTTTTAAATATATATATTGTAGGATTATTAACAATAATTCTTGGAATTCAGTACTAAAATAAAGATCCCTCAGGTTTTATAATAGAAAAGCTACAATTGATATAATAGAAAAATAAATTAAGCCTGTCAAATTCAATAAAACGTGAGTTTTAGCAAACAGTGCATATCCTTACTAAAATTAATCAAAATTCTATGGTAGTCATCTCGGCTTGTATATCGACCTAAGCCGATATACATGTATCATACCGGCCGATATTGGTATTGGGCCGGATATTGAGCTTTTTTATTGAGTTTGATTAAAGAAAAACATAATTAATAAGATAAAATAAATTAAAAAATATTTTAATGTTAAAGATTTATTTCCATTTCGTATTTTTAGTTTTGCTATAAACTCTAAAATATATACAGTGCTTCAATTTTTTGTTTTATTATTTCTTCAAATTACTTTGGTATGTTTTATATGATTATTGTTTACTTTTAATTTTGTTGGAATTTTAATTTTACCAAATATTTGATTTCTTCAATTTTATTCCATTTTTTATTGATTTTGAAGAATAGTTTGAGAAATACTTTCATTGGTGAATTTGAATGGGACTCTTAAGTATATTACACATTCTTTTATTCGCATTTATACTATGATTATTGTTTCATTAATGTTACTTGCTATTTTTTATTTGAATATTCTTTGTTTTTCATTTAATTATGTTTGACATATTTAGGAGAATATTTGGATTTAAATTAAGTTTTGGTTGTGTTATTAATGGGCGACGTGCAAATTTGGTCCTCCTAGTTTCCTATTTTGGCAATTTTGGTCCTCATATTTTGACAATTGTGGCAGATTAAGTCCTTTAACTTTATTTATGGCAAAATTAATCCTCTTAATTTGCCACATTTGGAAAATTAGGTCCTCCAAGTTTTATATAATACGAAGACTAATTTTGCCATTATGATCAAACTACATGGACCGGTTTTGTTCGATTTCCTTTGGAGAACTAAATATGAAATTTGGAGACTGATTTTGCCAAATGTTCCAAAATAGGAGGACTGATTTTGCCAAATGTCTAAAATTCGAGGACTGAAAATGCCAAAATAAACTTGAAGGACTAAATTTGCCAAAATGATCAAACTACGAGGACCACAGACGCCATTTTCTCGTTATTAATGTATAAATATAATAATATAAAAATTTATATACATATATGCGAAGTTGGCATACCGGTAAAACCATCCGTACCAGTAATGATCGATACGAACGGTATGAACTTGTATGACTTCCTTGCAAAATTAATAGGTTTTGCACTTAAAAGATGCAAATTATAGAAAACGTAAACTAACATGTAATAAATTGTGTATGTGGACAATCATGTCGACAACAACAGACACATATATGTTATGTTTAAGGTGAATAAGTAAATTTACAACATATTGTATATCCATCATACGTTTAACTATTAAAATCCAATCTAAATAAGCAATTATATCTTACTTAATAATGCTCTTCTATCAAAATTTTGATTAGAGTCTATGGGTTTGTTTGATACTCAAATTAAAACTGCGGTGAGGTGCGATGCGATGTCCAGATCGTGATTTTCTTATGTTACACAAAACACAAGCTTAATTGCGATGTGATAATCGTTAAAAAATCACGATATCATCACAGCTGTTAAAACTAGTTGTGGCCTCATCGTGATTTTGAAAAAGACTAATTTACCCTTAATTCTATTAATTATATTTATTATTTTATATATAAGGGTATATTAATATTTTTACGTAAATCGCGATGATAATATCACAATTTTACCAAACATATTTAAAAATTCACGATTATCATATCTCACCATACCTCATCACACCTCACCGCACCTCACCACACCGCAATTTTAAAAAGCTATACCAAACAAACCCTATGATTGACAATGATGGATGATGTATTTTGTGAGAAATTTTGAAATTATCTTTATTTAATGATATGATAATCGCACCACTACTTTGTATGCTTACAAAGATTATTAATCGAAAGAAGAATACATTATCAATCGAATATGTATCGATCAACATTACATTCAAACACGGTGATCAATATTGCTCAAAACTTATGATGTTTCGAGCAAAATAGCAACATCCCTCCCCGGATCTCATACTTACAAAATTACAAAGACCGGGTCGGGTCGGATCGAGCAACCCGAAACTAACATACATCTCGTAATTACACAATAACACGAACCTATGTGGCTTTAAGCCATCAACATTCCTCTTCATGTACACAAATCAACACATACCTCGCTAAATCGAGGTCAAAACGGTGTCATGCCAAAGTCGGGATACTGCAGTTGCGTCTATTGTCCCTGTCGAGGCAATCGAACCCCTCGATCCTCACGGTTGGTTTGTCGCCACGGACAGGAACGACTCTCGGGATGAACTTCTCGTTCACAAATCTAGCATCTTGAATCAAAGGGTTCGAAACTCTACTTGGTGGCGATATATCCCGAGAAAATTGATCCGAATCACTGCTAACATCCTGTAAATTCAACATCAAACTATCGAATTTTGCTCTTCGATTCACAGGAACACACGTTGTTATATAATTCGAGGTTCGTTCGATTCAGTATGAAAACTAACCTTGGAGAGTATAATGTCCAGTAATTCATTTGCAGCGTTAGTCTCACAATTCTCTTGCTTATGGCTGCAAATCAAACCACAAAAAAACCATACAGTCACCATTGTAAGATCCCTCGGGTTTTATTCGAATATCAGCATCGGTTTTAAACGAGAATAATAAGATATTAAGTACGTTCATTCCTCCAGACATTTTCCTAGTTCTAATCGAACAAGAACCACATACAAATGATGATCAAGAATTGTTTTAACATTTACCTGACAAGCCATCTGAAAGGTGTTGCCGGAGACGAATCAGGCATTGTTCGGACAAGGCTGAGCCGCAGTGGCTTCGGACAAACCACGGCTCCATTCGGTTTGATGGATCCAGTCCAGATCTCTTCACGGGTAGTCCAACAGCTCTGTTGAATTACACATGGACTCATTTTTCTTTGATAAAAGAAGAGGATCTGCAGTTAAATCAACAAGATCTGTTAACCTTGAATCAAACGGCTAATACAAGTTCACATCTTAGATCTGACGGAAGCCCAGAAAAATCAGACTTGTGAATCGTTCAACAAATGCTTTCAGACACAATAGATCAAGAGAATTTGGTGAAAACACGAGATTTGAGAAAGTATAAGCATCTATTGTCATAAAAAAGGTCAAATTTTAAGAACCTTAATTCTCTCCACACTCAAATCTCTAGAAAAAACACTTGAACATTCAAAAATCAAAATTAACAGGGACAACGATTACAAGTTTTCGAATAAATCAAAAAGAGAGAAAAGACCCACCCCACAAATCAACTACAATAAAAAAACGCGATAAGCGAAAGCCCAGAAGAAGTATGAAGTATAAGAACCATAAATTACCTGAAAAGGTGTATAAAAGTGGGAGGAACACGCTCCTCGAGAAAGATAAGAGGGAAGCGGATTAAACGGTCAGTTTCGCGGAGAAATGAAAGAAGGGTTACAGGTAAGATTTGTGTGCATTTATAGCCAGACGAAGAAGACGTCGTTTAGAATAATCAACGCAAATTAGAAGCCGCGCAAGTTCAGTGGCGGGCGGCCGTGGCAATCCCATTCGCTTTATCTTTCTTGTACAAAAATATCTAACCTTTTCTATTTTAACTTCATTTCTTTTTATTGATATTTTTTACAAATTTTAGATATTTTCTATTTTTTTCTAATATTTATTATTCTTTTAAAAAGTGTAATTCTCACTCAAATTAATAATATTTATTCATCTTTAATTTTGAACCACCCAATCAAAGGGATTGTTGATAGCACGATGATAGCAAACAACTAGGTGAAATGATCAATTATGAATTTTGATTTATTGTGATTATTGTGCATTGGTTTATGATAAATATTTTTATAATTAGTATCAATTAGATAGAGTAAGAAACAAAAATGATTGGATTGGTTATCTTATCAACACCATTGTTTTTAAACACAATCCTTAGTTGTACGATCGATCTCTCTGCCAGTCGATTAGGTGGATAGATTGATTGATTCGTCGGTTTTTTAAAAATATTATTAAAATTAATTTAATTATAATTATTTTTTAATAAAATTGGACCAAATATTTAATTTAAAAGATTTTATTTCCGATACGATTTTAAGAATATCGGTGAAAAGTTGATATTAAATATTTAAATAAAATAATGATAATGATTCAATTGGAATTGGATATGAACAATAGCCCAACTTTATGGGCTAGCGTGAAACAGCCCACATTTGAATGGGCCAAATGGTAAAGTTTGTGTTTTAAACTCGATACGACGTCGGTTTATTTGGAGAGTTGAGAGGAGAGTACGTTAATTGTAGCGTTTACACGTGGCATGAGGAGGATTAAATTATAAACACCTACTTGAAGTATTAATCAACGGTCATATTTCTAGACTTAGGAATTTTAAACTTGTAAAATTTATGCTTCTAATATATAGATAGTTAGATAAAGATGTTGACTCATTAATAAAATTAAATAAATAGTAAATACATTTATTCATGTCTTATATATTTTATATGAGTTGACATTTATTCAATTATTTGATTTTATCTTTTTTCCATATCTTTAATTCGAAAGGTTATTGATTATTGGGCAAGCATTTATTCTATTATTTTTGTTGGCTCAGTGCATACAAAAAAGAATGCTATGGGTTAGGGTTACCCAATAAAAGCCGGTTCATACATATCGATATTTTCTATACTTATTGGGTTTGTTTGGTTTACCTTTTTAAAATTGCGGTGTGGTGAGGTGTGATGAAATGTAGTGAGGTGTGGTGAGATATGATGATTGTGATNGATGAACCAATCTTTTAAAAATTGGTACCGGAAAAAAACCTGACCCGACCGACCTGCAAAATACACGTACTGGCCGGTATTTTGTCAAAATACCAGTCAGAATCCAGTACGCTCGAAATTTTCAATATACCAAACCAGTATACCGAAAATTTAAAACATTGAGATTAACTGAACACTCTAGAGATGAATTGAGCAGAGTTAATTGGAACGTTTAAAAACGGTGGAAAACATTTATTTAAATTTAATTTTGTATATAAAATCTAATATTCATATTTTTAATATAGATTTTATTTATATTTTTAAAATTTTAATCACCCATTTTTAAACAATTGAACCTCTAAAAAAATGAATCGAACTTTTTAAAACATTGGGTTTGTTTGGTACCCCGATTAAAACAGCGGTGAGGTGCGGTGAGATGTTGAAATCGTGATTTTTTTAATGCGCACAAAACATAAGGTTAATTGCGATGTGATAATCGTTAAAAAATCACGATATCATCACAGCTGTTAAAAGCAGATGTGTCCTCATCGTGATTTTGGAAAAGACTCATTTACCCTTACTTTTATTAATTATAATATAATTATATTTATTATTATATATATAAGGTATATTAGTATTTTTACATAAATCACGATCATAATATCGCAATTTTACCAAACATACTTAAAAATTCATGATCATCATATCTCACCACATCTCACCACACCGCAATTTTAAAAAAGCTGAACCAAACAAACCCAACAGCTATGATGATATCGTGATTTTTTAACGATTATCACATCGCAATTAACCTTATGTTTTGTGCACATTAAAAAAATCACGATTTCAACATCTCACCGCACCTCACCGCTGTTTTAATCGGGGTACCAAACAAACCCATTATCTCGGACTGTTATTATTTTATTTCAAAATTACTAGATGTTATTTCAATTCAACCCATTAAATTCTGATATTTTTGTGGACTTAATAGTTAATAAATATCATATTATCCCAATCTAAGATTCCAAATTTTATTTTGAATTATCTTTGTGGATTTACTAGATTATCCCAATTTATTAAATTCCAAATATTATTTTTGGATTTTATGGATGTTATCCCAATATAGGAGTGTAAACGTACGGAATCTAAGTGCTTTTTAAGATTTGGATTTGACTGATAATTTTGGCTTTATAATATAATATAAATTAATTATTATAATATACATTATATTGTCAATATAATATAATATTATTTGTTGGCGAATTGACTTGATTAGTTCAAAATTTTGATCAAGGTTCGGTTTGTTAAAAGTTCAAATCCGAACCATTATTTTTTTTGGATATATCAAATGTTATCTTGACCCATTATACCATGAATTTTTTCTATGTAGATTCCTACTTCCTTCGAGTTTACCCGGAGGTGAATCTTAGGTTAGCCGAAGCTGGAGTTCGCCTAGCAATGACTCTTAACAACATCTTTGGATGATTACGATAGAATATATGATCAAATGAAATATCCATTAGCTAATGACAATCTCGTATAATGGGAATAAGATATTTGATATTCGATTGTCGTTTTTTTATAACCCGAATAAATAATTTATCGAAATATGTCATACAATTTTCAAATGTATCAAGGTATGATGATAAAAATGTTTGATTATGAAATATAGATAATGGGCTCTTTAAAACTTAATTACATTCATTTATCGAGATATATCATATGCTTATTAAAATGAATACAATCATGATTGAGTTTGTTTGATTCTTCAATATAAAACGTGAATAGTTTGTTGAAATATATCTCACATTGGATGTAGAAATGAAAAATGTATAGTTTATAAGAAAAGTGATATCATGGGTAATTGACTTGGTCCAAGTCTTTTCAATGTGATTCACTTCTTTTATGGATTAGACTGCACTCCTCGATTTATTGAATCCTAAATTTCTATATAGTCATATAATCTTAAATTGATTAATTTGGTATTATATAGATAATTAAGATTATTATACACTATTTGTTTAAATTAATCGTTTGTTTTATAGTATAATATTGAAATAGTAACTTTGTAATTTTATGGTCGTGGATGATATTTTTTTGCGGTATATTGAATTTTATGTTCTTTTGGGACCAAAATGCAAAATTGAATAATAGTTGAAGAAGACCAGAATCTACATTACAGAAAAAGGTTCAAGAAAAAGAAAGATTGAAATGCGAGCGTCGTGGTGCGATTCGGTCAGGAAAAACCGAAANGAGGTGAATCTTAGGTTAGCCGAAGCTGGAGTTCGCCTAGCGATGACTCTTAACAACATCTTTGGATGATTACGATAGAATATATGATCAAATGAAATATCCATTAGCTAATGACAATCTCGTATAATGGGAATAAGATATTTGATATGCGATTGTCGTTTTTTTATAACCCGAATAAATAATTTATCGAAATATGTCATACAATTTTCAAATGTATCAAGGTATGATGATAAAAATGTTTGATTATGAAATATAGATAATGGGCTCTTTAAAACTTAATTACATTCATTTATCGAGATATATCATATGCTTATTAAAATGAATACAATCATTGTTGTGGTTCGAAAACCGGGGGTGTCAACAGTCGACCGGTTCGTTGCAAGACGAACTCGGTTATAATTTATTTGAGGTGTAGAGAACTATTATAAACCAAAGGTGAAAGGACACATCGATTTTAGAGTGGAAAACCTCAAAGATAAGAAAAAAACTACTTGACTAAGGGCTAAAGGAAGTGTTCTTAGTCGATTCAATAAGCAAATTAATTATCACAAATGTCATGTTTGTTCTTAGACAACAAGGAGGAAGAGAAGTATCGAAAATAAATCGACAGAAAGTTCTCTATACGAAAGCTCCAAGGAAAATCGGAATATTTTTTTTTCTCACGCCCTAAGTGTCTTTTTTATACTCCCACTGTGCTGTATACAGTAGGGTGTCGTTTTGTGTCTGTCATTTGCGGCTAGGTCGGCTAATGTCAGGCGGAACAGCCGCCAGAAATGGTTTCACAGAGTTGCATGACACTAGACCTTTCGGCACTACTGGCCGGCTATTCCCTAGCCACTGGAGGCTCGTACGACTTCGCTGGACCACGCTTCTGACAAGACTGTCGAGGGTTATCGTTGCATGGGAGGAGTATGGATGGCCCGAAGCAAGGCCTGTAAGATGTGGACCGATCGGTCTTGGCGCATGCGAGAAGCTGGGCCCTACATATCGGACCGATCGCTAGGAACGGTCGATCGGGCCACGGGCTTGGATGGGTCATTCACTCATGTGGACTGGATCTGGGCCTCCAAGTTCGGCTTATATTGTATGAGCTCCTCTGATCAAGCTTGGCCCTGATCATGTTCGAGGCACCGGGTTTCGGTGATCTCATCAATCATGATTGAGTTTGTTTGATTCTTCAATATAAAACGTGAATAGTCTGTTGAAATATATCCCACATTGGATGTGGAAATAGAAAATGTCTAGTTTATAAGATGAGTGATATAATGGATAACTGACTTGACCCAAGTCTTTTCATGTGATTCACTTCTCTTATAGATTGGACTGCACTCCTCGACCAATTGAATCCTAAATTTCTATATAATTATATAATTTTAAATTGATTAATTTGGCATTATGTAGATAATTAAGATTATTATACACTATTTGTTTAAATTAATCGTTTGTTTTATAGTATAATATTGAAATAGTAACTTTGTAATTTTATGGTCGTGAATGATATTTTTTTGCGGTATATTGAATTTTATGTTCTTTTGGGACCAAAATGCAAAATTGAATAATAGTTGAAGAAGACCAGAATCTACACTACAGAAAAAGGTGCAAAAAAAAGAAAGATTGAAATGCGAGCGTCGTGGTGCGATTCGGTCAGGAAAAACCGAAAGGAAGCTCCTTTTTTGCTCAAGAAAAAGACTTCCGATAACCCATGAGTCCGATTACGAAGACCTCTACGCAATTGAAAGAATTCCATTGTTGTGCAGTGATCTCAGTTGGGTAGTTGCGATCTTGAATAATTTCTTGAAGAGAAGCTATCCCCATTTTTTTTTCTTTGGGATCGGAATAGAGAGTTCAAATTATGGTGACTGGCGAAGGCCAGAATGTTAGAGAGATAATTTGCAACGCGTCGGCTGGTGCCGCTGCTGGTAATGTATTTCGATTGCATCAGATCGATTTTGTATAGTTGGGTTTGATTTAGTGTTAATTTTTCAGGTGCAATTGCGGCTACATTTTTATGCCCATTAGATGTGATAAAAACGAGGCTTCAAGTTCATGGCTTGCCTGAAATACACAACTCTGGTCGTTTAGGTGATTTTCTTGTCACTATTTTGTGTTAAGTTTGCATCTTGGCTAGCAGTTTCACTTGAAAAATAATGGGTTTTTTAGATCAAATAAGAAATGAGATGATTATGAATTCGGTATAAGTATTTGATAAAATTTATGCAAGAATCACGATATACTTAGATATAATAAAGAAGAAGGGTTCTGATTTATTAGTTATTAAAAAAAAGGGTAAACGCACTCGTTTCTCATGTTTCGATAGCTGGTTAACGTGATTTTTTATCAATCGATGAATGAATCACCGTGTTTTGCTTTTGTTTGGTGTGTGTTACAAATAACAATTGGTTGAATGTATCGCACCACAACGCCGTTTTTATTTGAGTATCAAACAAGCCGATATTAATGTTTTTATTCGAGTAGTTTTGGTGATTATCCTCAACTTTCCATTGTTTCTTGCTTAATCTTTATAAGGTTTCGTTTAAATGTCTAAACCAGGTAGTGTTATTGTTATGAGCATGAAAAATATATTACGAAACGAAGGATTCCGAGGCCTTTACCGTGGTCTTACTCCAACATTGGCAGCACTTCTTCCAAATTGGGCAGTGAGTTTCCAATTGTTACATTTTCTTTTTAGCGGAAACAAGGAGTTTATAGATACGAGTGGCGAGTGCATTTTTACTGTTTTTCCACATTACATTACCCAAGTATATATATTCGTTATTTGTAGGTTTACTTTACAGTCTATGGTCATCTTAAAGAGATGCTACATAAAGATGGTAAGCCTCGTATAAGATTTCTCCTTCGTTTTTTCCCTTGAAATTCGGAAGCATTTATCATTGCAGGTTCTAATGGAGATCAGCTTACAATTGGTTCAAATATGTTGGCTGCTGCTGGAGCAGGTGCTGCAACTGCCATAACTACAAATCCTTTGTGGGTTGTTAAGACAAGACTTCAAGTAGGTTTGTGTAGCCTTAATATTTCATACGTAGAACGAATTTTTCTTCGGTTTTTTTCCGTATATGTAAACTAATACATTATTGTTAGACTCAAGGAATGAGGCAAGATGTAGTTCCCTATAAAAGTATAGTTTCTGCTTTACGAAGAATCTTACACGAAGAAGGATTTCGTGGATGGTACAGGTAAGTTCTTTCAATATCGAAATGAGATTAAATCTCGATATTTTTTTATCGTACTTAGCTGTGTGTTTTAATAACGTGGCTATGTTGCTTGGTAACTTTGTTGTTATTTTTCTTGTTTTTCTGTTTAGTGGCCTTCTGCCTTCGTTGGCCGGAATTAGTCATGTTGCGATTCAGTTCCCTGCGTATGAACGAGTAAAGTTTCTCTTAGCGAAACGAGGTTTGGCTTTGTACCTTTACATCGACATTTTGACTCATATGAAAGTGTATGTTTTTTTCCTTTTGAAACATGAAGGGAATAAAAGCACAAATACACTGAATCCCGGAGAAGTTGCACTCGCGTCATCGGTATCGAAAATAATCGCTTCTTTATCAACATACCCTCATGAGGTAAAGTCGGTATCATATCCTATCCGATAATGTTTCGTCATTTTGTTCTAATCGCATTTGGACCAGGTGATTCGTTCAAGGTTGCAAGAACAAGGACAAGTACGTAGTTGCGAAATGAAATACAGCGGTGTTATCGATTGTATCAAGAAAGTATTCCGAAAGGAAGGGATACCGGGATTTTACCGTGGATGTGGTACTAATCTCGTTAGAACAACGCCTTCTGCTGCAATAACATTCACTAGTTATGAGATGATACATAGATTTTTGCTGCGTGTATCTTCTCGTAAAACGGAAGCTTGCCCAACCTCGATATAATACCGAAAATGGCGTTGAGAAAAGATTGGTGTTATTTTAGAGCTAGTTTAGAACAATGTGAGTAATTCACATTGCAATAAGATTCACACATGCTTTGTACTTCATTTTGTATTACAATTTACAATGAAGCTCTTTGAAGAATATTTGGTCCATCTCATCTAGGGGTGGGCACGGGTTCGATCCAACGGGTTACGGGTTCAATCCGTCAACCCATACAGGTTAAAAATACGGCTCTATCTGTCAACAGATTGACATAACATAAATTATAAACTAAAAACTTAAATTAAAAACCTTTGATTTTAACCATAAAATAAAAACAAATTGGTCAACTTTAACTCATTGATCCGTACGAGTTGAATATCGCAGTCCAATCCATACACTAATATTTGGTGGACTGATCTAACGGATTGCACTAGCCCATGTCCACCCCTAATCGGATCAACTGTGATTCAGCCAAAAATCTGATCCAATTCTTCAAAAAGGCATTCAACATTTAGTTAAACCTTTGAGCATTGGACCTCTAAGTTAATTGATTCAATATCATGTATAGTTTTGATAAGATTGGTTATAAGTTATAACTAAGCTTCAATTCGATTATATGAAATAAACATATTTTAATTCTGCTAAAGTTATGTGTCCCTTTCATCATGTAATTTTTCTTTGCTTAAAGTTGTTCTTGCACTTTTTATTTTATTTGATGAATATATTATTTAATATTAGGTTTATAATAGAAAAGTATATTTATACAACAATAAGTGAATATATGAATGTCTAAATAGATTATTCAAAAAACAAGTTTGAGATAAATGGATTGAGGTATATTAAGATAGAAATATATTATATTTGATTTGTTAATAAAATTGTAAGTATCCTTCAAATATTAATAAAAACATCAATTTCAATTAAGATTATTTATTAAAAATAATGCTATGATTTTTCAGGGAAATTGTTTTATTAATTATTTTTTTTATTTCAAATAATATTAAAAATTTGATTCCGTTGCCGGGACTTGAACCCGGGTCTCTCGGGTGAGAGCCGAGTATCCTGACCAACTAGACTACAACGGATCAATGAATTTTTAGGGATATATTTTTATTTTTTTTGTTACTACTGTTTATGTTAAATAATATATTTTTGTAATTTAAAATAAATATATAACATTTTATGGAACAAATTATACACAAACTTTTTAATTTTATTATATTACAATTATTAATTACGGTTATACGCCACTACGGCTACCAGTCTAAACGAAGAACCCTAATTCTACAATTCTGGAATCTGAGGTACGAAACCTGAGCTCTTGATGCGGAATTGGCGTCTGTTGCATCTGTGAAGCCAACTTGATCGCATTGATGGTAAGTGAATGATGTATGATTGTTTAGTTTTGGCACCGCTGCAAAGTTTCGACTGGATTAGTGGTGTATTTTAAATAGGGATTTTGAGACGGACTGATATTCTAGTTCGTTTTCATATAGATTGATTACCTAAAATGTTAAATAGGCTTCGCCATTTATTGCTGGGATTGCGGTCGCTGCGGCTGCTCTGGCTGGTAGATATGGAATCCAGGCTTGGCAGACATTCAAAGCAAGGCCGCCAACTGCAAGGTTGCGTAAGTTTTATGAAGGAGGATTCCAACCGAAAATGACTCGAAGAGAAGCATCTCTGATTCTCGGAGTCAGGTGAATCCCTTTTTTTCAGTTATCCATCGTGTTAGTGTTTAGCTTTGCAAATATGCTCCAGCTGTGTAGAAATGCTAAATTACGCTTTGTTTTACGATTGTTGTGATATAGACTTTGCTACTCATTCATGCTTATTTCATTGTGGTTTATATCTCTGTAGCTTTATACCTTGGAAATACTTGTTTTACATGTGATGCGTCTCGACACACATATTCCTGAGTTACACATGTTCAAATTGCATCGTATCGTAGTTTTGGACGATTTTAGACTACATAGTGATTTCTTGTTAGTTATGTCATGCAGATGCTTGTTCCTTTGATTACTGATTGAGGTTTGTATCTCTGTAGATTCATACCTTGAAAATACCGGTTTTACATGTGATGCGTTTCGATACACATATTCCCGAGTTACACATTGTTCAAATTGTTGTATTGTTTCTTAGTTTTGGACGATTTTTGACTACGTAATGATTTTTTATTAAGTTAGGTCATGCAGATGCTTGTTCTATTGTTTACTGATAACTTGGAAATACTGGTTTTACATGTGATCCTTTTCGATACGTTTGTTATTCCCAAGTTTTGCGTCGTTCTAAATGTTGAATCTTTTCTTAGTTTTGTGCAAAATGCTATAAAATGGCTACTTCATGATCAGGGAAATCACTCCGGCAGATAAGATACGAGAAGCACACCGGAGAGTGATGATTGCGAACCACCCCGACGCAGGTGGTAGCCATTACCTCGCTTCTAAAATAAATGAAGCCAAAGATGTATTGCTTGGGAAGAACAAGAGCAGTGATTCGGCGTTCTAATTCGACTTAAACCAATTCCGATTGTTCCGGTACGATTCAACTTCAATCTCTTGAATTCTATTTTGGCCTTTGTTCTATGAAAATATTTATACTTTTAGTGCCGGTGTACTTTTTTCGTCAGTTTTCGACGATTCTTCGTTTAAAAATTTTATCAAGTAGGTTTGTCGTTTGAGTTGTATTACAACAAGAATAAATCTACAATGGATTTTGATAAGTTATTTTTCTTTATTTGGTTTTATTATCATGCTAAGTATACATATTTAGAATAAACAAAACAAAATGAAAAAGCTTGAGAATAATATATACTAGAATTCTTTGTTTTTTGCTCAATTATACGAATTGGATATTTCAATTCATGGATACCCGTAATAATACTTGAATCCGTATGAGATGTTATAGTTATTTTAATGAGAAAATTGTATAATTGATCCATAATGTTTAAAATAGTGTAACGGTGATACCCCCAAAGTTTGTAAATTGCGTTAGAAGCCACCAAAATTTCAAAACAGTTAAAGAATGACCCTCGAGTGAATAGTAGCGGTTTTCGTCTTTTTTCGTATAAGTGGTTTTGATATTTTATGCGTTATTTTTAAAATTTTAAAAGTTTAGAGACATAGTCATAACATCTTTTCTAATGGGTAAATACAAACTCTCGGGACGTTTAAAATATTAACGAGTATAAAGGTCAAATATAAACGGTTTTGGAAGTTCGGGGGTCAATTATACAATTCTTAAACTTTGAGAGCACGGTGTTTACAACATTTAAAAATTTAGGAGCCAACCAAGCATATTACATCAACTTCGAGGGTTTTGTATGTAATTTATAAACTTTAAGGGTACCGCCTTTACAACTATAAATTTAATGGGCCAATGACAAACATCATTCTTATTTTAATAGTAAAAATTCAAAATTTTTAAATTCTTATATAGTCGTCATTTGCTGTAAATATGAGTTCAATATATATGATCATATATAAAACTTGAGAATTGAGATATTTTAAATATTGATAATTTTTTGAATGTTCTTATATAAATGAAATGATATTTATTTATCTTAAGATTTCGGATGATTTTGTTGAAATTTAAATTTATTTTTATTATACGTGATAATTCAGTAATCTTATATATAGTGAATTTTCACTGTACCTCTAAATGGATGCACCTTATCCTAACTACTGTTTTACAAACACTTTTATATATTTGCTCAGAATCCCTTTCCACTCCAATGTTTTATTTGTTTTTTTATTTATTAACTATAGTTAATTATAAAAATAATTATATTAATGATTACTTTATGTATTTATTTATGAAATTAAATATATATGACTATATGATAAAACCTAAATCTCGAAACAATGATCATATATCCTAAAAAGTTGGCTATTCGTATAGGTGGATATGAGCCAACCCAACCCATATAAACGTGTCAATCTATGGGATGACCGACTAGAAATTAGTGTTCAAATTGGGTCGTGAAATTCAATCCATCAACTCGTACGGGTCAATTGGTTCAAATGGGCTAAAATTTTAATTTTTTTATTGAATGGTTAAATTTAAAGGTTTTTTAATTTATAATTTAGATTATGTCAACCCGTTAACGGTTGTGCCGTATTTTCAACCCATTGACAAATAAAGAAAATTTCTAAACCCGTACGGATTGATAGATTCAATAGGTTCGACGCATAATCCGTTGGGTTGAATCCATGCCAACCCCTAATTATTCCTACACATTTGGAGTAAAACATTTAACCGTAAGGGTAATTTGGTCATTAACAAATACACATTTAAATCCCTAAACCTTAAAACCTTAAATATTCAATCTAGAACTAATTTATTAATAGGTATAACAACTCATTACATAAAAAAAAATGAAGTAGAAAATTATGGGAGTGATATACCAAAACCACTCCAATTTGTAACATACACAATAATTCCCGTCAAGTATTCTTTCCCCACATCTGTAGCAGAACTCAATCCCACACCTGCACCCAAAACAAAAATACATCATATTTTAATAAAATATATAATTATAATTAATATTTTAATTTCATTATATTAACATCAAATTTTAATTTGAAGGTGTGATCATAAGAGCTTTTTTAAATTATCGATTTAATATCATATTTAAATATTTAGCATGTCCATTTATCGGTCTATATGAAAACGAGTTATTTTGCTACGATATAAATAAGAAAGTATTTACCTGCATACAACCATGGCGCATCCATCTCTGAGTTCAACAAAACGTTTACAGCTAGGGCATCTTTTCCAATCATTGTCGTTAACCAGCCGGAGAAACGACTCGTCGTCTGAATCACTAGATTCATCTCAATCGAACAATCTCTTGCACTTAGGGCATTTCGATTTCCCCGAGAAATCGCCGCATTCATTCAGAATTACTTCATTGCAATCCGCGTAGGGGCAATAGCATCGTTCAAAATTGGAAATCGCCGCCTCGCATAACACATCGGACCACCGTAAGAGAAGATCGCGATCGATTATTGATCTGAAATCGAGTGGATCTAGACAGCGATCGCAGCCGATTGCTGGACATTTGATTTTTCCCCTATTGTCTTCGATCTTGTAGGTAATGTACTTGATTATACAGTCTGTGCAAAAAGGATGTAAACATTTGCTTGTTTTGTTGAAATTGTTGATTATTGGTTCGATGCATATTTCACAGGTGAATAAGGAAGATGAAGATGATGATTGTTCATATTGCTTTACATCTTCGCGTTGCGGCGGTCGAGATGGATTGCGGCGGAGGAAGAGTTTTTTCAAGGTAATCATCTTCTCTTTACAAAGACGGTAAGTTTTTTCAGAGGTTTAAGTTCGATACAGGCTAACGTCGTGTTATATAGCAAAGGTTTTGTGTATATATTTATTTAGAATATTTTGAATATATAAGATATATCTAGTTTTTAAATTTTGGTTCTAAATAAAATTCAAAACTCTAAGGTATGATATGATTTTAATATATATATGATTGTGTTTAGTGTTGAAGATTATTTTCTGTAAATTATTCATTATCATTATATAGCATAAAAGATATTATAATGTAATATAAAAATAACTATTTCATTTAATCATCAATATTACTCAATTTAGGGTCTATTATATAATAAGTTCATAAATTTCAATATTTACAAATCATTTAGTTAAATATTTTTTTATAATAGTGTAATAGAAAAATATATTTTTTTTTGATTTTTTATAATTATATATAGATACAAAATATTCTGTACTGTTGGTACTTGAAAAATGTAACCATATTTCCAAGATATATTAGTCCGGACCAAAATTCAGTAAAGTTAACCTTTGTATATACTATTATATATAAGGATCCAGAGTTATCTTTTGGATTTATTCATATTTATATTATTTGCATATTTGGTCAATTAATTAAAATTGATTTATATCTACGATATATTTCTAGATTAATATATATTTTTAAATTAGAAAAATATATGTTATATAATTAATACAAATATATTTTGTAGAATACACTTATATTTTAAATTCAGATTAAGAAACATTTCATTCAAAAATATCAAATATGTATAAAGCATTTTGTCTCTTAATTTATTTCATGTTATGGTGTGATGATAAACATGTTAATTATGATTGAATTTTTTTAAAAAATATACTTGAGAAAACTGTGATAATCTTACTTATTTTGATAAAATAATTATATTGATAATTTTATAATGTGAAATGCTTATATTTATATGCCATAAATGCTAATATTTACAATATATATTAATTTTATTTTGGTCAAGAAACTAAACCAAACCTAAAAAATATGTAAAGTAAATGTACTAGTGCAAAATAAATATGAACAAAATGAGAGCATGGTTTTAAAAATCAATGAGATATGTGGATTATAAAATATCTTATACAAGTGGAATCGATTTGAATAATTTTTTATTAAAAAATTATTCTAAAAAAATCTATTGTTAGTGATGTGAACTTTAGGATCGGGTACTTTGTGATGGGTAAGGTCCAATAATTATTGGGCTAATTCAAATGGTGGAAACGAATTCCTGCAGCCCATTTGCACACTTAAGGAAAAACGGCCCGATGTTTAACGAGAGGACCGAAGATAACCTTAGGCGAAATAAAGCGTTTTCTGGTAACTGGCTCCTTGCTTCGGTCCGAACGGTTACAGGCTCACGTTTTCTACACTTCGGGCCTCCACACGCTTACCACGCTTCGGGCCCGATCACGCAGACCACGCCTCGGTCCCAACCTCGTTTTACATCCCGCGATAACAACCTCTAACAAACCTGTCAGAGGCGGTTACAGAGCACGATTTACACACGCTGTAAACTCTATAAATATAGGGCGCGATGACGGAAATAGCAGGACCTTTTGGACGCGTAAGAACAGGCCGTTACCCTGCCGGAGTTCTTACTGCTTTTTTTTCCTTGTCATTTTCATTAAGCCTCTGTTGTATTCATTACGGATTATTTGATTAATGAACAGGCTAAGAGTATAATCTACTCTTAGTCAAGTGGTTTTCACCCCAATTCCTGGGGTTTCCACTATACATCGTGTGCCATCGTTTATTTCCAGTTTTTAATCGTCTTCCACAACAAAAACAAATCAGAACCGAGTTCGTTTGCTAAACGAACCGGACGACTGTTGGTACCCCTAAAAAAGAATTATAAAAGTTAGTATTTCAACTGTAAAATAGCTGGAATAAATCATATTGAATATCCATTTTTCTTCTCTAGTTAAGCAAGAATATTTACAGTTTGCAATATTTGATTCCGGAAAAATGGCGACTTGGGTCCCCAAAGTTTGGATAATTTGGTAATTTTGGTCCCCAAAGTTGCGTATTTTCGCAAAATACGTCCCCAAAGTTTGCGAATTTTGGCAATTTTGGTCCCCAAATTAATTTTCGTCCGGGGACCTAATTTGCCACAATTCGCAAACTTTGGGGACGTATTTTGCGAAAATACCTAACTTTGGGGACTGATTTTACCAAAATTCGCAAACTTTGGGGACCGGTTTTGCGTACATGAAACTTTGGGGGTTGGTTTTGCCAAAATTGAAAACTTTGGGGACCAAAATTGCCAAATTATCCAAACTTTGGGGACCAAAACTGCCTTCCGCCCATTTGATTCCTATTGCAATTTTTAAAAAAATCGGTCTAAAACTGTTAAACCGGCTTCCCCCGGTTTTTAAATCCACGGGCCTATTTTTGCGAAACTAGTTTTTCATTACGAATAGAGGGGTACAAAGGGTAATTTACAAAATTACATTTATTTTACCTTCTAATTTTCATAAATACATACTTTTAAAATTTACTTACTATTATACATTTATTCCATTTTTATCTATTTTTGTAATTAAAAAAAATTTCATTTATTAATAAAATAAAAATTAAAGGATATTTTAGCAATAACAAAAACTATATGGGTTATATTGTAAATTATTTTTTCCCCTCTTCCATCTTTATTAATCATTTTATTAAATTTGAAAATTAAGTATATGATGGATACTATTAGATAATATTAAAAGATTTCTAATGTTGAGTTTTGCATTTTTTTCTTTTTGTTTCTCGATATTATATGTGTTACAAAATAACTTTTCGAATGGAAATAATATCATTAATAAAACGAAATTTTTTTTGCAAAATTCAAATATAATGACATATTCAAATAACACTAAAATAATCTATAGTTATTTTGTTCACTCAATTAAATGTTTACGCTTTTATTTTCTATCGATCTCTCCCTTATAACGAGAAGTCCATGATCTACATGTATGATGCATGCTATCTTATTATACGCAAAGCTGAGTTATCTACAATTTTAAAAGGTAAATCATCTGAACAAGATTCTTCCAAGGGATACTTAAATTAATATGCATATGTTGTACCCATTATCGTAAAGGAAAAAAATGCAAGACTCAATATTATAAATTTTTTAATATTATCTAATAGTATTCATCATATATTTAATTCTCTAATTTAGTAAAATGCTTAATTAAGATGGTGGGGAGAAAAAAGTTGTTTTACAATATAACCCATATAGTTTTTGTTATTGTTAAAATATCCTTTAATTTTTATTTATTAATAAATGAATTTTTGTAATTAAAAAAATAGATAAAAATGAAATAAATGTATAATTGTAAGTAAATTTTAAAAATATGTATTTATGAAAGTTAGAAGGCAAAATAAATGTATTTTTGTAAATTGCCCGTGGTACAAACATTAAACCTAATTATTAAAAAATACTATCAAAATTATTTAAATGAATAATATAATTGGTCTTCATAGTTTCATATTTAATAGTTTTGATAATTTTGATTTATAAAATTTTATAATTATGTTAAGTGTAATATTTAAACAATCAAAATACAAAAGCGATCCTCAGACTTTGTTAGCTTTTGCATAATAAGTTCTTAGACTTTAGTATATATGTCATAATTGGTCACCAAAATTTTTCAATTTTAACAATTGAAATCGTTGACCAAAATCAAATTTAGAGGATCGATTTTGACAATTTTGAGATCTAATTTGCAAATTCTACAAACTCAGAGAACAATATTTGTCAAAATCCTAAATTTAAGGGACTAAATATATCATAATAAATTAAGGATATCAAATTTACCAAAATCTAAGTGTGTGTTCTGCACAAATTATATAATGTATAATCAGAATTTATAATTAGAATGCAGAATCAAAATGTATAATTAGAATCTGCGTAGTATTCTATGTAAATATATAATGAATTATAAAATGTAAAAACGTTCTGCAAAAATATTGTAATTGAAATATAGAATTTTAATTGAGTTACATTGAACAAAATAATTATCTCTCTTTCTTATAAATTTGAAATTATAATTCTATATTAAAATAATATTTTTAATTACAAAATAAATTAATAATATTTTTTTATTTAAAAATCATATAATAAAAAGAAAACAAAAATATTGAATAAGATATTGTCGAATAAGAAACTCAACAAGTGATAATATAAATACCAAATTTTAGAAAAAAAAAGAATTCATTATAATACAAACGATGAAAATTTGATTCAGAAAAAAATATATATATGTGAAAAATATAGTTAACAATGTAAGATGGTGCATCAAAATTTGTAAATTGCATAAAAGTCTCGAAGTTGATATAATGTGTGATTTTGGTTTCCATGTTTCAAAATTGCGTTGTTGATCCCCGAACTTCCAAAAACGTTTATATTGAATCATAATACTCGTTAATTTTTTAAACGTCTCAATAGTTTATATTGATCAATTAACCTTGAAAAAAAATGAAATGACAATGTTTCTAAACTTTGAAAATTTTAAAAATAATGCATAAATTATCAAAACCACTACGAAAAACCACTACTATTTACTCGAGAATCATTTTTAAACGGTTTTGAAACTTCAAGAGGTTTTCATGCAAATTACAAACTTTGGGGACATCGCTTTTACATTATCTTAAACATTGGGGGTCAATGTCGTAATTTTCTCGTAAAAAATAATGAGTAGAATACATAATGCATTTTCAGAATCAAGTCTGAATTTGATTATGCATTATAGTTAAAAACCAGAATACATTATGATTATAATTCATAATTAGAATTTAAAATGGATATTGTTCTGTTTCAAAAAACAAATTATATATTCTATAATGCATAATCTATTTTCATAATTTGTGGAGAAGAAAGCCTAAATATTTGGATAATAAATACATTATGTTTTTATTGATATTTTATTAATCACAATGTAAAGGTGACTAAATTACTTCTGTTGATTTATCTCGCTATCATATTAACAATCTGGGCCTGGCCCATACTTCAACTAACCCATTTAGATTCGGTTATAAAAACGGTTGGAATAAAGTATGTTAAGTTAAATAAAGTAGTCATTTTAAATACTCAGATATATTTTATACGTATATTAATTATTAACAATAAAATTTCAATTTTAATGTTTCAAAATTGGACCCATAATTGAACAATTTTTAAATAAGGTTTGAGGTTTAACATTCCAACAAATTTTATTTTTAAAAATTAATAATATTTTTGGGTCGACCCAATATCTAGTTAATTTGTTGGTATTTGTTAGGCAGTCGAATCGCCATTTAAATGTTTAACATAAAATTCAAAATTGCATTATTTTTTAAAACTAAAAATATTTAATTCCGTTTGATTTTAAAAAGATTGATTCTCATAAAATCAATTTATATTAAATTTTAATATATATATATTGTTAATAATTAATTCAATTTACTTGTTATAATTTATTCAATTAACAACTTTTTTTCATTTTTTTTTATTTTTTATTCATCAAAACAGAGTAATAATGGGTTTTATTATATTTAATATTTTCTTAATAATAACTCATTGTTAATGTTGTGCAAAGTTTTTTTCATAATTATATATTACTATATTTTATAACCTAACAAATTATTTATTACAAATGGATGTATATTTTAATTTATAATTATAATAATCACTGTAATTACGCAGAAGGTCACATGAGCATTTAACAACTTTTGACATAGGTAACGTGACTCTACTGCTTTTCTGTAACAAGCAATCACGTGCAATGGGGCCCACTTATTTAGATGACCGAATAGCCGTTGGATTGAATTATTTATTTATTTTATTGACCGCCCATCTTCTCTGATCTCGTTCTCTTGTAACTTTTGACTTGTTGCCGTTACATCTTTTTATGCATTTACTGCCGTTGGATCGCTCTTGTGATTCACGTTGATGTCAGTGATCTTTCACCTTTCCTGCGGTTGTTTACTGTTAGGCAATTGGGATTTGGATCTGGAAAAGGATTCTTGTGTACTGTAGTTTACCATTTGTTTACTTCATTGGATTTTTGTTGAGAGCTTGCTTGCTTGCTTCATCGACGATCGATCGATCGGGACCCCGTTGTTGGTCTTGTTATGGCGGCGTCGGGATCTGTAGATCGATTTACGATGCCTTCTTTGTGTAATTCTCTTATGTTTCTTTTCTTTTTTTGTTTTCTTGTTCTGCATTTATGGTTTTTAATTAACTAAGAGGTTTAGGGATTGTTGAAATTGATTGCAGTGGAATGTGAGCTTGGTCATTTTTTGTATATGACGTATAGCTGTAAAAATTTGGTTTTTAGTTTTTTGATGTGATAATGTACTTCCTTCTGGAGTTGTTACCTAGCTTTATTATGATGCTTTGTCTTGAAATATTACTCAATCATGACAAATGGTACTGTGGTTTTAATGCTACTTCTGATATGTGAGTAAACTTGTTAATGTTTGTCTTGTTTCATTATAGGCTTTGATGGGTCAAATGGGAATGAAGGGAAACGGGAAAGAAAGTCTGATTTTGAGAACTCGGAAGATGAAAGAAAGACTAGAATTGGGAATTTGCGAAAGAAAGCAATTCATGCATCCTCTAAGTTCAAGCATTCCCTTAAGAAGAAGAATAGGAGAAAGAATGATGGTAGAGTCAGTTCAGTTTCGATTGAGGATATCAGGGATGCAGAGGAACTGCAAACCGTTGACTCTTTTCGCCAAGCCTTGATATTGGATGAACTGCTTCCTGAAAAGTTTGACGATTACCATATGATGTTGAGGTGAGACTTTGATATTATTATATATTTATGCAGGACGGCTCAATTTTCATGTTGCGTTCGACATTCAAATTTGGTTTACTATCTTTGAAGCTTTTGCTGAATGACCCTGTTTTGAAGGAGAGGCATTGAGTTTAAAGGCTTATTATATATGTATTTAGGCTAATGCCATTCATCCCATGGTTCAAAACTGTTTGGCCTGTTGATGAATTGTAATTTAGTATGCATGTAATGTTTTAGATTACATTTCTTAACCTTGATATAGTTTTACTGTTCATTTTTTGCATGTAATTTTTCTTACGATTTTTTAACACAAATAAACTCTTGGCTATGCAGGTTTTTAAAAGCAAGGAAATTTGACATCGAAAAGGCAAGACTAATGTGGGCTGATATGATTCATTGGAGGAATGAATTCGGTACAGATACCCTTGCAGAGGTAGAGACTAATAATTTCTGCATGTTTCACATTATAATTTATTTTGTGGAGTTTTTATTCTAAATTTTATGCACTAGTTGAAAATATTTGCTATTTCTGTTTCTGTTTCACTATTAGGAATTCGAGTACACTGAGTTGGATGAAGTTCTGAAATATTACCCCCTTGGAAATCATGGAGTTGATAAAGAAGGAAGGCCTGTTTACATTGAAAGAATTGGGAAAGTTGACCCGAACAAACTGATGCAGATCACTACCCTGGATCGCTTTGTAAAGCATCATGTGAAAGAATTTGAGAGGACCTTTGCTGTTAAGTTTCCAGCTTGTAGCATTGCTGCAAAAAGACACATTGACTCTAGCACCACAATCTTGGATGTTCATGGTGTGGTAGGACTCATGTTTTAATTTTGGGAATTCACGATGATTTCCCTTCAGATGATTTTCCAATCCGTCATCATTCTGATGTACTTCCTGACTGATTTTTAGGGGTTGAAGAACTACACCAAGGGAGCTCGGGACCTCATGACTCGACTCCAAAAGATTGATGGAGATAACTATCCTGAAGTGATCACTATTCTTTAATGCACCCTTTTCATATGCTTTCCATTTTCTTCATTTAAGCTTTAATTTACTCACTTCTTTGTTACAGACACTCCATCAAATGTTTATAGTCAATGCTGGACCAGGCTTTAGACTTCTTTGGAATACTGTAAAGAATTTTGTAGATCCCAGAACAGCTACCAAGATCCATGTATATACATTGTTTGTTACATTTTCAATCTCACTTTTTTCGGTGTGCTTTGTTAGAAATTGTGGTTGTGTTTCAGGTTCTTGGAACCAAGTACCAGAGCAAGTTGCTTGAAGTAATAGATGCAAGGCATGGCATTGCTCTGTTATTCGTAAATCATCTATGATGAATGATCTCAACAAGTTTGTGGTATTTTTACAGCGAATTACCAGATTTTCTTGGTGGAACTTGCACATGCTCCGACCATGGTGGTTGCTTACGCTCTGATAAAGGTCCCTGGAAAAATCCAGAAATACTGAAGGTCTTACATCACAATGATTTTAAACCTTACGTTTTCGTGTGGATTTCGGTATGATTTTCTACTAACACTATTGCTGCAGATGGTGCTTAATGGTGGGGCACAACATGCCAGGCAGGTTGTTAAAATCATCAGCAGCGATGGTAAAATTGTTTATGCCAGGCCTCACTACCCTTTGGTATGTGATCTCTTCCCACGAAAGCTAGTGTTAATTTTTACAGTGGTATTACGATGGTTTTTGCTACAGGTAAGAGGCAGTGATACATCAACAGGGGAGTCTGGTTCTGAAGCTGAAGACATTTCGTCGCCTAAAGCGACTAAAAACTATTCTCATTATTTAACTCCTGTCCGTGAAGAGGTATATAGTTCAGTTTCTGAGCTGTATGATTCAATAGACAGTAAATGATCACTAAATATTTTCATTTTATCCGTAACTTTGAGCTGGTGCTCGGCTTATACTACCGGAACTGATGTTCGTAGTGAAACATGTATAATCTTTCTCAGGTGAGATCTAATGGGACTTCTGGGCATGCTGGTGATCTCTCAGGCTATGATGAGTATGTTCCAGTTGTTGACAAAGTTGTCGACTATGGATGGAAGAAGCACACAACCCCACAGACATCAAGTGCTTCCAAAGGTTAATATAATTGCTGTTGCTTTTCCACTCGTTATTTAGTCTTCGATTCAGTGGAATGCGTAATTTTTAAATCTGTGATTCGTCATTCGTCATTTGCTTTCAACAGATGTGTTTGTGCAGTCCACTTCCCAAAACACACCTGAAGGATTTCGTGGTCAAATATTGGCAGCTCTCATGGCCTTTTTCATGACTGTAGTGTTTTTTCTCCGCCCAATATCGTCCTTCATTACAAAGAATCTCCCGGATTCATCATCACAACCGGAACAAGCATCTACAGATTCCTCTGTTCACACCGATCCAGCGATATTATCCACCGTGATGCAGAGGTTAGTTGAGCTTGAATCAAAGGTAAATGAACTCGAAGAAAAGCCATTAAAGATGCCTTCGAAAATGGAAGAACTTCTGCATGCTGCTGTGTACAGAGTCGACGCCCTCGAAGCTGAGTTAATTGCAACAAAGAAGGTATACAAAGTTCATTCATTTCAATAAAAAATCAGTGCATTTAGCTTGCTGAGTTATGCAAAATTATCCCACATCAGAAGTGAGTTCTATTCGTATTTTGTGTTTTCGACTTTTGTATCACTTTATACGTACTTCAGGCACTGCATGAGGCTTTGATGAGGCAGGAGGAGCTGCTTGCGTATATAGACCGTCAAGAAAACATTAAGCACAAGGTGAGTCTTTATCTGCATAGTAACTTGCTGACTCTCTCTGTTTATATCCATCCCTTGCAACTTTTTTTGTTCAGAAAAAGTTTTCTTGCTGGTAAACATGACTTGGTTACGTTGTCCTCCACATTTCCATCGTATTTGATCCCCGACTCCAAACGAGCTCTTGTTATTATTACGTACATTTTGGTGCTAATTTACTGAGTTACTAAGTGACTGTTTTCTGTATCAAATACATTATGATTTGCCTTTAAATGGAGAGTATCATCTTCTCATCTACTTTTCTTTGTTGGTAATGATGGCTCGAGCTCTGTAGTTTAGAAGATACACCAAGGGTTTAATAGTAAAATATTTCTAATATTAGTAATGTTATGTATGTGTTTGTATTCATGTCTATGTTCGTGTTTATTTTCATTTGTATTTGGATTTGTTTGTTTTGTTTTCGAGTGTTAATATTTCTATAAAAAATATTCACAAACATGTTTTTGTTGTTCCAATTATGTTTATATTTAAATTTTAATGAAAAAATGCAAGCACGAACTAGTCCATTTGTCTATACCCATGAATTATTGGCATTGTAGGGTTTATGTTTATTATTTTAAATAATATTGAGAAAATGGTTAGTTTGATTCCCATATTTTGGTGATTTTGATAAATTTGGTCTCCAAATTTTTATTTGACATTTATAGTTTCCATATTTTGATATTTTTGACAAATTTAGTACAAATGTGGTAAAATTAATCCCCAAAATTTGAGGATCAATTTCGTCATATATATAAAACTTTGAGGATTAGATTTGTCCAAAGTTACAAAATATGAGGACTAATTATGCAAAAAATACAAAGTTTTGGGACTTATTTTGCTTCTACAAAACTTTGAGAAGTATATTTGCTAAAATGAAAAAGTTTAATGACTAAATTTACTAAATCATATAAACTTTGGGAACTTAAATGTCATTCGCCCAAATAATATTATATGTGTTGGATATGAGTTTTTGCATAAATGTCCTGAGGATTACTTATTTAAAATACCACATTTTATCTTCCTAATCATTCATTTTCTATTTTTCCTACTTTTATGTGGAGTTTGATTTTAATTATTTAAAGGAGTTGGGTTGTGAGTTGAATTAAAATATTCATCCCTATAAATTAGCTAATAATTAATGGCTAGTATAGTTTTAATAATTATGGCATCTATGATACTCAGAATATGAAGATGACAAAATTGAATCTCATACATTGTAAGTTTTGGTAAATCAATCATAAAAGTTTAGTATATATAATATAATTGATCCCCAAAATTTTCAATTTTCGTTAATGAGATCATCGGGAAAATTTAAATTACGGATGTTGATTTAATCACTTCGAGGATTTGATTGATCAAAACCTTAATATTAAGAACTAAATATGGCATTGTAAATTTTATAAATTTTAAATTTGTTTGTCAAAGAGTTAAAATGATTAAAGAAAGGGTACTTAAATTGAATTAAAAATGATTTAAGGTCTACTTTTGTCATTTATATTTGTTATTGTTTGGGTAATTATTTGGGCCCAAGGATTCAATTCGACGTCAATTGTTGTATCCAAATCCTAGGTCTATTAATTTCTGCATCATCGATCCTGACCTCCACATCTTGTCCCCCAAATCAATTTCTGAATTCAGATGGTGGGTCGAAGAAAGATTTGTTGAGCGCTTGTTTGAAATTCATGCACAATTTTTGTTTGTAATCTCCTGTTTTGAGTTTCAGGCACCGAAGAAAGAGAAAGCTCCTCCCCCGTCATCAAAGCCTGCGAAATCTGGCGGCGGAAAGCAGAAGAAGAAGGTTGTTTGTTTTTCAATTGAATGATTTTATAGTTGTCGTGTGCCTTGAGATCTGATTGATTTTTTCCGGGTTTGCAGAAATGGAGCAAAGGCAAACAAAAGGAGAAAGTGAACAATATGGTGTTGTTTGATAAGGCAACTTACGAGAAGTTATTGTCGGAGGCGCCTAAGTACAAGCTCATCACTCCTTCCGTTCTCTCCGATCGTCTCAGGGTAAACAATACCCTACGCTCATTTTTTATGCTGTCTTTTATCAATTTTGTACCTTTTTATGGTATATTTTCTTCTGGTTATGGATTAATTAGATTTAAGATTAAACACACCTCACACCTTCCTTTACAGCACAATTTTTGCACTATCTGTAAAGTTGAATTTTTTCACATTGTATGGGTGTGCTTTACAATTGACATTGCCAAGTTTTTTTAACTTGTGACCTCCGCCCCTTGTATCTTATGCGTTTACGTTTTATGTTCAATTTAACTCTGTATAATCAACATGGTATCGAATCTTATTTGTTAAAAATTCCTGATTATTATTGCCCTTAAGTCAGATTCATTTAAATTTGCATGTCAAAACTTGTAAGAGAAAGTTTTGAATGTTAAATTGTTCCTCATTAAAGGTTGAATGATTATACATAGGAGTAACTGTTGCCCTTCAATTAACTTAGCCATATCTCATTCTTTTATGCTCTCCTAGTCATGTTTTTCGATCCAACTCTATATATTCACGTATTATGCTCGTTAATGATCATTTGAGCATATTTATCATGTTTATCTGTTTTACAAATAATATTATTTTTCTGAGGTGTTTCTTCTCAAACTTGTTCCTCATTGAATATTTAAGTAAGGTTGAATAATTATATAAAGGATTGACTATTGCCCTTCGATTAACGTCGCCATTTCTCATTTTTTTATGCTCTCCTAGTCATGTTTTTCGATCGAACTCTATATATTCATGTATTATGCTTTGTTAATGATCAGTTAAGCATATTTATCCCATAAGTCTGTGTTACGAAGAATACTGAGATCTTTCCTTGTGAAAATTGTTGATAAACAGGTGAATGGATCTCTTGCAAGGAAAGCAATAAAGGAATTGATGGCTAGAGGGTTAATCAGAATGGTTTCAGTTCATTCAAGCCAGCAGATATACACCAGAGCCACAAACGCCTAGCCGGTTTACGGTTAGACGATTGTCTTTTTCCTTTCAAATTTTGCATAAAACAAAACTTGGTCGTTTCTTTCATTTCGATTTTTTGTTTGTTTTGTTATTCTACTACTACCCTTTGGATTTTTTTCTCTGCATTCCGTATCTATCTTAAATTGTAGTTAATCGTTCATAATTAGTCATCGATTTTTAAAATTTTCAATTTATGTTATTTAGACAAAATTTTGCAACTTTTTGCTAAGGTTTATGTCGTAAATCTAAATGTTTTTACCCTATGTATATCTTCCATAAGGTTCAAAATGAACCAATGTTTGATATGGCAATAATTATGGGGTATTGGTATTCGAATGGTACTATTCGGTATTGGGTTCGGATTGTAATCGGGGTATTTTTTATCGGTGTATCAGTCATACCAGCTATATATGAATGAAATTCTAGATCAGTATAAAAACACTGAAATAAACTAGAGTTGCAGTTTTAAGCATACAATCGGCATGAGTTGTAATAATTTGTGTCACCAATTAGATTGATTCGGTATAATAGGATTTGATAAGATTCTAAGACTATGTTCTGTATGTATTCTAAAAATGTATTTTAATGTTAGAATGCATTATTACAGTTTTTATAGAACACTAAGTATTTACATTTTGATTATAAACAGAATGTATTTTTAAATTGTTATTTGAATGCATAATGTGGTAGAAAAGTGGATCTGAAAATTAAAATGCATTCTCGTTATTTAAATTATAAATATATCATCTAAAAAATCATATTTTTTTTCACATGTATCTTTAACGTGCAAATATAACCATATATAATTAGATCGATTATATAATAATATTGTGAAAGTATATAAATATTTTTTTGGTGAAGAACAAATAAGATTGATGTGATAAAGATAATATTTAATCGGATTATTCAATATATAAATATATTCCTTGAATTGATATAGCATTCCAGAATTATATATAATTAATGAAATATTGAAATTTATAAATAGATCAATAATGGGGAATATCAACGAGCGTATTGACTAGAATGTGCCTTACAATATAATGCCTAAAACGTTGCCGTTTTGATAACTTGGCCTACTTTTCTAATTCCTTTTAATTTTCAACTCCTGAGGAGAGTTGATTCATCTCTCAACCCTCGATATTCGGTGAATCGGAAACAGTAAGATTTTTTCTATTCTCTTTTCTTTCTCAAGTATAATTTGTATGGTATATGTTGTGGGAGTGTGTTTTCTTGTATTAGGGTGGATTCGTGTTTTCAGATCTGGGTAGGGTTGTCGTTTTACAGTGCTGGTATTTGCGTTTCAGTTTTGCGGGCGATATATTGCGATTCTGTAATTTACTCTTAAAAATTTAGTCTTAGGTGATAAATTGCAGATTTGTGTGCTGAATGCTAATTTCGTAGGGTTTTCACTTCATATTTGAAGTGGCTCGGGATTTATTTTGTGGATAAAATTTTGTATTGCATTAGTTCATGATTGTTAAACCTAAATTTATTTTCAATCACTCTAATTTACATTTTTTAGGAATACTCCTGAACAAATTTTGCAATGGAGGGGGTTGGTGATGAAGGCCCTGCTGCAGTTTTGAACCAAAAGAGGCAAAATGTGTCTAGAATTTTCCAATATTATTTGGATAAATCGACTCCGCATGCCCTTTTTCGATGGATCGGAACTTTTGTCGTAATCTTGATCTATGCTTTGAGGATTTTCTGGGTGCAAGGGTTCTACGTAATCACTTATGGATTAGGGATCTATATTCTTAACCTAATTATCGGATTTTTGTCACCTCTTGTTGATCCTGAGCTTGAACCAATTGATGGTCCTATGCTGCCAACTAAGGATTCTGATGAGTTCAAGCCATTTATCCGTCGTCTCCCGGAATTCAAATTCTGGTATTTATATTACATACTTCGTCGAATATTTCCGATTTTTGTCTTGATCAAACTTTATCTTCGTCTTTTAGGTATACTATTACAAAGGCTTTCTGCATAGCATTGGTAATGACATTTTTTTCCATGTTCGATGTCCCGGTATTTTGGCCTATATTAGTGTTCTACTGGCTTGTTCTCTTTGTACTCACAATGAAGCGCCAAATAATGCATATGATCAAGTATAAATATATCCCATTCAACCTCGGAAAACAGGTATTCGAATCTCGAACTTATAATTTATAAATTTTGTTACTCTTCTTATACCAAGTTGCATATAGACATACAAAGGGAAGAAGCCTGCTTCTAGCAGTCTACGAGCTGACTGAAGCACTTCGCTTCGTTTACTCGTCGAAATTGAGAAGCTTACAGGTTTGACGAAGTTTTTATGCGAAACAAGTAAGGTACGTAGTGGTGAATGCCTTGAACACTGTTTAAAGTTTTAGTATATTACAGAATCAGTAGTTTTTTTACTCAGTTCACTTGTCTGAATGTTTAAATATTTGATTTTTTTTGGACGAATTCTCAAGTCTTTGTAATATGATTCATCGATTTTTTTCAAATTTTCGTTTGATAATTGCGATCGAAATGACCATGAATCGCAAACAAAAGGTGCATTAGCCTAGTGAGTGATCGTCTTTCATCGATTTTATGATATTTTTGTTGAATGTATGTGTATGTTATATGGGTAGTGCTATAAATAGGTTGGTCATGGGTTGGGTTCGGCTCGGGTATGATCGAACACATATTCAAACCACATTGGATTACCATTATAGACCTATTATATGCCCGTGGGTCTCTCAGGGATCAGTGGTGAATTCAAACTTATTCGTGCACTTAAAGCATATTTTTTTATTCACATAAAAAATGAAGAAAAACAAAATTTATAGAATAAAAATTAAATATTAATAATTAAGTAAAATAACATCTATACTATACAAAAGTATACATTGGGTGGTCCAGTCAGTGTTTTCATATCGTCCGGTACGTCAAATTTTGTTCGGTACCGGTATTTTTTTTCGTACCGTCCGGTACCGGGTATTAGGGTCGATCTCCGGGTTTTTTCGGGTCTGATCCTAAAAAACTAATTAAATATTATTATTTTTAAATATAAAATAAAATAAAATTTGGTACCGGCCGGTATACCAACCGGTATACCGATCGTACCGCTCATACCGGTCTGGACCGGTACGTAATTCTGGACCGGTATGAAAACATTGGGTCCAGTCCAATGATCCTTTGACAGTTGGATGTATCCGATTGGTTTAGTGAGAGAAGACGAAGAGACGCGGGGAAAAAACTAGAATTTAAAATCTGCCTCTGAGCTAACAATCGCCGTCGAGAAAGGTCCGATTCCGCAGTAAAAGTTCGAAAGGATGTCATCGCACCGAAATGCTCTCCTCAAGGTTACAATTCTCGGTGACAGTGGGTAATATTTTCGTTTGAATGTATGGATCGTCATTTTATTGAATTTGAAACCTCGGATGTTGTTTCTATTGGTTTAATGTGGCTGATCTTGATCCTATTAGCTTTTTATGTTGAATTTGAGGTTAATTTAGCTATACTTTTGATGTTTTGAAATTGTGATTGCAGTGTGGGGAAGACTTCATTGATTGTATCAGTATCCTTCTTGCTATTTTGTTGCCGACAGTTGATTTAACTGGATTGAGAGTAAAAATTCTTTGACTTGTTGGTTAAAGATATGTGAATAAGAAGTTTACTGGTGAGTACAAGGCCACAGTTGGCGCGGATTTCTTTACGAAGGAAGTGCAGTTTGAGGATAGGGTTTTCAGCTTGCAGGTTAATCTGCCGCATAACCTCCAACTTCTCTTTTAGAAAACCAGCTTTCTTATATCAATTGCAAGGAATTGGCATTGGCTTTTTATGCCCTCTTATCATGTTTTGTTTCTTTAGATATGGGATACTGCTGGGCAGGAAAGATTTCAGAGCCTTGGGGTTGCATTCTACCGTGGTTCTGATTGCTGTGTGATTGTCTACGATGTCAATGACATGAACTCATTTGAAAATGTTAGTAAATGGAGAGAAGAATTCTTGATCCAGGTATGATACTCTAACTTCTATTCAATAAATCCTAAATACAAAGACTTGCACAACTCAAAAGGTTTGAAGAAAAAAGTTACTTTCATTTCGAGTCTTCGTACATTTATGATCATTGAAAAGTGTAAATATAATGCTTAAGGCCTCCTTAGAATCGATAGAGTTTGAATCATTCAATGAATCAATGAATCCTGGTTTGATTTGTTTTGATACTTCATCATTGTTCAAAGCAATCCGATTCGTATTTTGATTTTTGACGATATAAATGCAAGCAAAAATCATGGTTTTGTGGGAGAATAAGGTTCATAGTTATTTGTCGCCATTTTACTTGAGAAATGTCATTGCAGGCTGGACCATCTGATCCTGAAAATTTTCCCTTTTGTCTTGATTGGAAACAAAGTTGATTTGGATGATGGAAATAACAGAGTGGTAAGATTTCATATATTCTTGATTCATTATAATTGCAAGCTATCCTTTTAGTATTGAAAATAGGTATCCGAGAATGGTGTGATTCGAAAGGAAATATTCCCTATTTCGAAACATCTGCAAAGGAAAACACCAATGTCGAAGAAGCTTTTCAGGTAATCGCTAAGAATGCCATGAAAACTGAAGAGCAAAAAGACATGTGAGTAAATATATTCAACTTTAGATTCGTAAATTTTACTAACATTCTCATTGAAAAGATGTCTCCCCGAAACCATCGATTTCGCAAGCAACGAACATCAGTCAACTGGATGTGGATGCTGATCCATGAATTGGACAATCCTTTTTGTATCATGGAACATATGTAAGTAAATTCCATTGGTTGCATTTTGTGCTCTCAGCCTTTTGTTCTTTATGTTATCATCTTATAATGTTTTTACGAGAAACGCACACGCTACACTCGGGATTCTACGTCTTCTTAACTCTATAGTCGGGTTTCTCTTATACTTCGACTAATGACTTCATCTAAAATCACCATATTTAGCGAGTGTTATAGGCTATGTTTATGAACCGCTATCGTTATGTTATCGGTTTGGTCGGATCGGTTTAATCGACCCGTTTGAACCGATCATATGTTTTAAAAAATAAAAAAATAATACCAATAATATCTAAATATTCAAAGTGTATTCAATAAAAAATCATTTAAATATTGTTCGTTGCACAATCGTTGATTTAATTATAATATAAAAGAGAAAGTAGCATGATTAGAGTTTATGTGTGATTATTGAGTTAGAATCAGAATAATAAGGGGTGGAAAATTGGGTTGATTTTAAATTAGTAAATTATGTCATTTTTGTTATTAAGTGCGTCATTTTTAAAACGGTTGGGTCGATCTGACCGTGCAGCTCAAGAACTATCAACAAACATAGGTTACAGGTTATATTTGATTTATCATGATCCGATTGTGCAATGGACTTGATGATGATCCTGGGTCATCATCAATAATTTGTCGGGTTACATTTGTCGAATTACCCAATAATTTTTATGATACTATAATAATGAAATAAAAAAATGGGTCATTCATTAGTTAACCATAAGTCCATATTTTGTAATATAATATAATTTAAACTTATTTTGTATTGATTAAAAATGATCTATAAGTATAATTTTATAAATATATGAAAATAATTTGATCACTCCATCGTTTTGTGTGGTCGACTTTAAAATATTTCTTTATTTTATTTATGTATTTGGGGAAATAATAAAATATAAATGGAATCCAAGATTGTGGTTGGGGATTTGATGACTCAGCAATTAGATTTCCAAATAAAACCAAAATATTTATTCAGAAATCATAGCATTATACCCTATATTTTTGTAACAATATAGTTAAAATTATAATTATGAACATGCATTATAATTATGATGATGTTTGAGGGTGATACTCCAATTTATAAGTTGTGTAAAGGGATATCTTCAAAATTATGAAATTACAATTATTTGAGCAAAAATACTTGAGTAAAAATATTCAACTTCAATTAAATGTACGTAAGATATTTTATTTTATTAATATTATTTATTATTGGCTCTTTAATGATGTCGTTAATATTTTATATTCTTATTTATAATCTCAAATTTCAAATGTCAATTTTGTATGATGTTTCAAATTATAATGATCTTATTTGCATATTTTGTGAATTTTGAGGGTGAATTATGTTAACAAAAAATATTTGGTATTATAATGAAAAACATGATGCTACATTATTAGAAGTAAAAAAACAAATAAATTGATAATTTTAAATATTATTCTTACCATTTGTTATTCTGGGGATTATTAATTATGCAATTTTTCTCATTAGAATTATTTGGTTATTAAATATGCATTTTAGGGTTGTCGAATTAGATATTTTTGTCTGGTAAATGTGGATCTCAATGATGTGGCTCTGATTGATTATATGATCTAATTGAAATCTTAAGGGCATCCACGTCATTGATCTAGGGACAATATGTCTTTATTTATTTTTTATTAATATAAATAATTCCGCTACTCTCATGTGTATCTTTTTCTATCGGAGTTCTTTTGGTAGCAGCTGGATCTTTGTAGTTTGTACTCCGTGTCTCGTTATTTAGCTGGTGATCATCGCGCTTCTCTGCGAAATTTTACTGTGTTTTTTTCAGTGGGATCTTGCCGAAATTGGGAAATTTTGAGTAGAATTTGATGGGTTTTTGTTACAATTTGTTATTTACTGTGTGGGCTGTCGATTCGGACATTTTTTTGACTTTTTAGGATGTTTATGGTAGGTATTAGCTTCCTTTTGCACACATATATATATGCAATAAGCTTGATTTCTGCTTTCTGAGCTTGAGTTATGAAGATTTATTGCTTTATAGTGTAGTTAGACAATGAATTCACGTGGTTAAAACTTGGATTCTTGTGATTACATCTGAAATTTATTGTTCTTATGATTAATTTGAGAGATGTTTCTTTATTTGGCTTCATTTCGGGAATCTATTGTTTTTCTTGCTTGTTCTAAGGCTTTTAGAAACATGATGATCCTCCAGGTTATAAAATGATGCAAAATATTGAAGAATCAGTAAATTCATTTGGTGATCCTGGAGATTTTGAATGTAATATATGTTTCGAATTGCCACAAGAACCGATTGTTACGCTTTGCGGTCATATCTATTGCTGGCCTTGTGTTTACCAATGGCTTCAATTCCATTCCCATTCCCATGAATGTCCAGTTTGTAAAGCTATTGTGCATCAAGATAAATTGATTCCTATATATGGAAGAGGAAAAATGAATAATGACTATAGATCTCGCTGCACTCCGGGAATTATCATCCCGAATCGACCAAATGGAACGAGGTCTCAAAATTCTCCCTCGTCTTTGAACATGAACTTTATACGACAAAATGAATTCCATCCTTTTATGGGGTTGATGCCAATGGCTGCTGCTAGATTTGGTCACATGACACTTTCTACTATATTTGGTGCTCTTCCAGCTATTTTTAATCTACAGGTACATGGCTTTCATAATGCAGCAACTATTTACGGACCGGGAGCTACGAGTTTCGGAGCTTCGTATATGTTCTCAAGCTCTTTTCATGGAGGTTATATTCATGGATTTCATCCTCATCATTCTTTTAGGATTGATTGGAAACCTACTGTTTTGAAGATTTGCTTCGTTGTTCTTAGTTTTCTCGTACTTTTGCATCTAATGCTCGGTTAATGTCGATATCAAACGGTTCGGATTGATCCCAGCTTCTATATTTCTCTTTTATGGATATTAGTTGTTACTAGGAACTTTGTAAGAAAATGTTGGTTGTGTTATATATAGTTTCCTTATCGTACTTATTGCTCTCGTAATTGATAAATTAAATTGTAGAATATTAATGATGTTTTATATAAAGTCACATGAATATATTTTAAATAAGAAAAAAAATTATTATTATAAATAAGATTATATTTAAAATTATTTAATTTGAAATATTGCTAATATAAGATAAATACATGCAATAAAGAACAATTATAAAATTTAATATCAAGAAAATTATGTTTGACTCATGGATCCCATGCAAAAGAAAACTAATACTGTTTTTATTTCATGGATTCCGTGACACAACAAAATGAAAGTTATAAAATACATAATTTATATATATATAATAGTCGAATTTACTATATATATAAAATCATTTTTCTTAAAAAAAAATCCATTATGCTAATGGTATTTTGACGTTTGGAACATCGTTTGATAAATAACGGTGAGGTTAGATGATTATACTGTGCTGTGAGGTGAACTGATCGTGAGTATAGTAATCGTGATGTTATAAAATGATTTTTTGCCATTATTTTTAAATCATTGACTATAACTTTATTTCATATTATTTTATGATGAATTTGTTATATCATAAACTATATTTTTAAATTGTTATATATATTTTTATAATTTGAACATATAATTCATAGATATAAAAAATTATTAATCAAAATTATTTTTTAAAAAATTAAATATAATTTACCAAAAATAAAATTGATATTTAACAAGTAACCTTTAAATTAAACCAACTGTGAACTCACCGTTATTTTCCGTTGTCCCACAAACAAAGCTATTAATGATGTTTGGTTAAAATAGAATACAACTACGGTACGTTCACCGCACAGTACGACGGATTGCCCTTCCAAACAACACCATTGACTAAGAATCAACCAATTAATTCCCCTTTGCAAAAATGAAGACACTTAGAATGGAATGAGCTTAAATACTTAAAATATCGTTTATTCGAATTTCGACCAAAACCAAAAATGCATTGATTGATTCAGCAACATTAGCTATACATCAATATTTCAAATGAAAAACAAATAAATGAATAGGAATCTAAGCAAACAAAATCTACACACAAAAAATTCATTACTCATCATCTTGAAGAACAAACCTTTCATATTCTGTTCCTTTTAATCTACTTTTAACGTCATCCCAGTTATCTATTTGGGAAGACAATGCTCCTTTATGTATCTTCACTTGACGACTAATCAGTCTTTGCCGCGGAACTTTCAAAAAATCTTGAATATCGATCAGTTTCTGCGAATCGTAAAAGTTAGAATCATTCGAGTGATCGTATAAAGTATCGAAATATGCTCTTACGGTACGATTCATAACGATATCTTCGTAGTACACGAGTATATGTCTTGTGTCGTTGAAAAACTTCAATGATTTGGTAACTAGATCATCGACTTGCTTTAGATCGCTTATAAGAGTTGTTGTGTTGATGGTTGGTTTGTATCTAGCGAGTACTTCAGCCTGAAACAAACAGAGAAAATGCAAGGGATCGAGTTGCTTAATACGGAAACCGTAAAAAGAATATACTAGATGAGAAATAGGACGAACCTCATGAGTTGAATGAACATGAGACTTATGTGTGCCGTTGAGTGGCTTGGTGTTTTGGTCGTATGTATTTGCTAGTATTGAGATCATTCGTCGTAAAAGGTTCCGTCTAAACAGAAATATTGCCGAGATTCCTCTTGTCTTGAAGTACTCGGCTATTTCTTCGTGATGCTGCATTAATCCCTGCGAAACAAGGTGAAAATGTAAAGAACATTAAAACATAGTTTAGCACATATTGTTCACCGAAGCTATCCCGTTTTATTTGGATCCAATCCCGGTAACACTACGGCTTCTGCGGTTTAGCAACCTTTCGATTTTTATGGATCAAATGGAAGAGAAATCTAATATGGAGTACGAACAAACAAGCAAAAATAATACATTTTCACAGAATCTCGATATCATGACCGGAGCAATCCCGTTTTAGTTGGATTCAATCCCGGTAACACTAAAACTTCTACCGTTTCGCAACCTTTCGGTTTCTATGGATCAAAGGGAAGAGAAATCTAATATGGAGTATGAACAAACACGCACAAACAATACATTTTCACATAATCTCGATATCATGACCGAAGCTATCCCATTCTATTTCGATCCAATCCGGCAACACTACAGCTTCTACCGTTTCGCAACCTTTCGGTTTTAATGGATCAAAGGGAAGAGAAATCTAACATAGAGTACGAACAAACATGCACAAATAATACATTTTCACAGAATCTCGATATCATGACAAGATGAAGATAAGGCACAAATGAAGTAAATAGTTTGCAAGAATTAACCTGATTAAGCATCCATTTCAATCCAACTGCGGCAGTGCATTCATTCTTTGAAGCACTCGTAAGCATATCTAAGTTATATAC
Source organism: Utricularia reniformis (assembly GCA_009725065.1). Lineage (NCBI taxonomy): Eukaryota > Viridiplantae > Streptophyta > Magnoliopsida > Lamiales > Lentibulariaceae > Utricularia > Utricularia reniformis. The sequence goes on along the minus strand of RWGZ01000753.1, from coordinate 236,383 downwards.
TTGATCTAAAGTAGCAAAAATAGTCGAAACATTACTTCTTCGAGGCTTAACTGAAAATATCTCCCCATTGGAAGTTATATTAATATGACTATTCAACAATGTCTCGAACCATCCGCTACCGGATCTCTGAGTCGACAAAACTGCGAAAAACCGAACCGGATTGCAATCACATTCTCCCCTAATTGATAAACAAATAGATATCACTACACATAACATATATATAGCAACTTAATCTCATACTTGCAACAACATTACTAACCTGCTGAAAGTTAATGGCTTGGGGAAATGCAAATACGATTTTTCGAGAGGTTCGAAATGAACCGATTCACAAGATGTTTCCGAAACTTGAATCTTGAGTGATGATATTTCACTAAACTGTCCAGTAAATTGCTTTATACAGACTGAAAATGTATAAATACCACATAAACTAACGAAAAACAAAACCATCACGGTCAATAACTTTGGAGCCTTCTTTGTATTTCTAGCAACAGAACCCACCTGAAATTCAAGAACCAAATCGGAAAAAACATCAATGAAACTGCATATCAAGAACAAATTTCAAATCGAGATAATCTCAAAAATCAAAGAAACAGTGACAAAACTGTGAAGGTCAACGAGATAATCACGAGAACACATGTAAAAGTTATAAAGAAAGAAAACCCACGTTAACCCAGGAAGAGAGACGGTCAGCCATGGCATAAAATGAAAATAATTCAAGGCTTCCGCAGAACCCTCTTCTTTCTCTCCCTTTTCATCCTTAAATCTATACATTCAACAAAAAGATGTATTTTCTCTTGTAATCGCATAAATTGGGTCAGTGGTGTAAACCCAAATGCCCAACCGCTGACTAATTCAATTTTCTAATGACGAGCACTCGCGACGCGCTTGAATAACGCTCCTGCTTTTCAGTTTCAGTTACTCCGCAATCCACGGCAAATAGTATTAAATTCAACAATCAACAGTTTGGGTCTCCTTCCCTGCCTTTCTAACCTTTTCTCTCTGCTCTGCACTTTTCCCTCTACATCCCAAATAAGACTGCAATGATCTCAAACGACGACGTATTGTCCGACCGTAATCCCGCCAAAGAGAAAAAAAATCAAAGTGAGGTGGCGGTGTGTGTGATGACGACCGTAATCACTTTATTATCTACAAATTTATAATTAATATTGATACTTATTTATAATTTAGTAGTCAAATTTAAAATAGTTTTTTATAAAATTCTAATATTATATGGAATCCCGATTAATAGTATATTAATGATTTCATATCATCCAACTTTTGTATAGGATTAATTTATTGATATAAATATAGTATTTGATATATTTTTAAAATATATAATTAAAAAATATTCAATATCAAAGAAATAGCATAAAATATTTTATGATTCTTTTTTAAGAATATCAATAATCACGAAATTATAATCTAGATAACGATCAAAATTCTATTTTTAGATTTGTAGTTGTTGGAATCATGGTAAGTGGTCAATGCAGTAATAAAACAGTGGTTCTATTTTGCACAAACCAAATATCAACACAAATTACGTTTATTAGAATATAGAACACAAAAAACATCGATCTTCTTAACACAGATTTCCGATCTAATTATATTTTTACCGTTTATTAAATATTCAAAAAAATCATAAAAAATATAAATCAAAATATAGAGTTTATCATAATTAATAATGAAATATAATTTATCAAAATATTTCTTTAAACAAATCTCATACGGATTACATATTTAACAAACAAAATCATACATTCTTGGATACAATAAATATTATAGCAATTTTGAGGCCTAAACTCTAGAGACAAATACACAAACATTAAGAAGACATGAGATGCTTACAGATTGAGAGGATGAAGATCAACCCCCGCGCATATGAACTCCCAATTCCCCGAACTGCTCATCAGCTTCGATTGTGTCTGCGGATAAACGAACAGCATCCAGTTTCTGCTTCAAAATTTCGATGGCATTGAGCAACAATTGTGATGCTTTTATTGCACCAGTTGTCTCCACTGTAAAAATGAAGCTATCTTCCTTAGCGTTTATTTCTACTAGACCTGACTTTCCCATTGCTTCAGCTTTCTTTAGTACCTCGTCGTCGTATGTATACGCCTCAGCATCACAAACGTATACCTAAAGATACCAAAAAAAGAAGCATATGAGATCGTATCATCAACAGAGACATAGAAGTTCTAGAACATTCATAATCGACTACTTAAATACGGATGAGACGTAAAAATGGTGTCCGTAGTTTCGTCAATTCAACAATTTTGATCCCCAAGACTATTATGGGCAAATCAAGTCCTCAACCAATTCTCAAACTTTAATGTGTGTGACAAATTGGTCCTCAATGTTTTGAATTTGGCAATGCAAAAAATCAAACTTTGGGGACATTTTTGCACTTCAGGATCGCATTTGCCAAATTTTGCAAACTTTGAGAACTAATTTTACCAAAAACGCAAAGTTCGTGGACCAGAACCGTCCTATCAAAGATTGACACAAATTTTGCCAAAATCATCAAATTTAGGGGACTACGAGCATCATTTTTTAAAAAATACAGGCAGTTAGAACACATCTCAAAGTCACAAATATAGACCTAACAGCGACCAAAAAGAGGAGCATACAAGATCATATGATCAGCAGAGATATTGAAGTATTAGTACGTTCATCATCAACTATTTAAATACAGGCAGTTAGTAAATATGAAACAACTACCTGATGGGTATTGGGATTAATGGCGAAGACTTTAGTAGGGCTACTTTCAATAAACTCTTGTTTCTCCTGGAGGCTCAAAGTCTCCATGAGCTCTTCATTGATATATATGTCAGGTTCATACATGAATGTGACAGTTGCTGCAGGCGACCACTTGGCATGATCCTTGCCAACTCCTTTCCTGGCTATGGCTCTGAACCTAATTTCCTGGCCTCGACGCAGCTTCACAATCATTATTCCCCTGTACCATGAGAAAACTAATTAGCACAATAATGATCAGAGAAAGCACACAATTTTAGTGAGAAAGAAAGACGTAAATTATGCAATTAATCAAGACATTAAAAGGGAAGAAGAAATGAATTCAAAAGTTAAGGACAAACAGAGCAGTTAAGAAAGAAAGAAGCTATAAAGACAACAAAGGATGTAGTTTACTTATTATCGGGGCCATCATCTCCGGTAGACGAGTCACCAAAATCAACCGGGACAACGGTATGATCAGAGCTCATCAGATCCTTAGAGGTTACATCCAGCGTCTCGTCATTACTGCATTTAGATCCCAAATGGAATTCAACGGAACAAAACACGCATTGCCCATCGCCATCGCAGGCGTCACAGTCCCTTGAGAAGCGCATGGACATGGCACGGTCACTTACGAGAGGAATCAAACCTAAGCGGTGAGCAATGAACTCATCGTTCAGAACCGACGAGTTAATCTCGATTTCCACCAAATCGATGGCCATTGTAGGTACCTCGGAGATCATCACGCGGCGGAGTGCATTAGCAATGCTGGCGTCGGTGTCTCGGAGCTCGAACTTCATGAAATCATTTCTCACAGTTCGAATTTTGATCTTGGGAAATCTCTGGTACGTTACTCCCTCCATTGTTGCTCCGCCTCAATCGCAAGGGGTTTTTCGATTTCTAAAAGCCCTAATCACCTAATTGAGATTGTTTGCAATTTGATCCTTAAACTTCTTTACTTCTGATTTTAGTCCAATGGCTTTAACGTGTTCCGTGTTTGACCCATACAGATAGGTTTATTTCCAGATTTGGTCCTTATATTTTTTTTAGAAAATAATAATTATTTCATATTATTGAGTGACAGAAGTAGGTATGGGTCGGGTTTGGATCCGGTTGAGTGAAACGGGTAAGGGTTTTAGCAAAACAGGCAAGTGGGTTTCTCAAAATAGCGGCTACCAGTCTTTGAGGAGGAAGACGATCTTGTTCGCTCTTCTTCTTCTTGGTTAGCATTTCAGTGATGGCGACATTTATTCCACCGTCACCTGCCACAGTCAAGACTCCGACGGATGAGAAGCAGAAACTTGACTATTTGAATCTCCCATGCCCCATTCCGTATGAAGAAATTCACCGGGAAGCTCTCAGTTAGTGTTTCTTCTTTTTTGTGGCTAAATCTTCTATGTACGATTGATTATGCAATGCAATCTGTGGCCTGTTCAAGATCATCGTCTAATTCAATCACGGACCGATTATCATTACATTTGATTTCAGCCAGTTATCATCGTTACTTGTGATTATTCAAAAATTATCAGCTTGAACAAGATGGATCCTTCACTTTAGCAGAGCAATGAAAATTTCTAAAGAATTTAGAGGCTGCATTTCTGTTATTTTCTTGGTTTTTAGCAAGAAATTATGTTAAGATTACTTATGTATTTTTTAAAAATTGTTGGCAGTGTCCTTAAAGCCAGAAATTTTTGAGGGTCTGCGCTTTGATTTTATGAAAATGCTGAATCAGAGATTTTCTCTCAGTCACAGGTGGATTCATGATACCTTTGTTATCCTGATTTTCATGTTCAGATTCTTTTAAGTTTTTCATCACGCTAATATATCTCCTGCAAATATATTTAGTGTTGTGATGGGGCCGACCGAATTACCTTCTCAATCATCTGAGATAATCAAAATCCCAACTTCTCAGTATGAGTTTGGTGCTAATTTTATAGACCCAAAGGTGCTGCTTTTTAAGTTCCAAATGTGGCTATGACTAGATCCTTGATTTGACTTTGTAAGCATTTCTTTGTCAGTTTATGCTTTTAGGCAGAGTTTTAACGGATGGAAGATTGAGTGCACGGCTGAAGCTTGATTTGACTGAAAATCTCACTCTCAAGGCAAATGCTCAAGTAAGCACACATCTTTTGTTCGCTTGTGGTGCCATGGTGGTATTTATCTCTTGATTCTCCATTTTGAAACAACTATATCTTGTGTTATAGCTTACAAATGAGCCACATATGTCACATGGATTGTGGAATTTTGATTACAAGGTATTTTTTATTATTTGAATATACTTTTAATACCTGCATTCATTTGTACACTAATCCCCAGATTTTATTTTTGATTCATTTTGACCAGTTGATTTTTGAACATATGCAGGGTAAAGATTACAGGACTCAATTCCAATTGGGAAATGGAGCTTTACTTGGTGCGAATTATATCCAGGTAAATATGCAGTGTCTGATTTGAAGTATGTTCTTTTCATTCGTACACAAAAAAAATGCGGTTTATTCAGTATCGTACTTGAGATACCATCTTTAGGTTGTATCCATGGACTTTCATTATCGATAAGTTGGTTCATTATATGCTCTTCAAATTTTTCCATAGCATTCCATTCTTGTCTCCTGACCTAATAATCTTCCATTTCTCTCTTTTTAGAGCGTTTCTCCTCACTTATCTTTGGGCGGTGAAGTATTCTGGGCTGGTCAACATCGAAAATCTGGTATCGGCTATGCTGCGAGATATAATACAGACAAAATGGTGTGCTCTCTTTTCCCATATTCAAGTTTCTTCAAAATTCAAATCCGTCGAAACAATTTTACGATATGTTATTGCTATCTTATCTCTCATACAGGTAGCTACAGGACAAGTTGCAAGCACTGGTCTCGTTGCCCTAAGCTACGTCCAGAAAGTCTCCGAGAAGGTAAACAAACACTACATTCCATTCGATGATGCATCCTTTATTAGCCCTTTGTAAGTTGATTTCTTTGAATAGAAATATAATAGTATTAGATATAACCGAGAATAAAAAACGTTATTTCAGATATGAGACATTGCATTATAGACAGCTTCGGGAGCTAGCATTCGTTCGTGTTCTTGAAAATATCGTTTGAAAAAACCCGTAATTTATTACAGATTTGGTATTCTAGAGTGCGATTATTTGTTCTATCATGCCCAGGTCTCTCTTGCAACTGATTTCATGTACAACTACATGTCAAGAGAAGTTACAGCCAGTGTAGGATATGATTATATCCTCAGACAGGTAATCCTTCACATTTAAACAAGTTTGAATTCAGTTTAAAGAGGCAAATAAAATCCGGCAGTGTCGTTTAAGAGGCAAAATCGACTCCAATGGAATCGTTGCTGCTTTCCTTGAAGAACGACTAAATATGGGCCTTAACTTACTTCTTTCTGCCGAGGTCAGACCTCTCATTTTATTGTACTCTTTTCGTTTACTTCGTTATGTTCCGAATCGACGTCGTTTTTGCAGATTGATCACCTGAAAAAGGACTACAAGTTTGGATTTGGATTAACTGTTGGAGAATAGAATGAGGTTTTTTAGATATAAAGCAGCAGCTTATCATTTGTGTGCCTTTTGTTAAGTGTAATTTGCTGCTAAGTTAAGATGATTAGAAGGTGTTAATTTTGTAGATTTGAGTTGCATTTTATACTGTTGTGTTTTTGTATTATTTATTTAATTTTTATTGACTTTTTTCTTTCTATTTTATTTACAATATCTTGGGTTGTAAAGCTGAAATTAGTGTTTTTTTAAAATTCGAGATCACCTTAAAATAGAGATTGTTCAAGTTTGGTTTAAGTTCGAATTTAAAATTTATATTAATTAAAAATAATATAAATTAATATTGTAATATGATTCATTTGCGAATTGATTTGACCCAATCATTAGAAAATTTGAGAATCGAAGTTTGATTCGTTGGGAATTTGAATTTGTACATGTTTGGCTTGAAAGGTTCGTAAACTGGTTCATTAGTTTACATCCCTTGCAAGAATACAATATTGTTTGTGACTAAGTTCGGTGAGATCATTTTGATAGGAAGTTGAACTTAATTTAGCTCGATATTATTTTAATAATTTGAGATCGAACTTGAGAACAAACTCGGTTTGTTTGAAGACATAATCTATGCTCCCTTGAGCCTCTCATTTGGGCAGGGTAAAAGAACTCGTATTAATTTCATCGAATTTTCCATTTACACTATCGACTTACTCGTCAACAACTAATATGAGACATTTTAAGACTATATTTCTCTATTTGTTTTTACCCTATAATATCTATATGTATATTAAAAAACCTGTATTATTATTATTATTATTATTATTTGCATGTTGTTAAATGGATATAATTGAGACAAGGTGAGACAAAAGAATAAAGTCCCATAAAGCTCTAACATTAATTCTTAATAAAGAATAATTATTAAAGGACAATCTATTATGCAGCTATTTTCATTTATTGTCATTAACTAAAAACATGGATAATAGTATATAATAATTTATCAATAAATACAAAAAATATTATACTATATTAAATAAATAAGCTCCTTTGTTAATCTAAGAGTACAAAGGAATCGATCGCATCCCAACTTAAATCTTTTTAAAAGAGGGATTCAAAAACTAAGGTTTGAGATTGATTCGATAGAAGTCTGTTCGGTTTTATTATTTTAAATTGATATTATTTGGGTTATATATAATTTAGGAGAAAATTACGTAATTGACCCCTAATGTTTAAAATAGTGTAAAGACGATATCCCAAAAATTTGTAAATTGTGTGATAAGCCCCCGAAGTTTCAAAACAGTTCAAAAATGACCTTCGGGTGAATAGTTGCAGTTTTTGTCTTTTTTCGTATAAGTGGTTTTAATAATTTATATGTTATTTTTAAAATTTTCAAAGTTTGGAGACATAGTCATAACATCTTTTCAAGGTTAATAAGTCAAATATAAACTTTGGGGACGTTTAAAATATCAACGAGTATAAGGGTCAAATATAACTGTTTCGGAAGTTCGGGGGTCAATCACGCAATTCTTAAACTTTGAGGGCACGATGTTTACAACATTTAAAAGTTTAGGGGTCAACCGCGAACATTATATCAACTTCAGAGGTTTCGTATGCAATTTACAAACTTTAGAAGCACCGCCTTTACACTATTATAAAGTTTATGGGTCAATTACAAACACCACTCATAATTTAGACATAATAAATCTAATATTAATTAATTATAAAATCACACCATTTCTCTTATAAATTATTCATTCTCATATTATCATACCTGTTTTAGCTAAAATGCATGATTTGTTGACATTGCAATTTATCTAATAGTCGAAACGTAAGATTTTCAATATATGTTTAGATAAAACCAGTACCAAATTAAAACTATTTACACCATTTTAAAATATTTTTTTTAAAAATGATGTATCGAATTTTCTAAAATAGCAATTATATCATTGAAGAGGGATACGGAATAAATCAATATAACGATATTAAAACATCGATTCATATACATATTTACTACAATTTTTATCACATGTAGTTAGTTAGATGGATCCCACGAGTCACTTCTTAACACTTTGTAATTATTCTCAATAAATGTGCACCTTTTTATTGGTAAACCACCGCTTCCTTAAATACTATTAATTGTGGGATATATTTTTTTATCAAAAAAAATAAATTTACTTTTAATAAAAGTAATTTTCCATGATCATTAACATTATTAATTTGTAATTATTACTATATATTGTTATATTATATCAAATTTCCAAAGTGGTAAATTACTCTCCAAAATACCCCGTCCTAGAGTTCTCATCACAAAGTATGAAAATTGATTTACCAATATTTAGAATCATAATTATAAAGCTTCAAGATCAAAATTGTAAAAATGATCAATTATAAACAATGAATTTGTGTATGGATGACAATTTGAGTTATCTGCACTGCTACCCGTCGGATAATCAACTCATTTAAAGCATATTTGGATAGTTAAACGGTTATGGATGTACGACAAGTTTTAAAATTGCTTATCCACCTTAAATATGGCGGTTAGTGTTTTTACATATATCCGTTCCGCTACCCTAATAGTTTACCCACGTACAAAACTAATTATCTGTTTAGATTTAATTATACATATTTCTAAAACTACATTAAATAGAAAAAAAATTATATGTTATATTTTTATCAAGTTTTACATTTAATATTGAATATTTTTAATTATAAACTCATATTTTATCAAATTTGATAGTGTTAATTCATTATTTTTCTAATGTATTAATATTTCAAAAAAAATTATAATATTGTCATATATATATAAATTAAATATGTAAATTTCTTTAATTTAATATTGATATTTTTTAATATTGTCATATATTAAAAGTTATAATTATAAAATAATTAATTTGTATTTTGTATAAAATATATTTAATTATTACTATATTGATATTTTATATTAATAAATTATTAAAAACAAATTTATAAACCAACGGTTCACCATTAACTTAACGGTTTGACGTGACGAGTAGTGGATGGGTTATAAAACAGATATGATGGGACGGATATGAAAACGATTAGATTGTATATTAAGTGATAACTGCCGATATACACCCGGCCTGGGGATTTTTCAAAAATACATTTATTTTCAAAACTACACTTATTTTAAAACACCTTTCAAAACTATATTTCTTAATTTTTAAAATTATAATAAATCTATACTTATAATTACTAAAAATTATGGGTACTTTTTCAATATTTCTAAAAGTAAGATTTAATCAAACTAAATGAAAATTCCGAATTTTTTCAATAGACACTTCGACGGTCTCTCCACAAAAATTCAATAAGACGACATAATCAGATAATATCGATGACATATGCATATTCATTTGCGGAGCATAAAAGTCAACGAAAATATAATTAAACTTGGAAATTGCAGCATCGAAATTGGATCGGGCTCCAACACCTCATCTAATTTTGATGAATTTTGAATTCAATTGGATTAAATCTTACTTTTAGAAATATTTAAAAAATATCCATAATTTTTAGTAATTATAAATATGGATTTATTATAATTTTAAAAACTAAGAAATATTGTTTTAAAATGAATGTAGTTTTGAAAAGGGTTTTTGAAAATAGAGGTATTTTTGAAAAAAAGCCCCACAGGGTTGCATCTCTAAATTTGTGTGTGAACATTGCAATATTAATGGCGAGACTGGTTACCAGGGTGGCGGGTATAGTGTAAAGACGAAAACACCCCGTGCTTTGAATATATTGATGATCTTTGGAAACCCAGTCCACCGCCATGTACAGTGAATGTATCGTAATTGTATTTTATTTTTATCAAACATCAATAATAACTACGTTCGTGTGACCACAGAAAACAGTGGTGAGTTCACAGTTGGGTTAACCCAACGGCCACCAAAACACACTTGCCAAATGTCAATTTTACGTTTGATAAATTATAGTTTATTTTTAAAAAAAAATAATTTTAATCAATAATTTCTTATATTCTATTAATTACATGTTCAAACTATAAATATATATAACAATTTAAAAATATAGTTTTGAAATAACGAATTTATCATAAAATAATATGAAATATAATTTTTAAGTTATAAACAATTATTTAAAAATAATGACAAAAAAATTATTTTATAATATCACTATCACTATCACTACATCAACTGTTTCAAAAACAGTTTTTTAAAATAACGATAAGTTCATCTCACATTACAATTACAATAGAATAGAGGCACCTAACCCCTATTTTACAAAGGATTCTAAACGTACCCATTAAATCGTGGCTGCTTTCACACTCATGTTAAATAGATGACGTTCTTCTCTGTCTCTCTCAGCGGACCATTCGCGTGAATTTTCTCTGCACCAACTCTTCGCTTCTTGGGTATTTTAGATTCTTAACTGTAATGCCTTTGATTTCTCTGGGTTCTCAGCTCGAATGCTGCTATCTTTTCATTAACTCAATCTTCAAGATTTCAAAATGTGGGTCTTATTTTGACTGCTGAAGATTTAGAGATTTCATCTTGCGTTGAGTACTGGGTACTTGCCAGTAATGTTTCTCAGTAAGCGTTTCTCTCTTCTCCCTTTTTAATTTTCATTTGCGATAAGTATTCTATGGTAGATGTAGATCTGACTGATTAAAGATTTCATAGTTTTGTAAACGCATCATTTGGTGTTTTTTTATTATGATTATGAAGTTGGGTAATCGGATTATCAGTACAATCTTGAGACTACAGAGTATGTATACAGTGCTTTTTGAAGATGAACCCTTGCAAAAATGGCTTTTCAATCTTAACTTTTGTGGGATTTGTTTCTTTTCAACTTTTTTTGCTGTTTTTATTACCTAATTCTTGTTTCCAATTATGGGATTTTCAGTGTTTTTCCTTATTAGATGATGAAGTTGTTGAAACATTGTCTCGTTTATGTGGAAATAGAAAAGTTCTAGTTTATAAGAACACTGATATCATGAGTAATTGGCTTAACGTAAACCTTTTCAATGTCGTTCATTTCTTTTATAGATTGGGCTATACTAACACTCTTTCGTCTCATTGAATCCTGAATTTCTATATGATATCGAAGCTACATGGTGGGTTTCGAACTAGTTTGTACCGGTTTAGATGAAAAAAAAAACTCTTGTAGAAAAACATATCGAACTTAAGTGACAAAAATAGATCGGCCTATGATTTGAGCACTATCGAGCATATTGAAGCAAGTATAAACCGAATCAAGGCCGGTTCGAGATAACTGGAGTGTTGAAACATTGTCCAATGTAGAAATAGAAAAATCTTAGTTTATAAGAGGAGTGATATAATGAAAATAGAAAGATTTGGTCTAAACCTTTTCAACGTGATTCACTTCTCTTATAGATTGGATTATACTAACACTCTTCGGGTCCATTGAATTCTGAACTTCTATAGAAATCTTGTTATATTTCATAATAATGTAAACACAAGTTCATTGTAAAAGCTTCTGATTAACACAAAGTTAATCTAAAACTACATTCCCTTGTTTGATGCTGATCTTCTCTTCTTCCTTAGGTAAACTTGGATTCGTATCACATCGACTAGCTGCGTCGTTGCAGATTCTTGTTCTGGTTTTCTTTCTTCTATATTTGGCTTGTGGTGATTTGGTTACAGATAAAGAAGCTCTTCTCCAATTTTCTGCTAATCTTCCTCATAGAAGAAAACTTAACTGGTATCCAAATTCTTCAGTTTGTTCATGGATCGGAGTGAATTGCAGCATTGATGGAACTAGTGTTATTGGTCTTCGTCTTCCTGGAATTGGCCTTTCTGGTTCAATACCAAATAACACTCTCTCAAAGTTACACTCTTTAATCGTTCTCAGCCTCCGATCAAATCGTCTCATCGGAGATTTACCGTCAGATATCTTATCCCTACCGTCTCTTCGTTACTTGTTCTTACAGAACAACAACTTTACAAGCCAAATCCCATCTTCATTTTCTCATCACCTTGCTGTTATTGACCTCTCGTTCAATTCATTAACTGGTGCAATTCCATTATCGTTACAGAATCTTAGTCATCTCACTGCATTAAACCTTGAAAAGAACTCACTTTCTGGTCATATTCCTGAGCTAAACTTACCTCATCTTAAACGCTTTAATGTCAGCTTCAATCTTCTTAATGGAACAGTTCCAGTTTCACTCCAAAGATTCCCCAATTCTTCTTTCCATGGAAATTTGCTTTGTGGGCTTCCTTTAATTCCTTGTTTCAGTTCATTCACACGTTCACATGATCGGGAAAGTCCCAGTTCTGCAACTAGACTTCCATTTTGGGCTATAATCGCCATTGCAGTAGGAGGGGCAGTGCTAATTTCAGTTCTAGCTTTAGTTCTAATCTTCTGGTTCTGCTACAAGAAGAAGGAGAAAGATAACAGCGATGGAGCTTCATCATCAAAACAGAAAACTTCTTCAATTTCAGGGAGAGAAGAAAAGCCAAATGAAGAATTTGGAAGTGGAGTACAAGCTTCTGAGAAAAACAAGCTTGTTTTCTTCGAGAATTGCTCTTATAACTTCGATCTTGAAGATCTGTTAAGAGCTTCAGCTGAAGTTCTTGGAAAAGGTAGCTTTGGAACAGGATACAAAGCTGTTTTAGAAGAATCAACGACTGTTGTGGTTAAAAGGCTAAGGGAAGTTGTCGTTGGGAAGAAGGAATTCGAACAGCAAATGGAAATCATCAACAAATTTGGTCATCATCCAAATCTTGTTCATTTGAGAGCTTACTATTACTCCAAAGATGAAAAGCTTCTTGTCTATGACTATTTTCCCAATGGCAGCCTCGCTAATCAGCTTCACGGTAACTTTGAAGCTTTCAATTCTTCTATTCTGAAACTTTACTTTGTTCAAATTTTAACAGGAAATAAGATCGCTGGAACAGAGAAAACTTCTTTAGATTGGGACACAAGGCTTAGAATTTCACTAGGAACAGCAAAAGGCATAGCGCATCTTCACTCAATAGGGGGTTCAAAATTCTGCCATGGAAATATCAAATCATCAAATATAATACTGAATCAAAACCTGGATCCATGTGTATCCGATTTCGGATTATCTCCTCTGATGAATTATCCCCAAACATTAGCTCGTCACGCAGGGTATCGTGCACCTGAGGTAATTGACGCAAGAAAACACAGCCGTAAATCGGATGTTTACAGTTTCGGAGTAATTTTACTAGAAATTCTCACCGGAAAACAGCCCATTCAATCACCGGGACGTGAAGAATCTATAGATCTGCCGGTATGGGTACAGTCGGTGGTCAGGGAGGAGTGGACATCGGAGGTGTTTGATGTCGATCTGATGAGGCTTCAGAATGTTGAAGAGGAGATGGTTCAGGTGTTGCAGATCGCTATGGCGTGTGTAGCTAAGGTGGCGGAGATGCGGCCGAGCATGGAGGAGGTGGTGAGGATGATCGAAGAAGTCCAGCCGTCGGATTCTGAGAACCGGCCGTCGTCCGATGAGAATCAAAACTCTTAATTGATTCTTTGTCAAATTCTTCAATGTATCTTTACATTTTACAAACAATTAATCCTATTTTATTTAATAACCAGTATTTTATTTTAAAGTCTTTTGTAAGCTGTAATTGTAGTATCATCCATCATACTTTTTATAATTTCTTATTATTTTTTACAATTAAATCTATGTTTTAACTTTTAATATTTATATGAATATTTAATAAATAATTGATAATTTGTTGCAACTTGATTACAAATAACATAAAATATTTAAACTTATTGTGAGTACTTTTATTTATAATGATCAGATTATAATAATATGCATTTATTTGTTTATAACTGTATTGTATAAAAAATTACAAATAATTTTCTAATTTTAAAATAATTTTTATTTTATTAGTTTAGTCCTAATTTATAATTCTTCAGTATTCAATTCAATTAATTACTTAAAAGATTATATCATATATTTTATTGACCGATATTTTAATATCTTTGAAAAAAATGATGTATACAATCTTTAAACTTTAATAATTTTAGTTCATATAATTTATAATAATCGACAAATCATATCCTTAAAGTGACAAAATCCATATATACAATTTGATTTATGCTAAATATCTCAATTCTCAATTATCAAATTGTAAATTTTAATGACCAATTATGCATTTTGGTACTCTGGAGATCATAGTTATCATAATCATACTATCCTCTTGATTTTTAATTAAATTTTTATTTTAAAATATTTAAAATATCCTCGCAAGGGCCTTCGTTTGTACTATATTCTTGTTGAGAGCTAAAGTGAATGGTTTGTAAACAATGAATAAAGCGCTAAAAATGTCATCTTTAACTTTACCCAAAGTCGCTTTTGTGAAAGATAACAAGTAAAAATAATTATAGCCATTGTTAAAGTAAGTTTCCCTTGTTCTTGAAGCACATATTTTCCGAGTTTCTGGACCAAATGTGGCTCCGGCGATACAACAAAACGGTGCATTTACACAACGGTAACTTGCAGCAAATTCCCTGCTCTTCCTTTAAGGATATAAATAGTCTCCTCTCCGGCGGCGGTGCAGGAGATTCACCATTGATTTGCCGGCGTAACCTCGATATCAACCATCTTCTCCGATCACTGTCCCAGACTGCAAGAGAACGAGGAATCGAAGCTGAGATTCATATCCCAGAATCGGAGAAACGAGTAGTTGTTTACTTCACAAGTTTACGCATCGTCCGGCGTACCTACGACGAATGCACAGCGGTGAGATCGATCCTCCGAGCTCTCAGTGTACCTATCGACGAGCGGGATGTCTCGATCGATCCCGGTTTCATGATCGAGCTTCGGAGTATTCTTAGCTTGTCTGAAAAGTCTTCATTAACTTTACCTATAGTTTTCATCTGCGGGAGATACATCGGCGGTGCGGATGAGGTCCGGCGACTCCAGGAATCCGGCGAGCTGAAGAAGCGCGTTGATGGACTTCCGGCTGTAAACCTAGTCACGTGCGAGACGTGTGGTGGGTACGGATTCATTCTGTGTAAAGATTGCAACGGGAGTCATAAATGCTACGGGGATAAAAATGGCTATGGGAGTTGTACTTCGTGCAATGAGAATGGTCTCATCAGGTGCTCGTCTTGTTTGTCTTCATCAGTCTGATCTAAATCCGCCATTTTAAAACTGGATTAAAAAGCTTAACTCTTCTAATTTTCTTTTTTTGTTTAAATATCGATAAAAAAAAGTACATTCGAAATTTTTGGTATATCGAAAATTTAAAACATTGCATTTGACGACCTTGAATTATAAAATGAACACTAAATCATAATCTAAAACTTAATGGGTTTGTTTGGAACTCAAATTAAAATGGCGGTGAGTTACGGTACGATGTTAAGATCCTAATTTTTTTATGATACACAAAACATAATTTTAATTGCAATGTAATAATCGTTGAAAAATCACGATTTTCTCACAACTGTTAAAACGAGCCGTGGCTTCATGGTGATTTTGTAAACGACTCATTTACTCTTAATAATTTTATTAATTATAATTATAATATAGTTATATTTATATATTTGTTATATATAAAAGTATATTAGTATTTTTACATAAATCACGAGCATAATACCGTAATTTTACCAAACATATTATTATATCTCACCACACATTGAGTTTGTTTGGTATAGCTTTTTAAAATTGCGGTGTGGTGAAATGTGGTGAGGTGCGGTGAGGTATGATGAGATATGATAATCGTGAATTTTAAATATGTTTGGTAAAATTGTGATATTATGATCGCGATTTACGTAAAAATATTAATATACCCTTATATATATAATAATAATAAATATAATTATATTATAATTAATAGAATTAAGGGTAAATTAGTTTTTTCCAAAATCACGATGGTTTTAACAGATGTGATGATATCGTGATTTTTTAACGATTATCACATCGCAATTAAACTTGTGTTTTGTATAACATAAGAAAATCACGATCTGGACATCGCATCGCACCTCACCGCAATTTTAATTTGAGTACCAAACAAACCCATTATCACATCTCATCATGTATCATCGTACCTTAATTTTAAAAAATTAGAACCAAATAAACCCAATATTTTGAAAGAAGCAAATAAGCAGTTTATTAATTAAAAATGAAAAATCCAATTAAATTAGCGTTCTTTCGTTCGACAATATGGATAATGTATAAATTAATTTTATCTTTATATAATTCAAATTATTAGATATTTTAAGGTATCGACGTGGACGGCCCTCCGGTCGTTGAAATAAGTATAGAATTTCTGCTCTCTGCAGTATGCGGTGGTTCATATCTTCTGCAATTTCTTCATGTAAATCAATTTCTAATTTTTCTTCCGTTGATTGATCGTGTTTTTTCTGTGTCGTTTGGTTTATTTATGGCCTGGGTTTCATCCGAAGGGTAATTTATAGCTTATTGTTTATGTTAATCTGTGCTGTTTATCGATATAAATGGCGGCTTTTGGAGGAATTTCCCCTATGAAGAACCTAGGGTTGTCTTGTTTTGCGCCGACAAAGAACTGCGCTTTTATCGCGACTCGTCAGAAGCTGAAGCCCCAACCTTTTGCGAGAATTACGAGTTGGGGTTCTTCAAACAAAGCCGGTGGAATCGGGTTAGTAAATTCAGTTAAATTAGATGTCATAATAACAAGTGATGATGAAGATGAAATGAGTGAAGTTTTCTTTGAAGCAATTGAGGAACTTGAGCGTATGACAAGGGAACCAAGCGATGTTCTTGAGGAAATGAATGAGAAATTATCTGCAAGAGAGTTACAATTAGTTTTAGTTTACTTTGCTCAAGAGGGTAGAGATTGTTGGTTTACATTAGAAGTTTTTGAATGGTTAAAAAAGGAGAATAAAGTAGATAAAGAAACAATGGATTTGATGGTTTCGATTATGTGTAATTGGCTTAAGAAATTGATCGAAGCGAAGAATAATGTCGAAGATGTCGTTGATCTATTGGTTGACATGGATTGTATCGGTTTGAAGACGAGTTTTAGTATGATTGAGAAGGTGATTTGTTTGTATTTTGAAGAAGGTGAAAAAGATAGTGCAATTTTGTTTGTGAAGGAAGTTTTGAGAAGAGGGATTTGTTGCTTGGATCAAGATGAAGGGAATAAAGGTGGTCCTGTGGGATATTTGGCGTGGAAGATGATGGTAATTTCGTTATTTTTTTTTATGCCGAATTTGCGTATTACGGACTAGTTTGATTTGAATGATAAGGTTTTATTGATTTTGATACGATGAATTAAAACTAGATGTGTTTCGTTAGTAGAACGAATACGAAGAAGTATTAGATTTTTTATTGCTTGGAAGATGATGGTATTTCTACTTGAATCCTAGTTTTTTGATGCCGAATTTGGTCGATTTATAGTATTACGGGATAATTTGATATGAATGATAAAGTTTTATTGATTTTGATACGATGAATTAAAATTAGATGTGTTTCGTTAGTAGAACGAATACGAACAAAAAGTATTAGATTTTTAAGTACTTCGAAGATGATGGTAATTGTTTTGTTTCCACTTTTTCTCGATGCGGAATTTCGTTGAATTATACCGGAAGTTTGATTTGTAGCACAATATGCAATGCTTTCTGTAGCTTGTTTTGATGCATTTTTCAATTTTTTCGTTAGTAGAACGAATACGAAGAAAAAGTATTAGATATTTAAGCGCTTGAAAGATGATGGTAATAGTTTTTTTCCGTTTTGTTATGCCGAATTTGGTCGAATCAAACCGGAAAGATGATTTATAGTTGCACCATGTATATTATTGCTTTGTCGTGAAAGTCTCGGTTTTTTTGTCGATTATTTATTCAATTTTTTCGTTATTCGAACGAATTTTGTGATTCTTAATCAAATTTGTTGTTTCAGGAGGAGGGAAGCTACAGAGAAGCATCAAAATTTGTGATTCATATTAGAGAATGTGGACTGAAGCCAGATACATACAGTTACTTAATTTCGATGACTTCGATTCTCAAAGAGCTAAACGAATTCGGTAAAGCATTACGGAAGCTAAAAACTCTCAACAAGAAAGGCCTAGTTTCCGAGCTCGATGCCAATAGTGTTTGGCTTACAGAAAAATATCAACAAGATCTTTTAAACGATGCCATTCTAATCTCGAATTGGGTAATCGAAGAAGGAGGCTCGTCATTCACCGCAATTGTACATAAACGGCTTCTTGCAATGTATGTTTGTGCTAATCGAGGAGTCGAAGCCGAGAGAGAGTTATGGCAAATGAAGTTAATTGGGAAAGAAGCTGATAATGATTTATACGATATTGTTATGGCGATTTGTGCATCTCAAAAGGAATCATCTTCGGTATCTCGTCTTCTTACGAGAATCGATAATGCGAGCTCGAAAACTAGAAGAAAAACATTGTCTTGGTTGCTTAGAGGTTATATAAAAGGTGGGCATTTTCTTAATGCTGCTGAGATATTGATGAAGATGATCGAATTCGGATTGTATCCCGAGTTTACGGATAGAGTTGCGGTATTGCAAGGATTGATTCGAAGAATTCAAAATTCGGGTTTTATGGATACGTATATTTTGGTTTGCAAGTGTCTTGCAGATGTAGATCTTATTAGTCCTTGTATTGTTTATATGCATCTTAAGAAGGATAAGCTTTGGATCATGAAAATGCTTTGAGTTTATGTGTACTGGAGTTTCTCTTGTAAATAAAAAGAGTTGTGTTCGTAAGATGTAAGATCGTATAATATCCTTTAAGTTTAATAATGTGTAGTTCACTCTTGAAGTTCATAATTGTTATAGTTAACCCTAATGTAAGCTACTATTAAAAAACGGTTTCCAAAATTCGGGTGATTTGTACGTAATTTTAAACTTTGTGGCATCGTCTTTACAATATTTCAAATATTAAGAGGCACCCTTGTTCTCGGGTGCCTCTTAATCGAAATTGCAAATCTTCTCAGGTTATACCATTCGTTCACATTATCCCATCTTACAATTTCAATATGATATCTGAATTGGTTCAATCGAAAATCATGACTATTATTATCGACGTATCAAATAATTAGACTTGAGATGAAGTATTGGATTTATCGGAAATGAAATTGATAAAGTCAAGCTCGAATTCGTATATTTTCGCAAGGTTTACAGATTTGTTAGTGCTAATTAGTTCGATTAATCGATTTTGGTTTTAATTTTCCTTAACTAAGATCAAACAAGTCACTTAACCAAAACCTAGAACAAGAACAATGATATTCATTACCATGGCAATGGAAGAAGATGACAAGATCACAGAAACCAAATGAGAGTTTCTTCTTATTCTAAACACACAACTGAGAACAAGCGTACCTTTTTTAGCTTTATGATCATGAAGATCTACTAGCGTACCTTTCTACCTTGTCATCGTTCAGATTTATCCCGACCATCGCCTCACCGAGTCCACAGCTGACCTCTGCAAGAACTTCAGGGTCACTGTAATGAGTAACAGCTTGCACTATAGCACGGGCACGGCGAGCTGGATCGCCGCTTTTGAACACACCGGATCCAACAAAAACGCCGTCGCATCCGAGTTGCATCATTAGAGCTGCGTCCGCCGGAGTTGCAACACCGCCGGCTGCAAAGTGGACTACCGGGAGACGGCCTAGCTGCTTAGTCTGCATCACGAGATCATACGGTGCCTGGATATTTCTAGCGAAAGTGAATACCTCATCGTCATCCATGTTACGAAGAACACGGATTTCACCCATTACAGACCGTACATGGCGTACCGCCTCAATTATGTTTCCCGTACCCGCCTCTCCTTTGGTACGGATCATCGCAGCTCCTTCTCTGATACGGCGGAGCGCCTCCCCCAAATTACGGCAACCACAGACAAAAGGAATACGGAAGTTATGCTTATTGATGTGGTTTACATCGTCAGCCGGTGTTAAAACCTCCGATTCATCAACATAATCAATTCCAATTGCTTCAAGAATCTGAGCCTCAACAAAGTGACCGATTCTCGCCTTAGCCATAACCGGAATCGTAACCGCTTGCTTAATTTCCTTAATTAATTGAGGGTCAGACATCCTCGCAACACCTCCTTGGGCTCTGATATCCGCCGGAACCCTCTCTAACGCCATTACAGCGCAGGCACCGGCTTCCTCAGCGATACGTGCTTGCTCCGCCGTTACGACGTCCATAATAACGCCGCCACGGAGCATCTGAGCGAGACCTACCTTGACGGAGAAAGGAGATTGTTTGGCGGTCTCGGTAATTGCTCCGTTGCCATAGACAGTGACGACTCCGCTTTCCGCCATTGTTGATCGGATTGGGGAAAATGGAAAGAAGGAAAAGGAGTTTATCTAGAGATTGAGATCTAAAAGGAAGTGGCTGGAGAAATCTAGAAAATTAAATCCCATTCGCTTTATTTTTTCATGGCCCAAATTTGTTCTTCCGGCCCAATAAGTAAATACATGACGTGCCCCTTTTTTATCTTCATAATAAAATCTTATCCATTGGTTCATTTTTTCCATATTTTAACAAATATGTATATTATTTTTAAAGATTATATTAATTGTTTTGACATTTGAATGATTGAATCGAGTTTTGCATATCAATTTCATTTATTATTTATTAATGAATTAAAATTAACAATCAATTTTCATATTACAAAACTTTGATAAAAATATTTTGAATACTAATCTTGAATTAATTAATTATATGTTAAAACTTGTATTTGGATACTTTATATTTCAATTATTAATAAAATATTGATACTTTTTATATTCTTAAATCAATTTAACTTATAATTTTGTGTGTTTAAATAATATTATTAATTTATCCAAAATTTAGTTTTTGTATTATAATTCAAAACTAAAACCTATACATAATTAGAATTAGGAAAAATTGGCTTTTGAGCTAGGTTACATGAACATTTCGTATTTTTAAAACTTCGTATTTTTGTATATGTCGGATAATTGTTCACGTGTACAACTTATAATATTCATGTCATTTATTATACTATATATTATATTTTAAAATTATTTTTATTTTATAATTTTACTTTTAATAATTTTATTTTTTTACTACATATTTAATTTATTATTTCATATATTTATATTTATAGTATATATAAGATATATTATTCATATTACTCATAAGTACCAATTCCACGTTTTTGACATTTCCACAGGCTGTGCAGACTGCAGAGTGCAGACTAATCCTCTCAAAAGTTCATTGATAAGGAGACCAAGAATTTCAGACGCAATTTCCCGGCCGATCTCCGCCGCATGATCCGCCAATGTAACCGGAATTGGATCGATCTCCGCCAGATTTTCGGCTGAGCACACTACCTTGTTCCACCTTCTTCAGCCGCCGATCTTTTTGACAAGCTATCTTTTATTCGAACTTCCGCAGGTCTCGATTGCATCGGAAAGCGCTCTCCGCATTTTGGAATTCATCAACCTCGAAAATCCTAGAGAAGCTGTTAATGGCGGATTACTGGAGGAAAAAGAGAAGATTGAATTATTCAAACCTAAAGAAGGTGATTCTTGATCATCGGAATTACCGAATTGAAGAACGGAATTAGGGCTTGAATTCTCCTCATCGTCATCCAAATTACCGTCTGGTTTTCCAGATTCAGAACTCGGTACGTTTCTTGAGTTCTCCTTCTCGATTACCGAACCAAAATCAGAGTAGTTATTTACCGAAGCTCAGAATGAAGAATTCGTCATCTTGAAGCTCTCGATAATCTGAAAATTGAAATTGAATCTTTTCTGTTACAGGAACCGATTCCAAACCCATCAGTTTAGCAACAATCCCCGGCGCAACTGAACCAGATACAGATTTATATGTACATTCTT
Organism: Utricularia reniformis; assembly: GCA_009725065.1. Taxonomy (NCBI): domain Eukaryota; kingdom Viridiplantae; phylum Streptophyta; class Magnoliopsida; order Lamiales; family Lentibulariaceae; genus Utricularia; species Utricularia reniformis. The sequence goes on along the minus strand of RWGZ01000753.1, from coordinate 214,362 downwards.
TATAATCTCCAAGATGATCAAATTCAAAAGCAACACCCCCAAAACAACGCAAAATCCTTGTTACCCATTTGCTGATTCTTCCATCAGAAGAAGACAAAGAAGAAGAGAGATTCATATCTGTTGTAGAAGACAAAATAGAGAGTAGTTGGCGGCTGACTGGCTTTTGAGTTTGAATGAGAATGAAAGAAAAGGGTCCAGGGTCTCGTCTGTTGTCTCTCCCGCGACGCCCATTTTGTCTTGTTCCATTGAAATTAAGCGTAAGGAGCCTGGTTTTGTGGTCCATTGCTGCCTGGAATTCTGTCTTGTAGGGTTGCAGGAGGAAGAACACAAATAGTAAAGTCATCTCTCTTTTCAAACTTCAAATTAGTTTTCCATAACCCAATTGATCTGGATTTACAAAAATAATTTTATTTTACACTCCAATTTTCATAAATATATAATTTTTAAATTTAATTACAATTATACATTTATTTCATCTTTATCTATTTTTGTAATTAAAAAATATTCATTTAGTAATCAAATAAAAAATAAAAGATATTTTTATCTATGTGCAACCATTGGGAAAAATCTATCGCCATAAGACCAAGACCGTTGTTTTTCGTATTCAAAATTTCAAATAACTATTATGAGTTGACGTGGTGCTAACGTCATGTGTACCAAACATAGTATATTCCAATGATATTAATTAAAATGACAAATATGTTATTTAAAATTATATAAATATAATAGCATATAAAATTGTTGATTTTATTAACCACCCCATTTAATGTCGATAAAGAAGAATAACCGAATATTTCTTCTCTACGAATAGACTTTTAATTCCTTCTTTAAAATTTATTTGTTATACATTTTTAAGCAATGAACGTTGTAGGTTCATTTGATTTGTTCAACCATAAATGGGTAAAAACCCGAAAAAACAATCTAAACCCTAAAGTATAGTTGAATCCTTAAAAACCGATTCGAACGATTCAAATTATTAAATCAGTTAAAGAATTATATTATATATTTAAATGCGATTCATCTCAATTTAATTAATATTTTTTTATCGATCCAAAATTATGTTCATATCAAATTTAATTTATTTATATTAAGAAATTGAAAATAATATTTTATTATTTTTTAGAATTAAACACTAAAATCTTTGTTTCAACACGTTGGAGAACAGAAACTATATAATATCGATTTTAACATCAAATTCTAAAATTTCTAATATATTTTACCTTACTTTAAAAAAAGCGAAATAATCTATTATGAATTATCATCGTCCTTTTCTTTATCATTTTAAAAATTAAAAATTAAAAATAAAGGTAGAATTCTATAATTTTAAATATATTCTTATTTTTTCAAAAGTAGGGGGCCCACAGGAATATTTATTCCAGAATTATGAATAAAAAATGTGTAAGGGATGTCGGTTTCGTAGGAGTCAAATATCTGAAAGGACGTGGACGGAGAAGAAGATAGCCGACTTCCGACAAATGCCAAATGGGGAGGGGGAACCAGTAAATGCGATTGGCTTAAACCGTAACAGAGATCGGAAACCCCACTCCATTCCGCGATGATCAATGTGAAGAAAGCATAACTTTTAAGGCGGAATTAATTTGAATCTGACTGCATTTCTTATTTTCCTTTTTGTCAACTTTCCGGACATTCATTGAAAACGCATCTAGCGTTGTTCGTATCACTTGTTTCCGCGTTTTTTTGGAGTAATCGATAATGGGTAGTTACCGGATTTGCATGTGTTTCACTCGAAAGTTCACGGTATCGAAGGCGGAACCGCCGGAGGATGTGAAAGAAGCGTTCCGGAAGTACGCCGCCGGGGCGAACTCTATGACGACGGAACAGCTTCGTCGGTTTCTTGTGGAGGTACAGGGCGAGGCGGAGAGTGAGGTAGATGCTGATTCTATTATGCAGCAGATCTTGCAAAAACGGCATCCCATTAGTAGGTTGGCTCGCCATGCGTTGACCCTCGAAGATTTCCAGTATTATCTCTTCTCTTCCGATCTTAATCCTGCCATCGATGACAAGGTATTGTTCGATTTCTGTGAAACGTTTGCTTGATCCCTTCGAATCTCGTCTTGCTTAGATCTGGTACAATTTTTACTGTTTTACTTACCAATTACTCCATTTTATCATGAGATAATTACTTGGCTAAATGAAGTAGCTGCTAAAAGCTGATTTTATTGCTTTTGGAGCTTTGAAACTATCACTATTAACTTCCATGATCAATTCCCGATTTGTGTTACTTAATGATCATTCTTGATACGATTTGCTTGCTTTTAAAACGAAGATTTTGGGGTAATTTTCATTGTAACGAGAGTAGAATGAATTTTTGGTTACAGGTTCATCAAGATATGAGAGCTCCTCTATCTCATTACTTTATATATACGGGACATAACTCATATTTAACCGGAAATCAGCTAACGAGCGACTGCAGCGATGTTCCGATAATAAAGGCACTTAAGAAGGGAGTGAGGGTAATAGAACTAGACATATGGCCTAATTCTACTAAGGATGATGTACATGTTCTTCATGGAAGGTATTTGAGACTCCGAATTCTCTTGAATCTATTTTTTACGAATGAATTTGCTTTAATTTGATTTGATTTGATTTTGATCTATAGAACTGTGACAACTCCAGTTAAATTGATAAGATGTCTAAAATCTATAAAGGAGCATGCGTTCTCTGCATCTCCGTATCCCGTTGTTATAACATTGGAAGATCACCTTACCCCTGATCTTCAAGCAAAAGTTGCTCGGGTTAGTGTTAATATTGACTCGAGATTGCTGTGATCCGATGTTTATGTTTTTAATTGTGGGGGTGCATTTGTTTTTACAGATGCTCTCCGAAACATTTGGTGAGATAATTTTCAGTCCACAATCAGACTGTTTAGATGAATTTCCATCTCCGGAAGAGCTTAAACATCGTGTAATTATTTCCACGAAGCCTCCGAAGGAGTATCTTGAAACTCAGGCCGATAAGGATAAACGTACGAGTTCGCTAGAGAGGAAAGATACCGAGGATGATGATGTATGGGGAAAAGAACCTTCAAGCCTCAGTGTTGCTGATCAAGAAGAAGACGAGAAGGTGTGTAGTGAAATCTGATCTCCTGTTTTTTTTCTGCTTAAGCCAAAATCGAATCTTCTAATGAACGTAGAGTGTCGATGAACTTACCGAGGATACTGAAATGGATTCGAAGATTCATGAAGCACCAGAATACAGACATCTTATAGCTATCCATGCTGGGAAACCAAAAGGAGGAATTGAGGAAGCATTAAAAGTTGAACTCGGTAAAGTGAGACGATTAAGTCTAAGTGAGCAAGCTCTAGAAAAGGCAGCTGTATCTCATGGAACCGAGATCGTAAGGTAGTTTCCCCATTTCAGATCATCGGATCACTCTTTCGTGCCTATAGATACTCATTCTTGTTTGCTATTTCATTTACTAGGTTCACTCAGAAAAATATTCTGCGAGTTTATCCCCGAGGAACTCGGTTTAACTCGTCAAATTTCAAGCCCCAGATTGGCTGGTTGCACGGTGCTCAAATGGTTGCGTTCAATATGCAGGTCCAATGCGTCATCCCTTGCCTTCGATTATATACTTTTTCTTTTATTATATGATAAACTGAGAAGTGTTTTTTGGGTTATCGTCTATACGAAAAAATGAGCATTGAGTTCTACAAAACACTGCCATTTTATTATCAGGGATATGGAAGATCACTTTGGTTGATGCAAGGAATGTTCAGTGGAAACGGTAGCTGCGGTTACGTGAAAAAACCAGATATTCTGATGATGACTGGTCCCGGAAACACCGTATTCGATCCTAAAGAAAAGCTACCTGTAAAGAAATCTCTCAAGGTTAGTATTCCAATCTTTTTGAGATACGAAACAAACTCATAATCTCACTCAGTTAATTAATCGAAAACGACTTCATCGCAGGTCAAAGTTTACATGGGAGATGGCTGGCATTTAGATTTTAAGCCAACTCACTTCGACTTATATTCCCCTCCTGACTTCTATACAAGAGTAAGCTTTTCTTATTTCACTTTTTTCGTAATGCTTGCGAAAACTAGTTCCCTTTGCTTGCTCCTTTTAAAGTAGTTTTTCAGAGTATTTACGAAGCATTTTCTGCTGCGTGACTGTGTCGATATTCCCCTCCTGATTTCTATACAAGAGAGCTTATTGTATTTCACTTTATTCGTAATGCTAGCGAAAACTAGTCCCCTTTGCTTGCTGAAGTTTTTCTGAGTATTTACGAAGCATTATGTGGTGCGAGACTGTGTCGAATCGAACTGAATGCTCTTATTATATAAAATGCTGTTGAATTTTTTGATCAGATTGGCATAGCCGGAGCTCCGGCAGATGAGACGATGAAGAAAACTAAGAAAAAAGAAGATAACTGGACTCCTGTTTGGGAAGAAGAGTTTATATTCTCATTAACAATGCCTGAGATAGCTCTTCTTCGAATCGAAGTGCACGAATTCGATATGTCGGAAAAGGATGATTTTGCCGGCCAGATATGCTTACCGGTATCGGAGTTGAGAACCGGAATACGTTCCGTTCCGCTATGTGATCGCAAAGGGGAGAAACTCCAGCATTCTAGACTTCTCATTCGTTTTCATATTTCTTGATATGCTTCTGGTTTTTTCATTACCTCAAGTGCTTGTGTAATAATTATAAGGTTACCGTTGTGTAATAATTCAATAATTTCCTACTGGTCAGATTGGCACGTGTCAGTGTATAATTGGTTCATACAGCTTTTTAGACTTAATATTTTATTATTTTCATTTATTAATAACTTAAATAACAAGAATTATTTCTTAATAAGTCAAGATGCCACGTGTTTGTATTTGATTGGTTTGTACAACGGTTTATTTAGACTGCAGCGCCGGCTACACTCACTCGTCTAACGTGTTGATTTGAGGGTAGATCGAGGATTTCTGACGTCGACGACGGCGAAAATGGCGATGGGTGGGAGATTGTTGACACTGTTACTGATTGTTTCGCTGACTCTGCTTGCCGTTCAGGTTTTCTTTCGTTTTACTGGTCACTGGTGTTCGTTTTTTGCCTGCTGTTAATATGGTTTGATTTATGATATGAGCGCGATTGACGCCGATTTGTATCAGATTTCGTCGCAATCGATTTGTCTCAGGTTTTCCTGGATCCGTGTGATTGTTTGGAGAAAAAACTGTTTGTAAATTGAATCGATTTATTATGTAGATTTGCACGATTTGATGGATGAAATCATGAAGATTTTTTTGTTCTTTGTTAGGGTCCCTTTTTTAGGGGCAGTGACTGTCATTGTGGTTTCAGGGAATTTGGTATTTTTTACTGCAGGCTAAGTCCAAAGATAATCTAAAGGAAGTGACTAATAAAGTCTTCTTCGACATAGAAATCGATGGGAAACCAGCTGGTATGCTATTATTCTCTTAGTTTCCGTAAATCCTGAAGGCGTACCAACGTCTCAGGATTTGTTTGTCGTGTTCAGATTATGAGATTATACCTTGAATGTTCACAAGCCTTGCGTGATGTTTAATTTGTTCAAGTCATCTAATTTATACAGTTGCAGATATTTTCATATTTTGTTAATGATTTTTTGGATGTCTTACATGTTCTTGTATTTTTCCTTCTCTGTAGGACGTATTACCATAGGTCTTTTTGGGAAAACCGTTCCAAAAACAGCAGGTATGTATCATGTTTTTAGAGTCAGGTCAATGTACATACGAACAGTATGCATGAATAAGTGTATAATAGGAAAAGATCATACTGTAAAAGAGTTGAAAAAGTCAGTTAGTATGGTACTTCCTTTGACCTTATAAACTCATTCATTTTAGATCTCTAATACAATGTGAGATATTTTTATCTCAATACTAAAGTCACCCTTCAAGTCCAACCATATGACAAGTTAGATTCGATCAATCGAATCGTTGGATCACCAACGATTGTTTTTCGAACCAACTCGGATAGCATGTTAATTTTTTAGAGTTATGTCTATTTACGTACAAAGATATAACATAACATATTTGAACGAGTCTATTATTATAGTATTCTTTCATCCTTATAAATACAGCCAACTTATCTCCGAATTTAGTGTGAGATGTTTATATACTGATAATTCTAATTCTTATTTTGCAGAAAACTTTAGAGCTCTATGCACAGGTAACAAAAAATGTTCATGGAACATTATATTCAGTTCTTTTTCATTGCATTAATAGTGAGAAACTTAAGACAGTTAAATTTGGGTACTTTTTTAGGAGAAAAAGGTGTTGGAAAACAGGGAAAGCCTCTACATTACAAGGGAAGCACATTCCATAGGATTATTCCAAGCTTCATGATCCAAGGAGGCGACTTCACTCTCGGTGATGGAAGAGGTGGAGAATCAATCTACGGAGAGAAGTTCGCCGACGAAAACTTTCAAATCAAGCATACCGCACCCGGTACGTATGCTTCCTCTCTTTGTTCTCATTGAAAATAAGGAGGAATCACAATTCTTACACAAGTTATAAATATGCAAAGTTCGAGATCTTATGTTAAGTTGCTTGCTTGATGATTTGATATTAGGACTTCTATCGATGGCAAATGCCGGTACCGACACGAATGGTTCTCAGTTTTTCATTACTACGGTGACAACGAGTTGGTATATAAACTTGAAACAACCCTTTACTTATGTTTTCGTATGTGATTATGAGTTACGATGATCTGAAACGAAAACATGGGAATTATTTATCAGGTTAGATGGTCGTCATGTAGTGTTCGGAAAGGTGTTGTCGGGAATGGATGTGGTTTATAAGGTCGAAGCTGAAGGGAAGCAAAGTGGAACACCAAAGAGTAAAGTTGTGATTGCAGACAGTGGAGAACTTCCATTGTAATGTAAGTTCTGTTGAGAATTGTTTTAATTATAGTTGACAACTGCTGGTTGGGATAATGAGTTTTTTACTTCACTTGCTTTTGATAATTTGTTTTTTTATCTTGATACTTTTACTGATTGATTTTTGGATTGAAATTGCCAATATTACTAATATTTAGATTCATTTATCATTTTTATTCAATTTTTGGATAAAATTGCAATTTTATCGTTTGTAAATTGCACTATTTTAAATTTTCATTATATCAGAGATTTTCGGATGTATTGATTTTGGTCGATATTTAAATAAAATACCGAGCAATTAAATATAAGTTTGAATTGATTGGATCAAATATAAGTTGTTTGATTTATGAAAAAAAATTATATTGGTAGAATATTTTTGTTTTTATTTTTTCAAATTAAAAATAATATATATTATACTGAGTTAAGGAATAATGTATTTTTATATTAATAATTTATTTTATTTTATTATTTTGATATATATTAGGTATAAGCCTAACGAATAATAGATTGAATCATTAAATTGTAGAAAATATGTTTTGTTTAATTAATAAGACTTTAGTTTAGCAACAAAATGATGAATATAATTATATTATATGTGAAAATATTAATATATTATTAAATATAAAAATATAAGCATCATAGTTTTGGTAAAATTAATTAAATAATTTTCAAATTGTGATAATGTGAATGATTTTAGCAGGGTAATAAATTATTTTTTTTAAATGATAAAAAGGTGCAATTTTATTTTAAATCTCACCACCATTCTTTTGGTTTAAGTAATAAACAAAGTAACAAACATTATAAAATATATTTATATATATATGTCTTCTAAAACCGAATCGGTTTTGGTCGATTCATCCGATTCGAACCGCAACCGGTACGAAGTTCGATTCAATTTAGACTCAATTCTTTAATTTGATAAATTTTCATATTTATTTAAAATTTTATTTCGACATACATTGATATGATCAATTTATTAATTATTATATTTTTTTAAAAAATATAATTTAAACTAATATTTATTTTATATTTAAACAATAAAAACTATTAAATCTATTATTTTTAACAATAAATTATATTATAATATACTATATTATTTATTTCATTATTTTTTAAAAAAAACGAATTAAAATATCATCTAATTTAACATATTTAAAAACACATAAAACTGTTCATTTGTTTAGAAGAATGCACTATGAGTTTGTTTGGTACACTCGTGATAAAATTCGTTGAGTTGAACACATTTTAATAACGTAATTTTTAAAACTGTTTGGTAATAAACAGTTGTATAATGAACGTGATTTTGGTAAAAATACATATTTGACCTAAATATAAAAAAAATGTAATTTGTTCAAATTTATCAATTTATATATCCAAAAAACATTCATAACTTTTTAATGAAAATTATACTTTGTTGATCATGATTTTTATAAAAAATATATATTTATTGTTAGAAATTTAAAATCAGATTTAATAACATTATTTACATTTACATTTCGAAGAAAATGAATCTATACCAAGTTTTTTCAAGACTCTCTAATTGATTTCTGGAAAATGGATTTCTGTAAACCTGGGCTATGGGTTTCTGGAAACTAAAATTTGAGGGCAGCGTGCATATTTAGTCCCCACATTTTCCTAGTTTTGATAAATTTGATCCCCAATGTTTTCTAATTGTAGTAATTATGATTCTCATAGTTTTAAGTTGGTAAAACAAGTCCACATACTTTCAATATTTTGGCAAAACAGACCATCAATGTTTAATGTGTGTGTCAAATTTGGTCAACAATATTTTCAATTTTGGCAATTGAAGTCCCAACACTATAATAATGACGTATTTGGTCCATGTAATATACCAATTTTGGCAAATTTAGTTCCTAATTGCTTTATTAGTCCTCAAAGTTTGAATTTACGATAATTACAATTCTAAACCTTAAACGATAATGAAACATAATCAATGATTTCATATTGATCCGTGGGAAATCGGGAGGCACCCGAATTTGTCTGTTACATCCCGATATCGGGTTATATGGTCGGATTGCGTTTTACGGGTATGATACTATAAAATATAAATCATTTTTCGGATCCATATAAATAAGAAAACATTCGATTTTTCGGTCATAACTAGTTCAATTAATCAGTTTAAGTTAATATTTTCTTTATTAAAAATCATGAAAATGAAGTCTATTTATCGGTCATAACTCGGTTCGTTCGGTTAACTAATTCTACCGATTATTTTCTACCTATAAAATGCATTATCATTCAACCTAAAACAAATCGAATGGAAACCAAATTAAATGTCAAACGATAGTAAATGCGTCAAATAACATTATTTAAATCATAGTACTAAATTTGTCAAATTAATAAACTTTTGGGACCTACACTGCCACTGCGTGTAAATTATAAAGACTGGTTTTGTGATAATCAAACTTTGAGGAACTATTTTGCCACTTTGGATATCAAATTTGTCAAATTATATAAACTTTGGGGAGAAATAATAAAAAAAAATAAAAGTTTGTGGATTATAAATGCCAAAAAAAACTTTGAGGATCCAATTTGTCAAAATAATTAAAATTTGGAGATTAAGGGCACTATTTTCTCAAAATTTGATTTATAATGTTGAAACCAAAAAAAAATTTCTGGAAATATCGTAGGGTTAAGATTTACTATAGAAATGGTAAAAGGCTCGAAGGATATACGAGTCTTTTAAAATCACTACAAGAATAGCTGCTAAACTCAGATTTTCTCTCACCACACTTTTTTTTAGGTTGACAGTACCGTCATTTTGGCTATGTTTTGTTAGTATCTAAATTTTAGAGGTGTGGTGGTTAAAACACAAACCCAAACAATCCCTATATCTTTCGAATCTCTCGTAAACGACTTGAGCCGTCAAAAGATCCACGGCGGCAGATCCAACGGACTTAAATACAGTAATCTCATCTGAGTTCATTCTCCCATCTTTAACCTCTGTAATCACCTCTACCAAATTCCCTGCAATCTCATCTCTCTTCATAACTCCTCTCTCAATCGCTCCCACTAGTTCTCCAGCCTCCACCGCCGCCGCATCGTTATCCACAAACACCCTCCCACGCCGCAAAGCTTCATCGTCGCACTCCATCATCGCCGGAGTAAATGAACCAACCAAATCAAGATGTACCCCTTTCTTCAAATCCACACCCTTTACTAAAGCAACTTTCGAATTCGTTGCACAAGTAATAATATCTCCCAATCTCACGATTTCTTCCAAATTCCGATTACTCTCAAAGGAAACTCCATTAAAACAGGCTTCCTTCTCCATTTTATGAACCAATTCTTCAGCTTTTTCAGGAGTTCTGTTCCATACAATTACTTTTACGATTCCTTGTCGGACGGCTAAATGAGCGTGGATTAGATGTGGGGCTAAAGACCCAGCTCCGATCATAACTAGAATCTGTGATTCTTTTCTCGATAGATAACTCGAAGCCAAAGCCGAAATGCAGGCTGTACGGACTAGGGTTAACTCAGTGGCGTCAATGGAAGCCAGCGGCTGCCCAGTGACGGAATTGAATAACACATAGATAGCTTGAACGCCGGGAAAATTAAAAGCCGAGTTGCCGGAATTGTGAGTCACTATCTTCGTTCCGATATAAGGAAACAAAGGAGATGTGGACCAAGAGGGCATTAGAATTAAAGACGAAGATTCACCTGTTTGATGTGTGTGGCGGAGAGGCGACCGAATCGCGGAGGTGAACGATGGCAAGGTGGTCTGAAGGTGGCGAATTAACGACGTGTGCGTCATTATAGATCTGATCCCCACGGAGGAGATGAAGATCGGCGCCGCCGTGCTACGGTGAACTGGATCCTCTTCATTCTCCGCCATGACCAAATGCAGCTAGGCACAGCCACCAAATATGAATAATCACAACCAAATGGGCCGACAATGTATCCAGGCCCATATTATATAACCCAAGGCCCAAATTGATGTAATAAAAATTTGTTTTTTTCAAATTATTAAATTGGTATTCATTACTTTCTAAAAAAATATATCATATGTTTAATTCTTTATACCAATAAAATTTTTAAAAAGTTTTGAAAAATTTATCATATGGCCATGGGCCCAGAACGCGGACGATGTGTGTGTCAAATGTGGCTCCGAACTCAAAACACATAGAATGCCTAAAACGTGGACCACACTAAATAAATAAATGTATTTTTCAGTTACAATATTTGGGCAAAAAAGCCTAAATATTGATTAAAGTTGATATATTGACATCATATCGGTTTCTTAGGTATATTTGTAAACCCGTCTCGATTATTTAACAATTAATTTTAAAATATATTGTCAAATAATATATAATAAAATAAATATATATATCACAATATCTGATATGATACCGATATACCAGTATAGAGAATTGTACCATTAAAACTATATGTAACGATAACAATTGATACGAACAATATCATCTAATATGGCTTCCTTGGAATTATATTGATTTTGTTATATTAACAATATAAGTTGTTATAATGGCTTATATTAAGCTCTAAAATTTTAAAAATATAAAGTCATTACATGTAATTTTATAATTAGATAATTGGCCCAAAAATCCAAAACTATTTAGATTTAGTATTAAAGTTCATTAATGTTTATATTGGATCTCATAAAGTATAAAGTGTAAATATTAAACACAACATTGAAAATTAAAAAAATAACATTTTAAATTATAAAAATTGCTCAAAAAATGTGAAAAACAAATATTGTTTACAAGGGTCATTTATACACAATTTTAGAAATTTAATTATTAAATACATAGTTTCTAAATTTTACATAACTTTTACATAATTTTAAACTTCAAGTAATTTGGTCATACTTAAACATATAAATGGTCCTTATGTCTATTGTTAGATCACAACATTATACTTTAGACACATTGCAATTATATAATATAGTATAATATATTTTTAAAAAAAATTATATCATACTATATAAAATAAATGAAATTAATTATGTAAAAAATAGGGCAATAGAATTAATGGGTAAATTGGTACACTACCAGTACCATCGTGAGACCCTACCAATTTTAAAAATAACCGTACTTCTTATATTATTAAATTTATAACATTTGTCACATTTTTAATTTGTATTCTAACAGTGAACTTAAAATATAAATAAATAAATTACGATGATATATTAAAAAATTAATTATTTAATAATTTTAACTAAAACAACATATAAAAAAATACTTTATTTTAAAATTTCAACTATACTCATTTTTATAGATCACACAATTTATTCATATTTGTCAATATATTTCATACCAATCTAAAATTTCGTACCGATTCAAAGCAGTATGCTGGTACAAAATTTTATTTTATATTTTTTTATATAATAATATGCAATTATTTTTTAAGGTCAAATCGGAAAAACTAAAAATTGACTATAATATATAATATAATATGGAACCACAAAATAACTATCAAACTTATTATTTGATATACCGGACGGTGTAACGAATGCATATTGTTTAGTATGAAAACATTACTATTTGTACAACATATATAAAGTTCACCATAAATCGTAATTGTATTCGTAATAATGAATATTACATCATAAACTGAAATCGTATTCATAAAAAATATATGATAGAATCTCCTATCATATTTAGTGTTATAATATTTTTATTAAATTATTAAAAATATGATTTTTAATTATTTTAATTGATTTTTTTAATTAAAATTTTAAATATACTTTACATCTAGATTCATTATGCTTGAAGAGTAAATCACTGTTATAAACGTAACAATATTGCTGACAGGTGTTAATAATATAATAATTTTAATTTTAATGTTATTTTCAAAGTAACTACGTTCTGACGCTGTTAGTATCCTAATTCTCACAGTTTTTTACGTCTCATAACAGTGTCAGAATTGATGTAATGTTAGAGGGTTTAGGGTTTAGGGTTTTCAAAAACTCCGGAATTAAGATTAATCCACGAAGTGAGATTATTTTAATAAATTTATTTTAAAATATGATTTTTTGTGGTCCAGATTAATCCTCGAAGTGAGATTTCTTATATATCAATTCTTTTATTTATAATTATAAATTTATAATCACAAAGTTGACTCTTCTTTCTTCTTGCAAGACAAATGGCAATTAAAAATTATGAAAAAAATATAACCACCCATTTTCTTTAAATATTATTTTCTTTTTAGTATTTTAATTTAAAAGTCTTCACAGAACTGGGTTCGGTCGAGGCTCATGGACAGTGGGGATTGACCAATCAAAAAAATGTAAATAAATAAATTGAATATACAAATAAACATAAAAAAATATGTCGGGCCAAGGTCCCCTAAGTAGCTCATGGTACTGTGGATCTGATATATGAATTAAATTTGTGGCAAATTTGTAACCACACGAAAATTTGGTCCTATTTTCCTAGTTATTGTAATCTTGGTACTCATACTTTTGTAATTTTACAAATTAGGTTCATATATTTTATAATTTGACAAAATTGATCTTCCTACTTTACCACGTTTTTCAAAATTGGTCATACAACTTGTATGTGTGGCATATTTTGTCTTTGAAGTTTTTGATTTGTGCAATTAAAAGTCTTTGAATTTTGATAATAACATATTTAGTCCTCATAATTTCATAACTTTGGCAAATTTTGTCTTTTCTCGGATCGTAATCACAAACCGATTGAAACTATTCTCGAATCGACATCACAAAATGATTGAAACTCTTCTAAGAAAGATAGTCACAATCCAAAAATCGAATAAAATGATCTACCTTCGCAACGTCGTCGGAGCAAGTAAGGAAGCCAACAGAAATAAGTAGACAATGTTATAGAATTGAAGCCGAGATAAAAACATAGACATAGTTCTTAAATTAACGTCTACCTTAGAAGGATCAATTTTCCCATTTTTAAAAATTACGATGACCAATTTTGCTACTGTGTGTAAACTACGAGGACCAATTTTGAAAATGTCTAAAACTACGTAGATAAATAGTGTAAATTATCCAAAATTCAGAGACTAAAAATGCCACAAATAAACTTCGATGAATAAATCTGCCAAAACTTTCAAACTACGAGTAGCAAAGCACCATTTTCTCATTAAATTTACTAAACTTTGTTTAATTATTTACTCATATAAATAAATGAATTGTAATATTATCAATCCATCTTATATTTATACTTATGAGTATTCATCCATTATTTTAAACGATGAAAGAACGACACATTCAATCTCAAATTTTTTCAAATTTTACAAAATTGATATTGATAATTTGTAATGTATATTTAGTTATGAACTTCAAATTTTTGATAGATTTGGTCCTTCAATTTTGCAAAATTTGATAAATTAAATCATCAATGTGGCAAAATCGATCTCCAAATTTTATTTTGATCAATTATCTCATTTGTTAAAATTGAAAAACTTTAGGATCGATTATGTCATACCCACTAAAGTTTGGGGACATATTTTGCAAAAAATTATAAAGTATGAGACTAATTTTGCTATTTTCATACTTTGTGGATTAAAATTGTCATAATAATAAAACTTTAAGAACAAAAATCACAAAAACCATGATACTATGTGAAACAAATTTACGTGTCACCCATTTTCAATAAGGTATTATAATTTTGTTTATGTTGAAACTTATGTTTTGATTCACCATATATCTGCTCGTTCTATCAAAATTCAATTTCAACCTTGATATTTTCGAATTGAACTGATGGAACTCTATAACGCCTTAAAACCAAGTATAGATATTTAAATAGTGATATCACATATAAGAAGTTATTTGAATTAATTTATAAGAGAGAACGTAAATCATAGTAAAAGACTTGTGATTTAAGATTGTGCAATGATACACTTGTTTTAATTCAAAGCACTCGTCGCACTCATCAAAACAAGTAAAGACTGCATAAAACGAAATCATAACATAATTAGCGGATAGAAGCCATGTGTCATTGAGTCTTATGTTTTCTGTAACCTTGTCCGCGCCAAAAACCATTTCCACCATATAAATCTCTCTACACATCATCATTATCTTACATCCATATCATATTCTCTTTCCACTTCTAAAAATTCTCACTCATCCAGATCATTTTCTTATTTCTATTTCATCTCCATTATCTCATCTTTCCAAATTTAATTTTATATTTCCATCTCATCAATTTTATTTATTATTTCTAGTAATGCAGAAATAGTGATCATTCTAATTATTTCGATGATCTTGTCTTTTAATTATTATTTATTAATTTATATTATTCTTTATTTTCGTTTTGATTGTATTCGTATTTAAAATTTTGATCGGTATCGGTATTTTTTGTGTACCGCTCGATACCGGATATTAGCATCGATTTCCGAGTTTTTGAGGTCTAATCCTAAAAAACTAATTAAATATTAATTTTTTAAAAATAAAATTTGGATACCGATCGATACACGGATCGTACCACTCATATTGATCCGAACCGATATGTGATTCCGAACCGATATGATTATTGAATCTTAAATAAAATTATTTAATATATTATTTTTATATAAACCGTGTTGAAAAATTTGAAATAACATGAAAATCATTTAATAGTCACATCTATTATGATATAACAATTAATAATATATTTTAAACTAATTATAAATTCAAAACTACATCTCATGTGTTTCTATAATGTGTATACAATATTATATATAATAAGCACTTTATTAAATTTAAAATTGGCTTCATTACAAAATAGCCACTTCACCATGTGAATGAATAAAATAAAGGGGTAGAAATAAGCCACGTAGACTAATATTTGACCACAGATATTGAAGTGGACAACGAGTGCCGTCTCATTCACCACTCATTTTTTTCGTACACGTACAATATTTTGTTTTCCTCAAATAGAGAATCAGCCACATCGACGACACGACATCTTTGTATGAATTTTCGATATCCCGCGTTTTGTTTTTACTTTCACGTGCTCAATTTTATAAATTATTTTTATTAACAATATTCCATATTTTCATCCTATGTTTTTAAACCGGTCATTTTTATCGAACCGGAAAATGTCTGGTTTACTAAGAACCGATTCAAACCGTGGTTCGAATCGATTTGAACCGCAAAAACTTTGAAAAGATTTAATTATATCATAATTTTCATAAAATTAATAAAATATTGTGTTACTTTATAATGTAAATATAANGCCGTCTCATTCACCACTCATTTTTTTCTTACACGTACAAAATTTTGTTTTCCTCAAATAGAGAATCAGCCACATCGACGACACGACATCTTTGTATGAATTTTCGATATCCCGCGTTTTGTTTTTACTTTCACGTGCTCAATTTTATAAATTATTTTTATTAACAATATTCCATATTTTCATCCCAAATCAAATTTCGAAAAATATTGGTATTTTGTTTATATTACCCAATACCAAATTTTATGGCTATCACTAAAATATACTAAAACATTATTATTTAAAAAATGTTAATATATAAAAAAATCAAATATGGTAATGGGCGTATGATGGTTTATAAGATGAGAATGTTGATTATAGAAATTATTTGTTCAAGTTTTTTACGATATGGTAGAAATTAATGATTCAATTGGTCAAAAGAGTGTCAGTATAGCTCAATATATAAGAGAAGATAATTAAATTAAAAAGAGTATGTCAAATCAATTACTTATAATATCAATTCTCTTATAAACTATAAGAATTTTATTTTCACAACCGATGTGAAACAATATTTAAACATTTCTCATCAAGTCAAATTGCCTTAGTCCGGTTAAAACTTGCTTTAAAATGCCCGGAAGTGCTCGAATTATAGTCGATCTATTTTTTGTCACCTAAGTTCGCTACACTTTTCTACCGGAGTTTTTTTGTCTAAACCGATACGGATCAGCCTGAAGTCCACCCTACGGCTCTGATACAATGTAGAAATTCTGGATTGAATGGGCCGAAGAGTTTCCATGTAGCATATTTCATAAGAGAAGTTAATTACATTGAAAAAGATTGTTCAAACTAATTATTTATGATATAACCCTGCGAGATTATAAGTTAAGTATGAACCCCGATCTTACACTTAGGAGAAAAATTCATTGAAGCAAAAATTTACAAGAAATAAAATACAGAAAGGAATGGATGTAAGGTTCGAAATCTAGTCTATTTGTCATTCTTCATTGTCTGCCTCACCAGACTTCTCCGCGACTCATGTCTTGAGATCCTCTAGTTTCTTCCCCTTCTCTTCAACTATCTAGTTGACCGATCTCTCCATTAGGTCAAAAATAGGAAAGTTGAGATCATTTTCCAGTAGGGGTTCGTATAGCTCGGGGATCTCTTGGAAGTTCCCGTCCTTGGTTAAGGGTCAATCGTCTCCCAACGCGCATCTTCGGGATCCAGACCAAACTTGTTGATCATTTGGTTCTTCATATTGTCCATATACTGGGAGACATGGGACTCATAAACGTTTGCCGCCAAGGCAAACATCAACGGTGAATGGGCAAAACCCAGAAGGGCTTTCCAGATCGCTCCTTTAGTTGCTTCCATGCCCCTAACCAATTCTTCTTTTAAGTCATCTTTTTCCTCCAGAGACCGAATGAGAAGTCTGTTGCTTTCGTCAGATAGCTCTTGAATCTGACGCTCCAACTCCAAAACGCGGGTCGTCGCGGAGATAGCGGTTGCTTGGGCTTCTTCGGCTTTGGAAGTAGTTATCGAAAGCTTAGTACCCGCTCCCAGCATTTCTCAGTTCAAATGGTCCCGCTTGGCCCGGACCGATTCAAGCTCCTTTTGTTTAATTTCGACTTGCCGCTAAGCTAAGGCAAGTCGACTTTCTATGTCCTCAGAAGGCGAAGCGATGTTTCGGCTCAGCTGGACTGCAGAAGCAAGGTCCAATGCCCTTCTGTGTGTCTGCAAGAAGCGATCTCAATCAGAACAAAAACTCAACTGGATAGCAAAATGTGAAGTTAACTTATCACGGCATGGGATTTCAGATAGGCTAGCACCACACCGGGGATTGTGCCGTCAATACAAGGTGGGTTTTTTCTACTCAAAAGTCGGTATTCCTCTAGCACGACGTCTTTCCAAGAAAACAGGGTCCTTTTCAGCCCCCGACCCTTCGAGACGGAGGACACCATCTCCTGGATATCTTCCCGAACAGATTCCGGGCTTGAAGACAAGGGGACCAATCTCTCCCCAATGGTAACCCATTCGATGGGATTTTTGGCTACGGGCCTAATTACTGCCGATCGCAGCCGCTTGTATTGCTTCGGGGCGTCATCTTCAGGTCCCCGCTTGCTCTTAGTTGGAGGGAGAGGAGGCATGGACACCTTATCCCCCAAGCTGGAGGATGGAGAGACATCATCCACCCGCATCGACCCCTGCAATAACAACCGCACGACGTTAAAATCCAGGGGAGAGTTATTTCCAATCCTGTACATGACGGAAAGGCGTAACAAGCGAATTCTTTTTGAAATCACATTGTCCACCTCCTCCATTGAAGGATCGGGCCTCTGGCTGCTGGAACTTCCCGTCGATGGAGAAGACCCAGCAGCGGTAGTGGACGTTGGCCTAGAGGACTGCAGCTGAGCATCATTCTTGGCCTTTGTAGCAGCAGCCATCGCAGCCAATCTACTTCTAGACATTGTATCCGTGGAACATGCAAAAGAAAAATAATAAGGATCCGAAGCTATGAACTAAATGAAGCCAAAGTCATACCCGATCCTTCCGACCCCGATGAATCCGAACTAGAGAATATTCCCTCCAGGGCAGGGGCACCGGTCCTGCCCACTACCCCTATCTCTAGCAGCTTCTTCTCCAAAAGTATGTCTATTCGTTTTAGATGTTTTTTGGGAGAATGAAACATTGCCAATGTGTTGGCAATATCCTGACGAGAGGGGTTGAACAGGGTTCAGTCCAACTTCCCGATATCAGGATGATTGATTAAGGACGTTACATTCAACAGGTCGTCCCTCAGAATGTCTATCCAGACATAACAAGAGTCTCATTCATGAAGAGAATCTTCATTGTCAACGATAATACAGTCCTTCAATCGAGTCGCTATGTAATGTAACCTGCGACACCCTGACAATCTTTTTCCCTTTCGGGATCCTACCAAAAAGCGGTTGAAGAAATGTTTCAGTGTTGGTTCTACCCCCTGTCTATGGCAATAGAAGATAAAGACGACTATATAGACATAACTGCCCGAAAAAAGAGCGTAGGTCGGGCAGTGAATCTCCTGAAGTACGGCCACTACAAAGGGGTGAAGCGGAAATCGCAGGCCGGAACTCAAGGAGGCATGGCTAACGGGTAAGGCGTTAGCGGATACATCATCTCAGCAGGAAGGAAGCATGAAACTTCTTCCTTCCCCCTCCAGATGGGGTAATGGGCAGGGATAGAGAACTTGACCCGAAGTTCTTCGATGTCAATCTAAAAAATGAGTGGATGCCATGAGTAGTTACCTTAATATTTGCAAAGATATTAGAAGAGGGAGACATATAAAAGGAACACTTCAGAAACGGAGAAGAGGGATTCCTTTCGGCTCTTGCGATATCTTCTTGAGCCCTCCTTATACTTGTTGTTTGAATTAAGCATCGCGTTTTATAATGAACGGTTTGATTAGTAAATTGACTAAGAGTTGAACTAAGGGCATTTCCAACTCTTAGTCAAGTGGTTTTTCCCATTTTTCAGGGGTTTCCACTCTAAATTTGTCGTGTTCTTTCCTTTTATTTTATAATCGTTTCCCCCCAAATTAAACAAATTAAAACCGAATTCGTCTCGCAACGAACCGGACGACTGTTGGTACTTCCGATTTTCAGACCACAAGAGTATCGAATATCAAACCAATTAAATTAGTGTTTCAAGGTTGGAATATATAATGCTTGATGGAGCTCAATTTTTTTGGATTGATAGAAACATGAATTAAGAAAAAACTATAAGGAATTATTCAAATTGGGGTAGTTTTCATATTTATCTTAATTTAATATTTTACAATAAAATTCACTTATTTTATGGTCTCCATTAAAAGACAGACTATAATTTCAAAAAAGTACAAATCAATATAATTTGATGAATAAATAAATAGTGGAATTCTGTGGTGTATATAATTATAGATAATAACGAGGTCTATTTCAAATCGATATGAATGGGCAATGATAATCTGTTACCGGAAGTTCCTCTTCCACAACGGGGCGGCGGCGGCGAAGAAGACGAGGAGACGCGGTATGAATGGGATTTTAATCTTACCGCAGTGGTTCAATCGACGGCAAGCGGAGGAGCAGCTACTGATGCAATTGGTGTTGTGGAGTTTGATCAAGAGGATAATCTTTTAGCTACAGGAGGAATAGCTCGGAAAATTAGAATTTACACCGTCAGTAAAATTGTGAAGTTAGCGTCGGAGTCGTGGAGCGACGATGCGGCGGTATTGGAGCATGGGGCGGCGTGTGAGTACTACATGTGTACGCCGGCGAAGCTAAGTAGCCTGAGATGGAAGCCGGGGACTGGGTCAAGGGTCATCGGAGCTGGTGATTATGACGGTGTTGTGACGGAGTATGACCTTGAGAAACATGTGTCTACTTTTGAGCGTGATGAACATGGCGGGCGGCGCGTGCTCAGCATCGATTATGGTTCCGATGCGGTCGGAGCTTCGGGGTCGGATGATGGCACCATGCAGATATGGGATTCGCGGTGTGATTCTGGGACGACTGTGGCGTCCGTCCGTCCGGATCCTTTTTTTGGTAACTCTGTTTGCTCAGTTGAGTTTAACCCATTTGAGGAACATCTTGTGGCTGTCGGTTGTGCCGACAGGAAAATCTACGGTTACGATTTGCGGATAATGGCGGAGCCGGTTTTTGTTCTCACCGGACACGAAAAAGCAGTAACGTATGCTAAATTTCTTGATTCTAAAACAATAATTTCATCGGCGACGGATGGGTGCCTGAAAATGTGGCGGCCGGAGGATCAACGCCGGCTGGTTAGAACGTATAAAGGCCATTCAAACAGCCGGAGATTCGTTGGATTATCTATATGGAGAAACGGCGGTTTACTGTGTTGTGGTTCAGAGAATAACCACGTCTTCGTCTACGATAATAAATGGAGCAACCCTATTTGGGTCTACGGCTTTGGATCAGCCACGTCACCCAGATCCACCGTCAGCTTCATAGGCGGCGTTTGCTGGCGGCAGAGCAGCCAGGGACGGTGCACGATGGTCGCCGGTAGTTCTGACGGCGTGTTGCAGGTTTACCAAGGCGTAAAAAGACCGTAATTTGTTTAGCTCTTATTTTACAATACTATCATTTCAAATTTTATAAATTTTTTAAAAATAAATATTTATTTCAACATAATAAATAATATCATAATCATTTAATTAATAATTAGTGTAGTGACTTAGATTTGACAAATATAAATAGAACTTATGGTTATTATTGACTTGGAAATGCGTGTTGGGGATTCAATACGTGTGCGAACAAGCTCAATAGATTAAGTAGAATCCGAGAATTAAAGCAAATAGAAAACAACGATACAAGAAATTAACGTGGAAACCCGGAAAGGGAAAAACCACGTGACCGGTGGAAACGGCCAAATTCACTATCACTTGAGAAGATTACAACACACACACGAAGAGGAAAACTCGGAATACAAGAGTATTGAAGTACATAACAATGAACCCTAAGACCTCTTTATATAGATGAGGTGGTTGAAATATTAAGGTAACAAACAAATATTCCTAATATTTGATCATATCTCCATATATGATTATCCATAATTAAATCATATATATGCGTTTATATATATATATATATTTGATATGATATTATTTCCTTCAATATCTCATTCCATAACTGCCAATATCTTTGATCAGTGGGCTCCATCATATCTCAGTTCGATCCTCGACCAATTGCCTCCATCTCTTATCTTCGGATCACATGCTTCGGTCCTCTATCGATTGCTTCAGTCCCTTTGTCACATTCGGTATTGCCTACTTCGGTCCTAAACCGATCGGTACCAATACCGACCATCCCGTCTTCCATGTGTGCCCCGATCGACCACATTGTCGATCATCATCGAAGTGTGACCGATCGATACCAATACCGATCTCCACACTTAACAATACGAACGATATCAAATAAAATTAGAAATCGAGAATCAAAATTATAAGAATACGAAATAAAGTAACACAATTTTGAAAATACTTTTGGGTAAAATCCACCCGATCAATGAAAAACTCATAAATCACTACAAATCTACAACTCTTGTGAAGTGGTAAAACCAGTATTAAATATCAAGTATGTTCACATATCTTATTCAGTATATTATGATAATTATCGATCGATATCAAATTACTTAAATACTTAAGTGTTATGTTCCATTGGTAGCCTAATTTATGGACGTGACATAGAATATGAACACATACCAACATGTATTGAAAAATGAGACTACAAGGATAGAAGGTCTAATTCTAATTATAGAAGAAATAAATTTAAAACAATAATTTCATATTGAATATTTAAAAAAAAAATTGAAAATAAATTATTATTATTTGATATATTAATATGTATAAAATTTAAATCAATAAGTCGATCACGTGCGGGGCACATTTCATAAGAGTCAGCGGGACGTGGCGACATGTCAGCCCCGTCCTAACTAACGCGGTTGGGTATAAATCAATGGTGGTCCAGTGGATCATTGAACGGGTTGTGGTTGGTTAGCGTAAAATTAACGCGGTTGGGTATAAATTTAATACGAAACCATTTAATTTTAATATTATGATTATTATTTTAATATTTACCTATTTATGTTTTGATCCAAATCTATAAAATTCAACATTATTCATAAAAAATGACATTTCAAGGGATATTAATCCATGTTTTCATACCAGTATTTTTTTCAGTACCGAATATTATGATATATTTTTAGGTTTTTCGATTTCGATCCTAAAAATATAATTAAATATTTATTTAAAAAAATAAAATTTGATCACCGTGGAAGATTACTTTTAAATTTATGTATTAAAATTATTTTGGTTACCAATGATTGAACATGATCTGTTATACTTCAATTCATTAATAATCAACTAAATTGTTTAGATTAATTTTATAATAAGATAATTTGTATAATAACATATATTACAATAATTATTATATTTATATTAGATTCAAACGAAACAAATCGAACTAATTTAAATAATAATTTAATATTCGGGTTACACTATAAATATATAATGTTCAATTCGAGTTCAAAAACTAAAACATTCAAAATTATGGACGGTAAGCTAAATAATAATTTAACACCAATATGAAATCATTGGGGTTGTTTGGTTTGACGATAGAAAGTGCGGTAAGATGCATGAAGATTATCAAATTGTGATTTTTTTAATGCACATAAAAATCAAGAAAATTTACATTGCATCAATCGCTAAAAAATCATGATTACACCATAGCTGTTAAAACTATAACTTCATCGTGATTTTAAAAAAGACTAATTATATTTAATTTTATTAATTATAATATGATTATATTTATTAATATTTTAAATATAAAGATATATTAATATTTTTATATAAATTACGATCATAATAACACAATTTTACCAAATATATTTAAAAATTCACAATTATAATATCTCAAGATACTCCGTAGACTCATGGTCATTAATAAACTAGTTATAAATAAAAGTAAATGAAAAAATGTGAGATCCAATAAACCTATAAATACTTCAATTCCAACTGAAACCAGATGTAAAATTATTTGTATGTACAACAATACAAATCACCACACAACCTTCTACATGACGAACACTCATATCCGTTAAATTCAATTTGAATCGTAAACCCGAAGCATTTTCGAACATTACCTTGAAACTTGCTGTATAAATATCAAACCGGAGTTAAACCTGCAAAACTGTAACCAAATATCCGAAGACTTTCACCCGAATCCGAATTCGGAGTTCATAATCCACTTGGGTGATGATACGTTAATGGAAAAGGAGACAATCTGAACTTCAACGGATCTTTAAGAAGTTGTTGAGATACACGATTAACTAATATCGATTCTCGATCATGAACTTCCCGAGGACCCCGAAAACCGAAATGTACACCTCGTAGAATCTCGGGATCCCAATACGAAGGACTAGAAAACCGATTCGAAGATGCAATACCGTCAAGATTACGAAAAGGGTTCGTACCGATGCAACCGGTAGGTGGAGTAGACGAACCGGATGTGGTTCGAGGGCTAGATATCGGTGAAGGAGACATTCCGCCATTTGGTTGAAGAAGAGGACTCCCTAATGGAGAAACTGGACATGATATGTTTCTCAGTATATAAGATTCACTGAAATTTAAGACAAGAATATCTATTAGCTCTAAGAACAAAGTGCTGTAAGAACCAAGTTTACGAGGTTTCGGTAAAGAGAGACTTACGATGAATGGAAGCTTGAGTTTGCGAGTCTCGACGAGTGGACGGAAAGTTTCTCGGATTTTACAGCATTTGTGAAAATGGGAGGATCCGATGATACGGAGCTCGATATTTGTTTCTCCGAAGGAGAAGTTTTGACGAAAGGATGATCTAAGAGCTGAGAAGCTGTAGGCCGATGGATCGGATTTCTTTGTAAACATAGCTTAACAAAATCTTTGCCTTCATCGGATAAAGAATCCGGGATTGTGGGAAGTTCTTTACTGTTTCCGATCTTGAACATAGCTGCGATCTACGACACGACAAAGTAAGTAATACGAAATATGTTAATGGGGAATAGAAAGTTACAAACCCCTTCATATTGGCTCCAAGGTGGTTTCGAAGTAGCCATTTCTAAAACGGTACATCCGAGACTCCATATATCGACAGCTAAACTACATCCATTTGAGTTCCGAATAACCTTCATAAGCCGAAATAATGAACTTAAGAATTGAGCTAGATGTGTCGCATTTTAGATTCCGAAAAAACGAACTAACCTCAGGTGCCATCCAGTATGGACTTCCTTTGAATGACAACGGACAATATTCTCCGGCTATCTATACATCAAAGAGCATCGCGTAAAGATACATAAACTCAAGAAAAGGAAGTCATACCGATCGGTACCATTCGTATCAGTCTCGACTGGCACGAACGAGTTTTCCAATATATCGAAATACCGGTGTATTGGTCATGACCGATATTTGCCGGTATGACTTCCTAAGAAACTTTATACACGGCCTTCTTCAAAACCATTGACAAAATAACCGAATAAGTTTCGAAAACTCACATGTTTTGCCATTCCAAAATCAGCCAACTTAACACGACCATTCGGGTCGACAAGTATATTAGCTCCTTTAATATCCCTACATACCGGTAAAGCTCTAAGCGTTTAACGAATCATGCGAATAAAGAAAAGAACCCAAAGAGTGATCTAAAGGCAGAAAGTACCTATGGACAGTATTTGTAGCATGCAAATACGAAAGTCCCGATAAAATCTGTTGAGTGTAACTACGTATAGCTGATTCTCCTAGCCTTCCATATTCTTGTAGGATCTTATGAATAGAACCACCCGATAAATATTCCAAATAAATATATAATTTATCACCAGCCTGAACAATAACATCATAATGTAAGAAATAATACAAACATGTAATAAAAAAAATGATATATTACTCACCATTTCAGATCCATAATATTGTACAATATTAGGATGCCTAAAGCGACTCAGAACTGCAATCTCCTACGAGTATAATGAAGAAAAGTATAAGAATTTTCTCATATAAGAAAATTCAAAGAGATAGTATGCTAAGAAACTAAGACAATACATTCCCTTATATATGACTTACTTGTCCTAACTGTTTTGCACTTTCCATTGATTTTGCGTCATCAGCAAACAAAGTAACTTCCTTCATCGCACACATTTCTCCGGTTTCGCTATTACAAAGAACATAAAGTGATCATGTTTCCTTATACGAAAGAATACGAGCTGATCAATGATCATGTTTCTTTACCTGTTAAAACCAACATAGACATGGCCAAATGTTCCACGACCGAGCAATTTACCCTTTTTCCAACGTGAAGCAGGGCTTGAAAGGCTTTCGGGTCTCCCGGGACTACGTGGTACAGACGGTGAGGTCACAGTTGAGTTTTGATGAGAAAAAGTAGGGGAGCTCGATATTGCTATTGGAGGAAGAGGAAGACGATGGCTTTGTTGCTTTGCATCATCGAGCATTCCGGATCGAGGATGAATTGGAGTCACAGCACCGCTATGAATCCTTGAACTAGGACCAGGACTTGTCATTTTAGGACTAGGAATCGGAGAATATTCAGGGCTTCCTCTACTCGGCTGCCAAAATAATTGTCCACAAAATTCTCCTCCCATTGAGTTATGACCAGAAGTTTGGCCTGATCCAGGACTTGAGCATTGACCAGAACCAAGGAAAGTGATAGCATTACTCGAACCATGCTCGTGACTTGAGCCTCTTAAAGGGCTTCTAGAAGGACTAGACATTGAGATATCGGGAGCAATAAAATCGGCACCACGTTGAGGAACCTGTACTTTAGGCACTTGAGCATTCAGAAGCCTTCTTCTAGATGGAGGTGGTGATGAATTTTTAATGGAAGACAGCTTCGATACAATTCTAGACTCCGTTGAGATTCCCGATGACTGATCTGCATTTAAAATGCTTCAAGTGGAGAAGAAGCTAATGTTAGTCACCTTATAGAAAAAGAAGAAATTAACAAAAGAAGCATTAGAAAACTTACTTTAACGAGCTACTAGTTACGATTCTATCATCTTCCATCGTTAAAGGACTACGCTTTCTCAAATTACCAGGATCATCAATCTCCATTGAAGATTCACTTGAGATTGAAGCAACAGCTGGTTCACATTCCAAATCACTAGGTTCAAGTATTTGACGAATACACGCAGGTCTAGGAAGAGGTAAAAACAATGAAGTTTTCGAGGCTTTTTCTACTTTTGGTTTCGGAGATTCACTTAAACTAGAGCTTGTACGGGATACATTCCCGGGAATATGTCCATTTAGCGGAAGCTTTTGAGATTGGGGTATTTCAGAAAGGCTTTGACATCGTGGTACATGCTTCGAAGGTGATGGAGATCGAGATTGAGCCCGTGACTGAGACTGAGACCCTAACTCCAAAACAATGTCACTAGAACGTCTCCTCGAACCTCCTGATCTAGTCGAAGATTTACCATCAAGGCTTTTAAACTTGTGCAATGCATCAATAAAATTTTCTTTTGCAGCCTTCTTTTTTGCTTCTTTAGACGATAACTTCCCCCACCATGAAGGCATATTTACTGAAAGTTAAGAACAATCAGAGCATGAACTCCTAAACTCTACAAGAATAAAGAACTTCTCAAGGCAAGAAAAACCCAATTGATTATGCTTTTCAATTCATTTTATCCCTCAACAAAATCTCTGATAAATCGCAAATATGAAGCAATTTAACCCCAAAATCTCTACTTTATCGAATCCTCCTCATCACTTGCAACATATAAAAAAAATCAGAATAAGTTGACAAAATCCACTCGAAATCCCCAATATACCCAAGCAAAGACTAAAAATCAAACACTTTCCACTCCACAACACTAAAAATAAGCACGCCCAACGGCTGTTTTATCTATTCGTACATTACCCGAATCATAAAATCAAGACCTGTCGCAACAGATCTAAACCCATTTAAGCAATAAAATTAACTTCACGTAAAGTAAACGAAACGAACTCCACAAAACTTGTGCGTACCTCAAACTCCTCAACTTCTCACATCCCAAGAAGAAAAAGAAACGGTCCCCCAACAGAAATCCGAGCTCTATCTCAGCAATAATGCCTGAAAAGGACGCCGCAATGATTCGACCAAGTGCTTGACTGCTTGTGCGTGTGAAATCAGAGATCGCGTCTAAACTCTACAAAGAGAGAGAAGAGCGAGAGCAAAAAAAGCAGCAGTGCAATGTGCATAGATATGGGGAGTTGTCCGACTCCGAGTGGAGAATTTATTACCAGCACCATTATTGTAATTTCAACCGTTATTTTATTTATTTTATATTTTCACTTCGAAAACCAAAAATTCATTAACGAGAGGTTTATTATATTTATATATATATGATAAAATTCCTCAATTCTTAAAATAGTGCAAAGACTATTCCCTAAAGAAGATAATTTATGTATTTAGTATTTGAGTTTCGAACCATTCAAGAATTAACCTCGAGTGAATAGTAGTGGTTTTTGGTTTTTTTGTGTACAAATTTTTGATAATTTATATGTTATTTTTAAATTTTTCAAAGTTTAGAGACATTATAGTTTTTTAAGTTTAAGAGATTAATAAATATTATGATCAAATATAAATGATTTTGAAACTTCGGGGGTCAACCACACAATACTTAAATTTCGAAGATATATTGTTTATAACTTTAAAAAGTTGGGGGTAAATAACATATATTATATATACTTCAAAAGTTTTACATACAATTTATGAACATTGAGGGTACAACATTTACACTATACAAACGGTTAACGTTTTTGAATGACCTTAGTGTCATATTCTTCTTAGTAATACTAGTTATATATTGGCTCTCGTTGAATAGTTATCGAAATGTTATTTAATAATATTTTTTAAAAAACTAGAAAATTATAAATAAAAGTCAATAATTTATAGCTTAAAAAAATAGGTTCGATCTAAATCCATCCCCATCCATCAAAAAGCTATGAAAGTGGAATAAGTCAACTAAGTGGGCAATTCCGTAATTAATGCAGAAGGCTTTGTAATTTGTTGGATACCCAAGGATATATTTATAATATTTGTATCTTCAGGGATCAAATCCTTAATTTTAAAAGTACTGGGGTGTTTAAGTAAATACACTGAAATAAGGTCAGATAAAATGAACTGAACAATGCGCCTTATATACCCTTACTTGTAAGTCCAATGTAGTTAAATACATAGTGGCCTAGTGTTCTATCCATGTCGTTCGAAGTTCGAACCCGTAAAAACAACAAAGAAAGCGAAAAAAGTGCGTAAATACGAGTGTGGTAAAAAAGAGATCAATAAGTATTTGATTTACCATTAAGTTACGCTTGATTGTAGCATTGAGAAGAAGTTCCATCCATTCTTCTGAGATTTGTCTTTGATCCACCATTCACATTCAAGATCGGAATTTTCGGCTTCTTCTTCGTTCGTATTATTGAAGTGGAACTCTTTGCTTGAACCGAATGATATAGTACGATAATTTCGATGATACTCATCATCTCCTTCTTCTTCGGGATTCAATCCATGTATATTCAAACTTTCTCCACAAAAATGTTGTGACAAAGTACCCGTATTCATCGTCTTGTATGAGTCTTCCTCGGGTGCTTTTACTTCCCCAATAAGTTCAAAGGAGACTCTATGATCAACTACAGTTTCAGTGAAGGGTTCTCGGCTATTCGGTGTCACTGTTCCAGAACCGAGCTTAGAAAGAATACCATTGGGAGTTAAATTCCCAGAGCCACTATTTGGTGTCATTGATCCTGAACAAACTATTGAATCCCATTTGTAGTTTAGAACATCTTCATACCCGAGAACCTTATTCGGATCCCCGATTTGAAACTCGATAGCAGGGGTTCGATCGACTGAGCTCGGAGATTTAAGGTATTCACTGGGACTTCCAGGGTACTTATAAGGTTTGAATTCATATTGAGAAAGGGAGTAATTGAGATTGACTCCACTGTTTCTCCCATTTTGAGCCAATGAAGAAGATAAAAGCTGTGCAAATGGAACCTCTGGGGATGAAGGAGTAGTCGTTTGAATCGACTCAGGAGGCGGAGTGAAAGAAGCAGTGGATGGTTCAGTTGTAAATGCAGAAAAAACAGGTGGTGAAACTAACTGAGACTCATGAGCATAAGGACCAACTGTAAAAACAGTAGTTTCATCAATGGAGGAAGGAGTGTGAACTGAAAGAGATGGCATACATGCCGGAGATTGCGTAGCAGAAGACAAATCGGATTGCAGGAAGGATGTAGGTGATGAAGGAGGGGCAATGAAAGGCAAAAGTATAGTGGATATATGGGTCCGGTTCTCAACAACTGGAGCTACAATCTGAGGTGCATCTTGTTCAGAAACAAGAACACCATGCCCGATTCGTTTCCGTTGTCTGATTGAACCAAAACACCAGTAAATGCTCCAACAATTTCCCCTTCTTCTACCCTGAAATAATCAAATTTGAGCACTAAAAGAATAAGATCAGATGTTTCTAGTCACAACTGATCAACAAAGGCAATTCAATGAACAACTCATATGCATAATTTTTAGGCAACTTTCTCTAAATGACATACAATTCTTCAATCTAGCAAATTTCCTTATTGATCTGCTTTACCACATGAAAAGGTAATTAGATTCGAGTCGAATTTCAGTAATCCCCAATATGCTGTCGGAAATGTCGATTGTCGAATCAAAAACAACAAAAAAACCCTCCGATTCCAATCAAGTAAAAAACAAAGCAAGCATCACTCCAAAAAAAACCCACGGAAATTCATAAACGAACCGCAGAACACCCAAACCGGATAAAACCAACGAAATCTTCTAATTCTGGATATAAACCTCACCTGTACAGTAGATGGTTGAACTCTGGTTTCAGCCGTAACAATGGCGTTTGCAGCAGCATTCACCGTCTCAACACTGTTATTCAGGTTTCTCATCGCAAGTTACAAATCACCACTCCCTCCGGCGGCGATCGCGGCGGAATCCTGTCGCTTTCCTAGTGTCTCCGTCGGCAAAACAATCAACGAGGGGCTGTTGAGCAAGATCACATGGCTGGCACTACCATATTTCCAAGATTATTAAGACTCTACAACTAACTGATGAACACGGCTTTATATAATCAACTCAAAAGTCTTTTTATATTATTTTACCTTTTATTTTAAATCAATATAATATTTTTTTGTTCCCAAACCATTAATAATTGTATACGTTATAAATAACATTGCTAATTATAATTATTGTATTATTAAATTCCCTTATAAGGTTTTATTGGATCTCGACATTATAATTGTCTAATTACAAAAATATAACGTACAAATGAAATAGATTTGATTTATATCACGTCGTACTGATTATATCACTTCCTAGCATAACGAAATTCATTAAGGGTATAAAAATAAGTGTTTTAAATTTTCAGTATACCGGATTCGGTCGGTACGGGTTTTTTCGGGTTGGGTCAAATTTACGGGTCGGGTCGGATTTGCGGGTTGAGTCGAGTTTTATATTAAAAAAATAAAATATGATTTTTTTATAATTTAATTTATTTTAATATTTCGGTACAGATCCAATATACCCAAAACATATCTGGTATACCGATCCAATAAACTTGTCCGGTATATTGATCGGTACCGATTTTTAAAAGATTGATAAAAACATTGGGTGTATTTGATTTGTATTTAATTAATACAAAATTGATAAAGTTTAAAAATTAACACAAAAAGACAATAGAGGTTGATTTGAAGAATGATACGGTGGAGGGGCTTTTTAGTCAAGAAAGTTAAATCACGTGTGCGTAAGCTAATTGATTAGAGGGCGGGGTGACGTGGATAGCGTTTTGGATTTTCTCCTCATCCCCGTGTGCCCGAAAATGACCTTCTATTTCTCACAATTACCCTTTTTGGTTTTTTGAACATTGATAATTTTAATTTAAATAATATTTTTTTTGAATAATGTATGGTAATAATTATAAAATTAATTATGATATTAAATGGCTGTGGTCTAATGGAATTTATTTTATTATATTTTTTTATTAAAGAGTAATAGTGGGGGTGGGCCCGACACAAGCCTGCCCTTGGCCTTGTACCGGACATTTCACTTGACTGACCTTCTGAAGACCCGGCATATCACATGCCCAATTAGGTGACGTGGTTTTTTTGTAGTTATTTATTATTACAAAAATTATAATATATTAAATGTTAATAAATAAACTAATTCATGAAAATATTGTATATCAATAATCAAATTTATTTGAATATCCTTATAACTGCTGAATTCACAATAAGAAAATTGCATAAATAGCCCCTCAACTTACGAGCTGTATAAAAGTTATGCCCTCCAACTTATGAAATTGTAGGAATGATCTCTCAAGTTATCAAAATCGTTTGTTTTTTACCTCTGGTATTTAACACATGATTTTTCGTTAAGTTTGTAAACATTTTTCGTTCGCAGTATTAGTTGTCAATGTTCACAAATTATACAAATAAGTCTTTTATACGAAAAATTATATAAAATTGATACTTCAAGTTCAAGAAATGTGCATCTGGATGTAAAACAATAACAATGTCGTAGAGAGTCAATATTAAACGGTATTGTTTACTTAAGGTATCGTACATGCATTTAATTAAAGTTTGAGAGTCATATGTGCGTATTTTTATTAACTTAAAATGTCATATTTGCATATTTTTGGTAATTTGATGTGTCATATTTGCAATTTCGTAACTTGGAGAGTATGCCCTTTACACCACATGAAAGTTGGAGGGTCACCGGCAAACGTCACCCAATTCAAAATATTCTATATCAATTTCTAATTAAGTATGCATATTTCTAATTTATTGAATAAATTTCATCATTATTAATAAATAATACTTTTTAGACCAATCAAAAAATAGCAGGGTAGAAAATTTGTGTTTTTTTAATTATGAAAATATACACAAAATATGAAGAAAAAGCATAATCCGTAATAAAATACCCGAAATTGAATACAGAATTGGGAAATAAGAATAAATATTAATATTATTTTAAAAACAATATAAATATAACATTCGCAGTCATGATTGCTCACTCTTGTCCAATGCGCGCCAGGTTTGGTTTCTCTCAAAAACTTCATTTCTATTAGATACAATAAGCATTATTTTTTGTATTGAGAAACGATAAATATTTAATTTTATATTATATAACATTTTGATGTCGGTTTTAGGAGATGGAGAAATAGATAATAATTAATTGATAAATATTTATAGTTATATACTGAAATGTATATAAACTTAAAAAAATTTAATATTTATGTATATATTTTATTTGTATTTAAAAATTAATTGATAAAATATTTCTAGTTATATTATATACTTGAATTTATGCAACACTAAATAAATTTTAATATTTATTTAATATTATTTTATTTAAAATTTTGAATAGATTCTAAAATCCCACTCTTACAATATTTTCTAGTCGTAACGAGTCGGTCTAAATTTGATCTCAATTTGTTTTCTTTCTCAAACATAATATTTTGAAAATTAAATTCTTATTTTTTATAATCTTGTTTTCATTGACTATGATTATTCTTATAATTTCTATATCTCACATTTTTAATGAGTACATGTATATAAATATTAAAATGTTTATTTTATTAAAATCACGTGATCTTATCAAAGTTTTTTCAAATATCTTTTAAAAGCATTATCAAAATTAGTCGAATTATATTTTTTATTCGATAATCACATTTTAAGAATAATCAAAATTATAATTAAAATAAACTATATTTGATGTATTNGTGGGCCCGACACAAGCCTGCCCTTGGCCTTGTACCGGACATTTCACTTGACTGACCTTCTGAAGACCCGGCATATCACATGCCCAATTAGGTGACGTGGTTTTTTTGTAGTTATTTATTATTACAAAAATTATAATATATTAAATGTTAATAAATAAACTAATTCATGAAAATATTGTATATCAATAATCAAATTTATTTGAATATCCTTATAAGTTATAACTGCTGAATTCAAAATATTCTATATCAATTTCTAATTTATTGAATAAATTTCATCATTATTAATAAATAATACTTTTTAGACCAATCAAAAAATAGCAGGGTAAAAAATTTGTGTTTTTTTAATTATGAAAATATACACAAAATATGAAGAAAAAGCATAATCCGTAATAAAATACCCTAAATTAAATACAGAATTGGGAAATAAGAATAAATATTAATATTATTTTAAAAACAATATAAATATAACATTCGCAGTCATGATTGCTCACTCTTGTCCAATGCGCGCCAGGTTTGGTTTCTCTCAAAAACTTCATTTCTATTAGATACAATAAGCATAATTTTGTGTATTGAGAAACGATAAATATTTAATTTTATATTATATAACATTTTGATGTTGGTTTTAGGAGTCGGAGAAATGGATAATAATTAATTGATAAATATTTATAGTTATATACTGAAATGTATGTAAACTTAAAAAAATTTAATATTTATGTATATATTTTATTTGTATTTAAAAATTAATTGATAAAATATTTGTAGTTCTATATTTGGAATTTATGCAACACAAAATAAATTTTAATATTTATTTAATATTATTTTATTTAAAATTTTGAACCGATTCCAAAATCCCACTCTTATAATCTTTTCTAATCGTAACGAGTCGGTCTAAATTTGATCTCAATTTGTTTTCTTTCTCAAACGTAATATTTTGAAAATTAAATTCTTATTTTTTATAATCTTGTGTTTCATTGACTATGATTATTCTTATAATTTCTATATCACACATTTTTAATGAGTACATGTATATAAATATTAAAATGTTTATTTTATTAAAATCACGTGATCTTATCAAAGTTTTTTCAAATATCTTTTAAAAACATTATCAAAATTAGTCGAATTATATTTTTTATTCGATAATCACATTTTAAGAATAATCAAAATTATAATTAAAATAAACTATATTTGATGTATTATAATTAATAATAATATAAACAAATAAATAAAACCGGCTACGTGTAATTTCACTGTCTCCACTGCAGCAAACTTCTTACTGAGAGAAAGAAGAAGACTTGCCGACGCCATTGTAGTGTTTGTCGAGTTGTTCATACTCGTAATCGGTTTTGATTTTTGAGATCTTTCAATTTCTTCATGTTTTGATTTCATTCTTCAAGTTGATTTTAGTTTGTCGTTGAGGCATTGTATCAAACACTTTATGTGAGTGTTTTCTTTACCCGCAGAAGTGATTCAGGATAAATAATAGGATTCTTCAAGACCTAATCATGACGTCGCTCAATCTTAGAGAGCTTTTTCCTGATCTCGCTGACCTTACTGAGGAACAAATTATCATGATTCAGGTGAATTTAGTCGAAAACTGTAATTTGCTTCTTATGCGAAACTGTGAATTGGATGCTTATTCATCTACAGGAAAGTGCTTTCAATGATATGCGGAGGAATAAAGACCGGAGTATGGGCGGTGGTGGTGGTGATGGTGATGGTTGGAGTTCAGTTCAGGAATTTGACAATCATTTAGCTGCCGATGAAGCTTTAGCTAGAGCATTAGAAATGGGAGATGATACGGCTGGTTACGAGCTTACCGGATACGAAAGTAAATTTTATTAATTCGAATCATGATGATATTTGAGAACTGCCATTTTTGAATTCTTGAACTGTTTTTGATGAATTTTTTACTTTCTTATTACAGCTACAACAGAACGGGTAATGGCGATTCTTCGTGTCAAAGCTTCTTATCTCGTAGGGACATTGAGATTTGCTGTCATTGCAAGTTTAAAATTTTTCACTCTTTGCAGGTAGGGCAAAGTTCAAGGGGTGGGAATCATCACTCGGTGAGTAATGTTGTCTTTTTCGGGTATCGAATTTTGATTACGAGCCTCAGATAGTGATAATTTTATTAGATGGATGAAGATGAAGCTTTAGCTAGAGCATTAGCTGATGGTCTTGATATGAGTGGACATGGTAATTGCTATGCATTTCAATTGTGAAGTTGATGTATTAAGAAAATATTGCTATTATTTAACAGGGTCTTCTCATCGGGAACCGCCCGTTACGGTATTGACCGAATCACCCCTTTTTGTTATTTTTGCATTTGGTATCGGATTTGTTCGACTCTTATAACATTTAGGGTGGAACACAAGCAATTCAGGGTGATAATATTGATCCTGATAACATGACTTATGAGGTTTGTTATAAACCGAAACACAGAATGTTCGTGTTTTTGCTTATTTTGCTCTGATATTTAGGAACTAACCAACCTTGGAGATTCCGTGGGAAAAGAAAGCAAAGGTCTCCCCGTAGAATCGATCTCACGGCTTCCGAGTTTCACACACAAAGCCGGAGGAGGGGGAGGAAAACGATCCTCCTCAAGCAAGAAAAAAGCTGAGAAAGTTGAGACAGACGAGTATGCACATAATACTAGAAAAATCAACTTAATTTAAAGAGTTATTCATTAGTATGAATCGTTTAAATTTTCGTATGTTCAGATGCATCATATGCCGTACTGATTTCGAGGGCGGTGATAAGCTGACCGCATTGCCTTGTGCACATCGGTTTCATTCAGATTGCATCACCCCTTGGCTTAAAGATAACAAGGTAAATACTATTCCACAAATTGTTAGTTAGTGTTTACTTCATTAGACGATTTCGATGTATATGAAAATAATCATTTAGACTATCGAGAACCTTAAACCGTACGCTCCTATTGTTTCTACTTATATATGCATTTGTCGAACTTGTGTTACAGCAATGTCCAATCTGTCAAAAGGAGGTGGAATGACTTACATTCAAATTCACCCGAGTACAAGGTACAAATAGCCCGATCTAACGATATGTAAAACGTGGCTAGATTTTTATTGAGAAATGTATATGAATATAATCATTTTCGATTCGAATATCGGATTCTTTCGGCATTACACATCGAAAATTTAATTGTGTTCTCATATGTGATTTGTTTGTCTTACAGAAGGAGGATTGGTACAAGGAAGGCGTTTATAAAATCGTGTTTTTCTTTATGTTGTTTACTACTAAAAGCGCTTGAAACCATTTATCACTACGGCTACTTTTCCCTTTAAACTTAAAACTTAAGACTTAATGAACTTTATGAACATTTGGCGAAATGTTAAAAATGGGAAATAACAGAGTTTTGGAGTCTATAATATTTATTATATATTATTTTTCAGTAATTCGAACTCGAGTTTAATTTGAATCGAAACTCGAATCCTAAATTCTTTAGTTATCAACCGAAACTCCAAAATGGTTAAGTTTGATTCAAAGTTTAGTTTAGTCAAGATTTTAAGTTCACCATTTTAGCAATGTTTTAAAAACCGGTACCGGCCGATATACCGGATATGTATCGGATCCGTACCGGAATATTAAAATAAATTAAATTATAAAAAAATCATATTTTATTTTTTTTAATATAAAATCCGACCCACCCCGCAAATCCGACCCCACCCGAAAAACCCGTACCGGCCGGTATTTTGGCAAAATACCGGCCGAATCCGGTAAATCCGAAATTTCCGGTATACCAGAAATTTAAAACATTGACTATTTTGTCTCTTAGATTATATTTGCTAAATTTTGTAAGATCAAGTTTATCAAAACATATAAAATTTGGATAACATTCCAAAAAATGAGGACTAAAATTGGTAAAATTAATAAACTTTAAAAATGAATTTTCAATGTTATAGTTTTAATTTATTAAATTGCAATCAGAATTTGTTTATAAACAAATTACAAATATTATTTTAGTATTAAAGAATTTGAAGAAATGCAAAATGTTTTTCAAATTAATTTTATTCTAATCCAATTTTATAAATATTATTCTCTCTTCAGCTATTCAAGTGATTTAGCAAATAATACGAGTATGCAGATTTTTTTCTAAAACAGATTATTCATCAAATATTAATATATTTAAATATAATNCCGGCCGGTATTTTGGCAAAATACCGGCCGAATCCGGTAAATCCGAAATTTCCGGTATACCGGAAATTTAAAACACTGCATTTTAGTGAAATTGTACAAGCATACAAATATATATTATTATTATACTTTTTTGCAACGATTTTGAATAAATTAAAAGTTTTGATATTTGATTTATTCATTAAAAAATAAACACATGAACTTTAAGTACACCAACTCGAATATATAAATTGTATATTTTTTATCAATGTCCCTTGTCTTCCAAGTTTGATATTTTCGATAAATTTGTTTCATAATATTTTGTATGTCTCCAATTTTATTATTCATCCAAAAAGATCCCTACAGTTACAAATTTGAACCCCAAATTTGATCTTTTATGAAAAAATCGGATTAATTAAATTTGAAAACATTTAAATTCAATTTCTGTCGTATAAAACTTTGAGAATCATACCAAATTATAGAAAAAATGAAAACTTTGAGAATCAAATTTATCGGATATATAAAACTTCGACAACCATTTTTGGTAAGTAATGTGAGTACAATTATAAGATTAAGAGATAGATGGTCAAATTTATTACATTTGAAAAGGGATAATCAACCAGACTTCCAATTGAAGCTCATATTGTCACCAAGATCACTGTTAAAGAAGCCATTCTCACCAAAATCATCACAAAAATCAGGAATCATCTCACTAAATGACTCGAGATCCTGACACAAATCCGATGTTTTTTGCTCGAATCCCGCTTCGGCTATTAGAGCAGGAGACTGGCTGTTGTTAGAAGATGTCGTCGCTTTACAGCTATTGCTTCCACTCGATGGCTGTTGTTCTTTACAACCAGTTTCTCCGAAGCCAGTCGAATTCTGCATGTTGTTATTCTTTTTGTTCATCTCTTGCAGCATTCTTTGGATCATTTGCTGTTGTAATGCTTGGCTGCTGTTTTGGGAAGCTATTTGGTGATGATTCTGCTGTATTTGACGAGCCGAAAACCCGGGATTTGCACCGAAAGGAGATAGAGCTTCAAGATGACTCGAGTTGTTGTTCATTGAGTTCTGTCTCGTAAGCATATTCTGGTAGTTGTTTAAAGCAAATACGGCTTGTGCCGAGCCGATAGATGAACCGGGAAATGCCATTGCATTTTGGCTGATATTGCTACAGCTATTGAGATCAGAGTGCAGATTCTGGAGAGCAATATTTTGGTTTGTTTCTTGAGACTTCTGTGACTGAATATCACGTCCGTTTACGGCTCGTCGAGGAAAGTTTTTTAATCCTTCTGTGAAAAAAGCCGTAAAAAAATCATTTCGGATGAAAAAAACTAGAGAAATATAAGCATTGTAACTAAATGTGAGTACCGATAGGGCCTTTCCCTTGTTCTCTACAAAAATCCATTAAACCTTTCATGCTATTCACGACATCGGCTATCTGTGGCGAGAAGGCAAACACGAATAAGCACAAAGAGCATAGAAATTAATGTCAATGGTTTTGCGAGTGTTATCCTTGCCTGAAGGCATCGCACGTATCGTTTAGAAAAACCGAGCTCATTTAGTGATTGTGGCTCGATGCTCCGAGCAAGCTGACGACAGGCTGATATAACCCTGGAACAGAATGCAATAACAAAAATAGATATTAGAATTCAACGGGAAGGGATTGGAAGGAACATTCTCATACACGGGCGATTAAGGGACTCAAAGTTTTGTGTCATCGTCTTAAACATAATCTCCGACAAGGAACATTATATTAGCATGAAAGTTCGTATTATTTAACTTACAAGTGCATACAATATAGCCTAATAGATTGATACTTACATGGAATTATTTGCCTGTATACCCTGCTGAGGAACGGTATCACTTCCATTTTCAGATATTGAATTTTGGCATTTCTGTACAAACTGAAGTAACTGATTCACCTGCAGTAGAATTCGGAACCATGGTTTCAGCAAATGCAGTTCAAACGAAACTGAAAAATGGGTGCATAGGAGTAAAGTGATGGGATGAGATGTGTACCTGAGGCGCAATCAGTCTACGAGGAAGGAATTCTTGATGAGATCGTATACAAAACTCCCATGATAGTATCTATGAATATTATGAAAGTTAAATACAAAAAAAAAATTAAAAATAATCGAAAGAACCTTGCACTAATCTCTTGGATTTACCTTTAATTCGGGGGTGAAAATAATGCGAAGATGCCCTTCATGAACCACTTGAATTTGCTCATACATGCTTTTCTGGACTGCTTTTGCATACTCAAGCATCATCATCCCAGAAGGAAATCGACGCTCATGAGGCAAGTCCAGAAATAGAAACTCATCTATGACTCCACTTGCAAATTTAATCTCGTTTAGTCTAGGGAGCACTTCAAGCGCCGCTTCTGTCAAAGCCAGAAAATTTCAGAATTTTAGGAAGCTAGTAGGATTGGTGAATGATATAAAAAAATACTATTGAGCAAAAGCACATAAACTTGAAGCAATTGAAGGGCTATTAATTATATCAGCTGAAAACATAGCATCTCAAATGATGAAGCATGGCAATAAGTAACATAGCAGGCAGCTCTCCGAATAATAGTACAAATGAAAATTGATTACAAGTAAAAGGTGCCATATATTCGAAGAGAGAACAAACCAAATCCCCTTCCTGATTTAGAGCCACATATGTCGCATTGCCATGCTTCCTGTAAAGAGAGAGTTTTTTATTCATGCCATAAGGAAAAATATAGCTCAAAATAATAAAGTAATGAGCAAACATGGAAGAGAAGATGGTACGAAAGTCGAGAAATATCATGGAAAATGTTACGTCAAGTATTAAAAAATCAAATGAAAGAAGATTATAATCTCAAAGGAGAAAAATCACCATTGATGCCTGGGGGAATGCCCCAAGTGAATGTTGTCCAACAGCATTATACAGTGATAAACACCACCTCTTTTTAGCACGTGGAGAATAATACTCAGACACAAATCTTCGCCAATACACTATAGAGTTTTCCTATAAGGAATCAAATTTCCCATCATAAGGTACATGAAAGAGTTTGAGCATAGAAGTTGCACACTCTAACATAACTCAAAATAATAAGAAAAATAATGGTAATAAATAATAACCCCATCCAATAATCATGTATTAGCAGCAAAATCAAAGGTATCAAGATCCATAATGGTGAAGATGACTCACAGCAGGCCTTTGCTTCTCATGATACAAGTACTGCATTAGTCGACGCGAGCATACACCACCATCATATGGGTGTTTAACAGCAGAAGCATAAGGCTGAGGCTCCCCCTGCAAACGAAGCAGTTGCTGATGCTGCATTAACTGAGCCTGCATAATCTGCTGTTCTTGCTGCCTTAGTCGATACTGCTGGATCAAACCTTGATACTGAGGGTTAGTGCTATGCAGGAGCACAGGATCTTGTCGGCTAGGTAGATGCTGCAGAACCTTCTGTGGAAGAATGTCTTCCTGCTTGATATCCAAACGGGGCTTCTTTTGTAACTGAGATAAGGTAATTGCTTCTTGGACATAAGAATTAGGCAGCCTTCGACCTGAGGGGAGCTGAGCTTGCCCCATGTGAAGCATTGATGTTGCACCAGAATTTCCAAGAAGCTGCTGGCTTGGATGGATTTGTTGAAACCCATGGTCTTGATAGGAATTGTGTTGTACAACAGAGGACGCATCCATGATAGCAGAATTTGACAAGCTAATGTTATTAGACGAGAACGATAAGGGTGATGCAGGCAAGCGCATATATGATTCTGTATTATTACTAGAACTTCTCTGAAGATGGGGACCTCCTGAGAGTCCTGAATTAGCATCAGTTACCAACGAACTGGCCCCAGCACTAGGCCCAGAACATGTCATACCATTCAAAAACCTTTCTTGACAGACATTGCCCTGCCCATGTCCAGGCAATGTATTTATTGAGTTCTCAAACTTCGAACTCATTTGTGAATTTCCTGCAAGTTGTGATTGCCCATCTCCTTGAAAAGGGATTCCAGAACTTGAAGGTGACTGTGCAATCCCTCCAGCAACACGTGGGGGTAGCATGAGGGAGTAGCAATTTTTTTCCAAGATCAAATTTTATGACTGTTCTTTTCTCACAAATTGAACTCTCGCGCGTGAATAACGCCACTGAAGCAGGCCAGATTCATAAAATCACCTGATTACTTAAACATGTCAACATAAAAGACCAAATATCAGCAAAGTAAACCCATGAAATTGTACTTAAGATGCACCAGAGATAAGAATAACCAAAAAGCAGATTCGTAGAAAAACCACAAAAATCTAGGAACAACACAAAAAAATAATCAGGACAAAAATATTCAAAGGATTCACTCGATCCAAGTAAAATTACGAAAATTCGCCTTACACTGAATTAAATCACAACCGATGCACTTCCAAGAAACCCTTTCTTGATAACAATATCCAATAATCACTCACTATAACAAGAAAAAAGCTCTTATCAAAATAATCCCCAGAATACCACGTCCCCAAGGCAATGACCAAGAAAATTAGAAGAAAGAAACTTGAGATCTAGAAGAACAAACAAGAAGATGAGAGAAAACGATACTATTCCAACACCAAACTGGCTTTTATACCCACACCCCACACTTGGGCCCTCTGAATACTTAATGGGCCTACAAAATGTGATAATTAATAAGGCCCAACAATTTTATCCAAAAGCACGAATTATTAAAGGCCCACTATATTTACTTCAATAGTGTTTTTATCACTCAAGTAGAGATATGCATGTGTTAAACCAATCATG
Source organism: Utricularia reniformis (assembly GCA_009725065.1). Taxonomy (NCBI): domain Eukaryota; kingdom Viridiplantae; phylum Streptophyta; class Magnoliopsida; order Lamiales; family Lentibulariaceae; genus Utricularia; species Utricularia reniformis. Next base: position 172,166 of record RWGZ01000753.1, on the reverse strand, counting down.
AAAATCATATGTTTTCATTATTGAACTATTCAAATATGTCTTATACTATTTAAATAAATAATAAATTATGAGAAAATGAAAATAATACTATTTTAAGTTTCCAAAATTTGATTTTTTTCACTATTTATCTCCGAAACTACGAAATCAGACAAATTGATCTCTAAATTTTATTAAATGAACAAATTTGATCCCCAAATTTGTTTTTTATGACTTCAATTGTCAAAATTGCAAATATTGTAAATCAATTTTGTCAAATACATTGACTTTGAATATATATTATTCGAAATGGGCGGAAGACAGTTTTGGTTCCCAAAGTTTGAAATTTTTGGTAATTTTGGTCCTCAAACTTTCCAATTTTGGCAAAACCAATTGCCAAAGTTTCATGTACGCAAAACCGGTCCCCAAAGTTTGCGAATTTTGGCAAAACCAATCCTCAAAGTTATGTGTGTGTGGCATAATTGGTCTCCAAAGTTGTAATTTGTGGTAAATTAGGTCCCCGGACGAAAATTAATTTGAGGGCCGGTTTTGCCAAAATTCACAAACTTTGGGGACGTATTTTGCGAAAATACGCAACTTTGGGACCAAAATTGCCAAATCATCAAAACTTTGAGGACTGTTTTTGCCACTCGAAACTTTGGGGACTAAAATTGCCAAATTATCCAAACTTTGGAGACCCAAGTCACCATTTTCTCTATTCGAAATAATAGAAAGTACAAATATATGTTTTGTATCCCTCAAACTTTAAGGTTTATAATTTTTAAACTTAGAAAATTTTTTGGACTAAATTTATCAAAACTATAAAATGATGGCTATCAGGTCCACGTGATTGTTAATCAACAACCATAGTAGTCATACCGGTGGTATACCGATCATACCGGTAATTATCGGTTATGACCGATATACCGATATTCCGATATATCACTGGTATACCACCGATATATAGAAAAAATCGTTTATATCGGTCATGACCAGTATGAACGATACCGACCGGTTTAATTTCTTTGTCAACAACACAGATCTCCACAAAGTCGATCGAACTATCTCACGAAGTTCTAAATGCAGCTCACAATTCCGCTTTAATATGCGGTATATGTTCCCATTTTTAGTTATCGCCATAAATTATATTAAATATATTTTTTTACATACCAATAATATATATATTAGACAAATTTGAGTATCTTAGGTCAACAAAATTTATAGATTAAAAAAAGAAAATTATTAATATACCCATGAGTGGAATGATAGTTTTAAAATTCGAGTTGCATCCGTCGATCTGATCGAGAATTGTTAAGGTCATCTGTCCGATTTGTACAGAAAAATTGTCCGTGGAAAAAATCCATTTGCTGGTCGAAAAAACCGATCAAACCAGATTTTGAAAAATAAAAAACGTGATCGAAATCGAAAATCGTAAAGTTGTAAATATTCATGTTTTTCTAAATAATTAGATTGACTATTAAATATATTTTAGAGAACCTATATATACCAAAAATACATTTATTGGAAATATATATATTTTTTATAGAATCCATTCAACCAATATTTGATACATTAATATTAGTAATATAAAAAAATGGACAAAAAATCTTTTAATGTGACATAGGGTTTAGGAAACCCTAAACGGCAATCCTAATACTTATACGAAAAAAATCAATAAAATAATGATTAATATAAAATTAATGGCAATAATATGATTAAAACTACAATTATTTTATTGGTTATGATTAATACATGCTAACTATATGAGAGAAAGAGGAAGTGAACATGTCCGTCCAAATTTGCTTTGTCGTTGGCCTGTCAAATCACTCAATATATTTTAAATTAAATATGTTTTTTAATTTTATATTTTAATATTTAAATAAATGTTTTTAAATGACATATATTTTAAAATTATAGCGAACGAGATCATATATATGTTAGATAGCAAGGTCATATAGCGAGCGAGGTCATATTTTAAATATTGTTTGATTAAATTATGGTGTGATGATGAAATTGTGTAAAATAAATTAATTTACAATTTGTATAAGTATTTAATTTTGATAAATTATGTTCAGAAATGATATTTATAATATTTTAAAATTTGATACCTACTATAACCGACGGAATGTAGTTTTGGTCCCCAAAGTTTGAAATTTTTTGCAATTTGGATCCTCAAACTTTCCAATTTTGACAAAATCAGCCCCCAAAGTTTCATTTACGCAAAACCGGTCCCCAAAGTTTGCGAATTTTGACAAAACAAGTCCCCAAAATTATGTGCGTATGGCATAATTGGTCCCCAAAGTTGTAATTTGTGGCAAATTAGGTCCCCGGACGAGAATTAATTTGGGGGCCGGTTTTGTCAAAATTCGCAAACTTTGGGGACGTATTTTGCGAAAATACGCAACTTTGGGGACTAAAATTGCCAAATCATCAAAACTTTGGGGACTATTTTTGCACTCGAAATTTTAGAGACCAAAATTGTCAAATTATCCAAACTTTGGGGACTCAAGTTACCATTTTCTCCTACTATAACACTATTGAACCGGATATCCGAATCAGGTACAAATAAGAGTTCCGTCCACACTTCGAAGTAGTCCGATAGAAACAACGTTGTTCTAAAATTCGAATATATATGAATTTAATCATCTAAGAGTCATTTGACTATTGTTATTCCCATTAAAAAAAGAATCACAACAACTAATATAGATATTATTTAAATATACATATTGTATTTTATTAATTAATCATAATTAAAATTATAAAAATACACCGACAAATTACGACCTTCTTTAATTCCGTGCCAGCCCAGCAATTAGCTGATTAGTCTCCCTAAATTTAGTAAATAATAAGAAAATAAGAAACTTAACGGTGACGGTGACGGTGACGGAGAATGGAGACGGTGATGGATTGCGGATGAGATTCGTGTGACTGATTCCTCCTTACCAGTTACCAGTCCGTCACCGTTAGTTATCCTGCCTGTTGCCGCCGACGGTTTAATCATTCGTTTTGTCACCGACGACTGTAATTTCATTTCAGTTTTTTACTGTTCAGTTTCTCTGTTAAAATTTTACAGTCGCAATAATTGTGACGTAAACAGGTATGGGATTTTGTTGTGGATTTGTTTCAGGCCATAGAAAAAGAGAGAGAAGAAGATGAAGAACCAACAGCTGGCGTAGCAGTTATCTGTTGTCTTCATTAATACTTGGGTTTCCTTTGTCTTTCGCATCGGTTTCCACATTTTCGATTGTTCCCCGGTTTTGGTTTTCTTTTTCTTTACGCCGATCTGATTGTTACCCTTCTCCGCCGCGGAATCCGTTACCCGTCGTTGACTTTAATTTGTAGATGATTTTGTTTGATTGAAAATGATGAAGATGGAGATTAATTCCGGTTTACCTCCGCCGAGGATGACCGGTGGTATGGATGGTGACGGTGGAGGGAAAAAATGGGAGCTACGACCCGGCGGAATGCTAGTACAGAAACGCACCGACGAGGAGGAATCACGTCTGCCGCCGCCTAAAATCCGGGTTCGCGTTAAATACGGAGAAATATACCATGAAATTCACATAAGCCCAGAAGCTAGTTACGGTAAAATTCGTTCCCAATTTCTTCAATTCGTTCCCAATTTCTTGTTCTAATTTGTTAATATTTTGTTCAGGAGAATTGAAGAAAATGTTAACTGGGCTAACGGGGCTACACCACCAGGATCAGAAACTATTCTACAAGAACAAAGAAAAAGATTCAAAATCATTCCTCGATACCTCTGGAGTTAAAGATAAATCAAAGCTTTTACTGTTAGAAGATCCAATCAGTAAAGAGAAACGTCATTTAGAGATGAAGAAGAAATCCCAGATTGAAAAAGCTTCAAATATCATATCCCATGTATCGTTACAGATCGATAAGCTAACCAAACAGGTAATCCCAATCCCAGATCCCATTCATTATTTCATCAAGCAAAAATGAGCTAAAACTCCATTGTTCTCATCAGGTTTCTGCTTTAGAATCTGTGGTGTCTAAAGGCGAAAAAGTGGTTCAAAATGATCTTATAAAACTAACTGATTCACTCATGAACCAGTTACTTCAGCTTGATAACATCCCTGTTGATTGTGAAGCTAAGTTACAGCAAGTATGTGTTTTTGATCATGCCCATTATTCTATTTGAGTTTCTTAGATGAATTATTTAACTCAGGTGAAAAGAGTGAAGAGTAATGTTGAGATACTCGATATTCTGAAGCTAAAAAATGAGCATATACAGTACAAGAACAAGCCTGAGAAGCAGCAAAATAAGAGAGTTACATTTTCTTCTTTGGATCAGCAGAATTCAGCGCCTGTATTAGTAACTACAAAATGGGAAACTTTTGATTCTACAGTGCCTCCATTGATAGATGCGCCTTTAGCTTCAGCTTCAGCTTCTACATCTGGAACTAGCGTTGATCCTCGAGTGCAACCTGGTTTTACATGGAATTTGCTTTGAATAATTTACATTTGTGTTCGGTTTGTGGTATATTCTCGATTCTTTTTACTGTATCTAGAGGTGTTTTTATAAGCTACATAAATTTGAAATAAGACCGAGATGCATACAGGGATTATGTGATGTTTTTATTGACTTTTTCCTTGTTTTTCCTTCATATTGTGCTTCTGCTTCATTCTGCACTAGAGTCCAGTTCATATTTGAATTCTTATTGATATATGTAAGCAGCCTTTGAAATTTAATGTGTATCGATCTTGTCCTAATTTCATTCATTTCTTTTTGTACGGTAAATAATCTAAATATCAATCCGTACGAGTTTTCATGTGTCGGTTCCGGTGTTTTCATACCGGATGATATATCAAATTTCACTCGGTACCTGTATTTTTTTTCGTACCGTCCGTTACCGAGTATTATGGTCGATTTTTGGGTTTTTCAGGTTTGATTCTAAAAAACTAATTAAATATTAATTTTTTAAAATATTAAATAAAATAAAATTTGGTATCGTTCGGTATAACGGTCGTACCACTCATACTGGTCTGGACTGGTACGTAATTTCATACCGATATGAAAACATTGGTCGGTCCAAGCTTTTGGTCTAGAATATAGATATATAAAGTTGGGAGAATTTCTTCAATTTTCTTGAAATAAAAACAATATATAATGAGAATGAACAATTTTTTTTTATTTTTTTATGATCTTTGCAATTTTGATCTATAAAGTTTTATGATTTTGGTAATTTTAATTCACGAAATATAAATATGCTCAAAATGTTAGGTCGCAAATGTTAATAAAATGATCCAGTAAAAGTTTTCGATGTTAATCTTTTTTCTTCGAATATATAAAAAAGAAGAACAACAAAATGAGCCTCTAATTGATAAAATAAAATTAGTCAACCATAAGGTAACATGTTCACATAAATAAATTGTCGTCTAGTCTTCTATGAAATAGTCTTCTTCGCCATTCCGATCATCCTACGAGCAATATGCTTCGTACTAAAGCTTGTTTTCCAATTGACATATCATATTCATATCTATTTTCTTCTAATAGGTACCTAATGTTCGCCGAAGATGCATCATCGGTGTTTTGTGTACTTGTATTGGTGACATATATCATTATATACTCGTGTTCAATCAACAACACCTTCGTCGCAGATAGACAGAAGAGCACGACACTGGTCGAGCCTTGCAAGGAGATGTACATCGTTCGAGAAGGTGAAACTCTTCATACGATTAGTGATAAGTGTAGCGATCCTTTCATCGTTGAGAGAAATCCCCATATCCATGATCCCGATGATCTATTTCCGGGAATTATGATTGGTATCGTTTCGTCGGGAAAGGTTTGAAGATTTGATTCATTTGTTTCATATACTTGTTGTATTTCTCTAGATGAACAAATAGTTGTTTTCTAGTGAATGAAATGATGTACATGGTGAGGACGAGATCTTAGTGAGAACGTGAAAGAGATATTCGATAGACATAATTTTCCGACAATTTCGACTATTTATAGGGTCCTCTGTAAATTACTCGTATCGAAAAATAAAGTTCCATATCCTAATTATGAGAATGTAAACAATTTCTATTAGAATTAGGAATCCATAAATTATGATACTAAAAACAAGAAAAAGACACGTCAAAAACTCGTAAAAATCACGATATAAAATCAACTAAAGAAATATAATCCAGGTAAGTACTTTTTTTAAAAATTGATTTATGTGAAATTTTACGCAATACAATATAATATATATCAAAAAAATTTGAAATGTTATTTAATTGTTGAAAAAATATATAAATAATTTATTTATATCTTTCACGCACAATTCGTAAAAAAATAATGGGTTTATTTGGTTCAGCTTTTTTAAAATTGCGGTGTAGTGAGGTGTGGTGAGATGTGGTGAGGTGTAGTGATGTGTGGTGAGATATGATGATCATGAATTTTTAAGTATGTTTGGTAAAATTGCGATATTATGATCGTGATTTATGTAAAAATACTAATATACCCTTATATATATAAAATAATAAATATAATTATATTATAATTAATAGAAATAAGGATAAATGAGTCTTTTCTAAAATTACGATGAGGTCACAGCTGGTTTTAACAGCTGTGATGATATCGTGATTTTTTAACGATTATCACATCGCAATTAACCTTATGTTTTGTGCACATTAAAAAAATCACGATTTCAACATCTTACCGCACCTCACCGCTATTTTAATCGGGGTACAAAACAAACCCAATAACTCTTACACCTTTAAACCCAAGAATTATCAAATACTTAAATATATACTATTTTAAATGTAAAAATAATATATAATCAAAATAATTATTTATGATCTATTTATATTGCCACGTGTATGGTGATTCTTTGCTTAAATTATAACGTTCACCTGGCAACATTTATCAAAAACAAAAAGTGTGTATTTTCAAAACAAAACTCAGTACGGTGACTCAGTCCTCTCTCTCCCTGATCTTTCCTTGGGAGCCTAACTTATCAAGAGCATCATCTATTGGTGTCACATACCGCCTGCGTTCCTGGTTATTGTACATTTTTTGAGCGTAAAGGCTTTCAGTAATTCCTCACTTTGTTGATTTTCTTGGATTTTTTAGAATGGCTTTGAATTCTGCATATTTGAGACCACACTCTCATTTTGATGTTTTCCATTCGAAATCCACCCACCCCATCAATTTTCTCACGTCCCTGAATTATAGTTCACTCTTTTCGAATCTTTCTTTGAAAAATGGTTCTCGTGCATTTTCCCGTGATTCGGTTACGGCTGTTTTTGCATCTAGTTCTTCTTCCACCTCGGTAACGAACTCCAAGAGTATCAAGGTTGTTTTTTTTTCAGCGTATTATGAAAATGGGGCGTGGGCTGTGATTTTAATGAATTCTTTGTTTGCATTCTCAAGATTAATACTGTGATCACGAAGCCGTTTGATGGTCAGAAGACTGGTACTAGTGGCCTGAGGAAGAAGGTCCGATATTTTTAATTATATTATTATTATTATTATTATTCACGATTGTCGCATTGCTTGATCATGGTTAAAAAATGTCTGTTCTTTATTGTATGCAGGTGAAGGTTTTCTTGCAAGAAAACTACCTTGCTAATTGGATTCAGGTTTGACGATTTGTATTTTAAGTTAAAATGTATTGCTGATATTTTCTGAATGACATTGATTTTTTTTGGTTTAATTGAAGGCATTGTTCAATTCATTGCCACAAGAGGATTATAAGAATGGAGTTTTGGTTTTAGGGGGTGATGGTCGGTTTTTCAACCGGGAAGCTGCGCAGGTATCGAAATTCAATAACGATAATCACTTCTATTTCCTTTTGTTTAATGATTTTTCCATGGCTCACATTATGGAATATTGATATTCAGATAATTATTAAGATTGCTGCTGGTAATGGAGTTGGGAAAATCCTAGTTGGCAGGTCAGTCCCTTCTGATTTAGATCCACGCTCGTTAATCAGCTTTCTGCATCTACATATGCCCCCTTCATGGGATGTTTTCATGGCTTTTTTTGTTGGTTTTTTTCTGTAATTTAGAATTAAAATGGCTTAGAAAAGTGGCTGTTTAAAATTAAAAGTGCTTAAAGAAATGGTTTTTTTGGATTCGGCATAATGAGAGCTTCATGTGTTTTTAAAAAAATACTTAAAGTTGGCCTACAGACGTTTCACAATACATTTGGTGGTATTGAAAGGCAGTGGCTTCTCGGGATGATTTTTACGCTGGTAAATGTTGTGATTTTCAGGGATGGTATTATGTCTACACCAGCTGTTTCTGCTGTGATAAGAAAGAGGAAGGCAATATTCACATTCACATTTCTTGTGTATTTTTTATTAAATACTTTCTAATTCTAATTATTCAGAATTAGATTCGTCTTGACAATGCAGGCGAACGGAGGTTTTGTAATGAGTGCAAGCCACAATCCTGGTGGTCCTGATTACGACTGGGGCATCAAGGTTCGGTAAATCTACGAGTAACATTTCATGGAACTGTGTGTGTAATTCTTTTGTTGTTTGATTCTATATTTTCAGTTTAATTATAGCAGCGGCCAACCTGCCCCTGAGTCGATAACCGACAAGATTTATGGCAATACGCTTTCTGTACGAACCTTATACTCATTCACATCCATCTTTATATTGCATTAGTGTTTTTTTACAGTGTGTTGCTCTATTTTCGAAGGCTTGGTATCATGATACTTACTTTATGTTTGTATAGATGTTCGTTTTGAATACTTTCAAGTTACGCAGATATCCGAGATAAAAATGGCGGATTTTCCAGATATTGATTTATCTCAAGTTGGTATCGTAAATTACGGGGAGTTTAATGTGGAGGTAGTTGATCCAATAAGGGATTATTCAGAGCTTTTAGAGGTAAACACCACTAATGTTTCGTTATATGTATAAAATTAAACCGATTATCGTTTTTTCGATTGGCAACGTACGAAGCTTTTTTTCCGCAGAATGTATTTGACTTTGCACTTATCAAAAACCTCCTTTCTCGATCAGATTTCAGGTTTATAAATCTAATCTGTTTTTGTTCTCTTTCGAGTTTTGATCCATTTATTCGTTACTTAAATTTCAGATTCACATTCGATGCTATGCATGCTGTAACGGGTGCTTATGCTTATCCGATTTTTGTTGACAAGCTGGGGGCTAGCACGGTATGAATTTTGTATCAGCATTCGAGTGCTAAAATACTCTTTACCTTGTTCAACTTAAGGATACCCTGTAAATGCAGGACTCTATTCTGAATGGAGTTCCCTTGGAAGATTTTGGACATGGTCATCCCGATCCTAATCTTACGTAATATTTTCCATTATGAAACCTTAAACTTATTTGAAGTAGAGTAATTGATCGCTAATTTGTTCGTTTCTCTCGAAAGCTATGCCAAAGATCTAGTTAACCAAATGTATGGAAGCAACGCACCGGACTTTGGAGCCGCAAGTGATGGTATATTTGTCTACTTATTTCATACACCACACGTTTGAAGGAATGCTTCATGTTACTCATATCTCGTCTTCAGGGGACGGTGATCGAAATATGATTCTCGGGAGGGAATTTTTCGTTACACCATCAGACTCAGTTGCAGTAATTGCTGCTAATGCTCAAGAATGCATCCCGTACTTCCATTCCGGCCCGAAGGTTCGAAACTTCATAATTCCACGTTTATGCCTCCTCACATGAATGTTACATAGATTTTAATGCTGGAACAGGGTCTAGCTCGATCCATGCCAACTAGCTGTGCTTTAGATCGCGTTGCTCAGAAGTTAAACCTTCCGTTTTACGAGGTTCATTTACCGTTTTTTTGCTCCGATGAATCATATCCTTATAACTTGAGTCATGATTCAGGTTCCCACTGGCTGGAAATTTTTCGGAAATCTAATGGATACGGGAAAACTCTCCATTTGCGGGGAAGAAAGTTTTGGTACAGGTTCTGATCATATTCGGGAGAAAGACGGGATATGGTATGAATACTCACATTGCGTTTCGACGTTAAAATCGTATTAAAATGATCGATCGAACGAGCTTTTTTTCGAATGCTCACATTGAAAGTGTAGTTATATTGTGATTCTTATAGGGCTGTACTGGCTTGGTTATCGATCATTGCATTCAAAAATAGAGACAAAAAAGCAGGAGAAAGTTTGGTTTCTGTATCCCAAATTGTTACGGATCATTGGGCGATTTACGGTCGTAATTTCTTTTCGAGATACGACTACGAGGCAAGCATTTTTTCATCTCATTGTTCCTCGGTCCGAGCTTGTTAATCTCGTTATGATTTCTTCTTTAATCCTTAGGAATGTGAACTAGAAGGAGCTAACAATATGATAGGACATCTTAGAGACTTAGCTTCTCAAGGCAAAAAAGGTGACAAATATGGTAAGTTGCGTCATAATGTTTTCATAATTACTTCGAAACTTGCAAGTGTTTCACATCGGATGTGAAACTAGAAATGTTCTAATTTAGAAGATGATGATATCATGAGTAATTGATTTGACATTATCTTTTACAATGTGGTTTACTTCTAATATGAACTAGATTAGACAGACACTCTTTCAATCCATTAGTTCATGAATTTTTGCCTGGCATTGGAGCTCGATGGTGGGTTTCGAGTTGATCCATACCGATTTAGACCAAAAAACTATAATAAAAAAGTGTATTTAGGCGACAAAATAGATTGACCTATGAATCGAACACCATTGAGTATATTGAAGTAAGTCTAAATCAGACAAGACTGGTTCGACTTGAGAGGGAGTGTTCTGGATTGGATATGAAAGTAGAAATATTATAGTTATAAAAATTGTTTTTATTATATGATTTACTTTTCTTATGGAATAGACTATATGTACATTTTCTCCGTCCATTGATTTCTGTATTTCTATAATTTACTGTGTTATTGCAGGAAACTACGAGCTTGAGTTCGCCGACGACTTCACCTACACAGACTTGGTAAACGAAAACTAGTTAAGACATCAATTTTCCTTCTTCTTACAACTATTTATGCAGGTGGATGGTAGTATAGCTTCGAAGCAAGGAGTTCGATTCGTATTCACCGATGGATCGAGGATCATATTCAGACTATCGGTTCGACATTCATTTCAATCCTAACGAACTTACCGTTATTTCATTGAATTATGAAAAAGTGTATTTTGCAGGGTACGGGTTCCTTCGGTGCTACGATTCGGATATATGTAGAAAAATTCGAGGCGGATGCGTCGAAGCAAAATGTGGATGCTCGGGATTCATTGAAAGATTTGATCGATTTGGCTCTCTCGACTTCAAAGCTAAAGGAATTTACAGGAAGAGAGCATCCAACAGTCATTACATAGACAAAGGTTGGATTTTTGTTATTATTTCTTTACTAATAATAAATAACAAGTTTCTCGTAACTCGAGAAGCGGTTTGAAGAGCTTGTTGCTCGTTTGTTGTGTTAGCTTATAATGTATTTTACGATTCGTTTTACCGATTAAACTTAGCAAAAAACTAAATGCGAAATGAGAACACATCAAATTTTACGTGAAACCCAAGTATCGGGAGAAAACCACGGATCATCTCTTGGTCAATCCAGTATCACGAAAATAACACAAACATTACATCCACAAGAACTATCCGGTTCTTGTGCAACTAAAATCAAAGACACGGACAGAATGTTCCCGCATTAAAACGGGAACATTAAAATCGACTTTAATGTTCCCACATTAAAATCTAAACCCAGAACTTGCTCCTCTGTTATTCTATGATAATTCTGAGATGATGATCCTGCATTAAAACGACTGATACCACTTATATAGTGGTCTTAGTGGGTTTTAGGGTTAAAGCTCATTAATCCTTTGTTGATCCTACTCAGTGCATCCCTTCGGCTGACCAATCGTTACACCGAAGCTGTACGCTCTCAAGGGTGGAACTTGATACCAATCGTCACTTTAGTGCCGATCATATTCAGATTGTTGGTCATGATTCTCTATGCCACTTGTCACATATTGATTGGCTCACCCACATGTCGATGGCCCACTCCTCTAAGGAATGGATCCACACCCATTGTCAGGAGGTGTCGATTATCTCTCTCTAGGGAAAAAGTGTCTATCATCCCAACATGTTGGTCACTCAGTGGAAGTATTTTCGTATCTAAATGTGCAAACATTATTTATATCCCGAGATAGTTTAGTGATAATTAATGTTTTGCCCGATTCATGACTTCATTTATGATATAAGGATCTATAATTCATTTTATCTCTCATTCATATCACGTTTTATATTTTATTTCTTTCACATTTATCCAAATAAATTAGTTACATCTATTTTAATTTGTATATAAATACAATAATTAAATATTTAACTTATATTCTAATTATATATATACAAAAACATTAAAATTAAAAATGTAATAATAAACTATTATATTAAATAATAATGTGATTTATTTATAAAAATAGTAAATACATTATTCTTGATATTGGTAACATATTAGAAATGAATTAATTGACAATAAGAATGCATATATATATATATATAATGATAAATTGTATTCCGGGTCGTAGATGGGGTCATAATGCGGTAAGCCCGACCCGTTATAAGTTTCTATTTTCCACGCGGAGAGGGAGACGATTGTTTTCTACTCTACTTTTTTCTGCTATGGCCGACTTGAAGCGCACGTTCTTTCAATTGTCAATCGCACAGGGGAAACTATATATGTGATAATCGATTTTCCTTCTTTTTAGCTGTTTATCGATTGATTCTGGTCACCTTTCCAGCTCCAGAAGAAGTCTAGTTGCAATTTTTGTCGAATTTCGAAATGGCCAATCTGTTTTTCGACGATTTGGAACTCGCTTTGTCGTCATACTCCATTCACAGTACAGGTCAGCGTGTGAATCCATCTTCAGCGCCTGTTCGTTTTTGTTTCCTTTTTGATTTTTGTGATTACTGATTTCGGTTTCTTTGCTATTGGATTGATGATTCTCTGGTTGAATTTGTGCTGATTTTCTTCTGGTAGATGAGTATATTGAAGAGGAAGAAGAAACGGAGGGGGATTACGAAGGAGAGGAAGTCAACGGCGTTTTGAACGATAGAAAAACAGAAGAATTTGCCTGTCCATTTTGCTCCGAGGACTTCGATGTGCTTGGTTTGTGCTGTCACATTGACGCTGATCACCGGATGGAGGTTAAACTTGGGGTAATTCACACCTTTTATCTTCTCTATACAATAAGTTCATGTTGCTGCTCCTTTGCGAATATGAAAGAAAATTTTGACAACAATAGCAAGCTTTGATATGTACATTGGATGCTTGTGAAAATTCATCGTGAAATCGATTCCCTTTGCTTGTCAACTGTGTTTAGATCTTGTTTTCCTGAAAAAAAAACTATCTCCCAAATGCAGATATGCCCTGTTTGTGCAGTGAAGATCAGTGGAAACATGGCTTCTCATGTGATTACACAACATGAGAACATTTTAAAGATATCCTTTTATCGACATTTCGTGAATTAGAGGGTTAAGTGTTTGAGTTCGAATGTGTTTGAACTAAGTGCACTTTTGTTTTCCTTGACCTGATGTAGCACGCTCTAAGCACAAAGAAGCATCACAGTACCCGTTCCCGCTCAGCAATTTGTGTATTGAGGAAAGAGTTGCAAGACAAACATTTGCATATCGTTAAAGATTCACATTGCATTGGCTCATCTCGTGGTACTGCTGTTGATACAATGCTTTTATCATTTTTCAACAATCCACTACCCAAACGAACAGCCGAAGAACCCGTAAAATATTCCTCTGTGAATGAAGACATTTTATCAGAAATTACTCCCAAAGATGATTCCTCAGAAAGGTATGCCTACAACTATCCTTGTCTAGTTATTAGTTTTTTCGATAAAATTCATTTTAGTCTTTATAAGTTTTCTAGATTCAATTGCTTCTTTTAAAAATCCAAGTTACATAGATTGCAACAATGAAAATTTAGTCTAAGTTCGAAGGGCTTAATTTTTTACTACTCGTATTTATGCTTTAGTACCAAGTTCGAATAATTCTGAACTTTCTTAAAATTAACTGGCACCAAGAACATTGTTTGATCTTTATCTTTAAGGGACTAAATCTTGATTCATATGCATATTGTAATAACGCCATTCGGGTTATCTGGTATGCTACCTGGTTCCCATTTTACGCTGAATGCGGTTCGATTTTGTTGTTACAGGATAGAGCCATCTTTCTCAGACATGAATCACAAGAAAGCAAGGCAATGTGAGTTTTTGCAAGGAGTGTTGCTATCCGCAATTCTTGACGGATTTTGAGACAAATCGGGTAAGAAGTTTTTTATGTTAGTAATTGTGTGAACATGCATTAGATGTATCAAGTTCTAAGTCATATGAATAATGCCAATAGTGTAGTTATTTTGTCTTAATTTCAAGAACCATATGCTCTTTCTTGTAGCGGCATTTTGTGTGTTGTATTAGTCAATGTTTTCAGATCCATACCACTTTGTTTCGTTTATCTATCGGGTTGACGGATCGGATCAAATGTTGGTTCAAGAGTATATTGGATCGAATTTGAGTGTATTTTCAAAATTAGATTTCGGCTACAAATGGAATTGATTCGATTCGAGTTTGAAATGCAAGGAATCGATGTTTCTATTTCGAATTCTATTTTTTGGTTTGATATATTGTAGAATAATATATATTTATAATATTATTGACTCGTAACCTTGAATAAATTTTAAAAATTTTGAGATTAGGTTTGTTATAAATTAAGCTCAATTGAAAACTTGAGTTCAAACTCTAGTGGTCAAAATGATTAAAAATGTAGTGGTTTTCAAGTTTGATAATAAAAGTGTAAACAAAATTAATTTTTTCCTTTAATATGTTTGTAGTTCTAATCAATGTTTTTAAATCGGTTATTTAGATCCAATCGGATAACTTACGGTTTAAGTAAATCGATAAAAACTGTTATTTGAGTCGTAAATATTTTAAAATATCTTTATATTTAAATCTAATAAAAAATCTCCAATTAACTAAAAATCAGTTTAAACCGTGGGTTTAAAAACATGGGTTCTAATCAATGTTTTCATATCGGTTCGGAATTATGTACCGATCGGTACATAATTTTTTTTTTATTATTTTTTTTAAAAATTAATTTTTAAATAATTTTTTAGAATCAGACCCAAAAAAACCCGGAAATCGACCCGAATACTCGATACCGGACAGTACGAAAAAAAATACCGGTAATGAATGAAATTTAATGTACCGAACGATATACCGACCGGTATGAAAACACTGGTTCTAACTCCCAACTACAATTTTACATTTTGTATAGTTAAATTCGCATTAACATAATATTCACTAGATAAAAATTCGAGAATGACTCCATGAACCAATGAGAATTTCGATTCAAAGATACATATTTGAGAACATTGACATCAATTAGTGTGATATTGACAGACAAAATGTTGATCATTTGAGAAAATAGGGAATAATAAACACACTGGAAAACCTAATTATGTTCTGATATTCACATGTTAACAACATCTATAAGAACTGTAAGAACAAACACAACACAAATTACCCGACATAATCATCTCCGAGGCGAATAATGACCCCGAAAAAATTGGTAATCGGGTAATTTAACTTCCACATCTGCAAGCCATTTATCTGCAGCTTCCAATAAACACTCCTCTTGCTGAAATTCATAAGGTTTACTACAACTTACTATTGAATCCTTAATCTTGTACGAAGCGAGCCCGAAAACTGGTAACGAAATCCTCGGAATTGGATCTGCAGTTCCATTTACAGTTGTTCTAGAGTTTGGACCATGGAACAAAGCTGGCTTATTAGCTGTAAGTAAACACAAAAATTTCATGATCAAATGAAACCTTAAAAGTCACAAAGTAAAAGGCATCATCAATCATACTTCGAGGTTTCGTCGACAATAAATGAAATGTCAAAAACGATGCATCGAGATCTTGTAGTGTTGAGCCTACGGGAATTCGGTATATTGGGTACCTGCAAGTATTACTTTCCATACAATTAAACACGAACGAGGCACGTCGAAGTTTGTAGATCAAGTGAAAAATGTAGATATTTAGGCAGTAAAAATATACCAAGCTACACACATCCAACTTGATGGATGTAGATCAGAGCTTCTACATTTAGTTAGATCAGGAGATTGGGATGCAATTAACGATATCTGTAAAGAACGAAAACCGATTAAAATCATCTTAAGAAACATGAAAAAAGTTCAGGTGTCTCATTTTCGTAATATACCTTGTCCGAGAATGGTCTGCGATTATACGGTTGTTCATGTTCAAGATATTCAAAAAACGGTTCCAAATGTGAATCATCTCCGTCATTAAGCCGATTTGTATTCAAAATCAAAGCATTTTTTTCCCTTGTATCTCCTTCAGAGTCACTGCAGCTAGCGATACGAGTCAGCCTATTCGACTCAACAATGGTATCTTCATTCGATCGCCTGTGAACAAATCAAGAAATGGCGAACTTGATAACAAATAATACCCAAAAGATAATACCATATCATGAATCAAAACTCAAAAACAACAGTTTTATTGCAAGTAGCATTGACTTACTTAGTTCGTGAAGCTGCACTGGATTTGTCGAGGTATAACTGTATACCGGACAAGGATGGAACATAAAATTGTTCAACAGGTTCACTTCCATTTAACAAGAAAGATACCCCAACTCCATAAACACTCCATTCACTAAAAGATTCCCAAAGATCCTCCAAATAATAAAAAGGAACTGAATTCAAATCAAGACTTCTTTGTCGCCTCGAACTCACCTGTAGAAAAACATGCTGAATACTTACAAAATTTTGTCCTAATGACTAAATTCCCTTCACTGATGAAAAATCCACATTGATTCAGGGAGTCATATAAAAAAGATCTTCAGTAAAACACTTCCAAA
This sequence comes from Utricularia reniformis, assembly GCA_009725065.1. Taxonomy (NCBI): domain Eukaryota; kingdom Viridiplantae; phylum Streptophyta; class Magnoliopsida; order Lamiales; family Lentibulariaceae; genus Utricularia; species Utricularia reniformis. The sequence goes on along the minus strand of RWGZ01000753.1, from coordinate 155,323 downwards.
ATGGAAACTTCTGATTTCAAGGTTAATGAAGGCAACTAAAAGAAATCTAATCACATAAACAATAGAAATTAATGATGTTGTTGTGCATTGAAATTGAAATCAGTGAAATCTAGCAAACGATTTCATATTATCTGAAAATTCAAAGATGAAGTAGTCTATGTATATACCTCAGACGAAAGCCTCGCTTGTACAAAAGGAGTTACAGCATCCATCATACGATCCAAGTTCGTAACAATCGCCGGTGAAACATTGCCCAATGAACGCGGTACAGATGCAACCTTCGCCGCTTCCGATGAAACATCAACACCATTTACGCTCTCAACCAATGTAAATTTTTGGCACAAACGCTTCTGCTTTTCAATGATCCGTTGCTGTTCCTTAATTTCTTTGTGGTATCGCGGCGTATAAAACTTATCTCCAGTCTCTCTCGGCATCGCCGCATATCCTCCCTTCGTCGTCATCACTTGTAGCTCCGCTACGCTTCTCTCCGATCCGTTATACTGCAGTAATCGAGAGTGATATAGACACTTTTCCGGTGAAAATCAAGATTCCGATGGCAATGGAAGAGAAAATTGGGGGAAGAAAGGGGGCGGCGGGGGTCTTCAGAGTTCCAAGTGAAATTGGATTTGGAATATTCTTCGTCATCCAGGGGTAATTTTGGGAGCATACGTTTATCTGACAAGAGTGAGGAAAATCGAAGGCGAATTTCCTCTTCCCACGTGAAACTCACTTGGCAGGGTGCCACCTCTGACTGCAACACAAAAAACGACAATATTTAATTTCATTTAGTTATTATCCCAGTAATGCCCCTACTCATTATGAAGTATTTTACAAACTTACCCCTAGGCCCTAGCTACGCAATTCAATTAAACTATTAATATATATGCAATATAAGTGTGAGAATACCCCTGTAATCTAATCGCAAACCATGGTATAATTTTTAAAATACACATCATTCAAGTTTCAAATTACCAAACTAAACATCTTTTAAAATCATTACACAATTAAACATTTTTTATTATTTTATTGATATATTTATTAGTTGTTTATATTTTAAACCTATTATACAAAAATAAAAAGTTTAAGGAGCTAATTGTAATTTTTCAAAATATTAAAAAAATACTTATTTTGTAGCTACCAAGACCCGACCTGATTACGTAGATATGAATTCAGTTAATTGTGTTCATGTCTGTATTAGATCGAGAAATTAAAATATGATATATTTTTATTAGAAATATATAGAATTTAAAATTTTTATAGATTGTTTATTTTTTGTTGAAGATTTCAGAATTCGGTTGTTTTTTTTGTTGAAGATTTTATATAATAAATATATAAAATCATCGTAGTTTTTGCAAACAATTTTCTAAATTCCGATAATAATTATCACGGTCATCTCAACGCACGGTACGATCAGCACACCTTACCGTGATTTTGAAAAACTAAACCAACAATCAAATATTCATTTTAATTTAACGCGTACAAAACCTGAACTCAATTAACATGACTAAAGATCACATAATCGGGTGGTTTCAATCGAATCCATTCATATATTTGTTTACAAAATAAGTTTACTTTTGTAATATTTTGAAAAATTACAATTAACTCCTTAAACTTTTTATTTTTTTATAATATATTTAAAATATAAACAATTAATAGATATATAAATAAAATAATAAAATATGATTAATTGTGTAATGATTTTAAAAAGCTTGGTAATATAAAACTTGAATGATATGTATTTTAGAAATTCTCCAACAAACCATTTTGAGCCTTTTTATTTTGTACGTTAAAATAACTATTTTTAAAAAGCGAAGAATTGGAAACTTGAACTTATATTATATATTATGGATATAGAAAATAAGCCATACGCGAATTTTAATTTCATGATTTTGACAATTTTGATTTGTAAAATTTTATTATTATATTAATTTTGATCTACGAATACCAAATTTTGAAAATAGAAAAATCGTTCATCGTACTTTCTAAGATTTAACAAAATCAATCCACAAAAATTAATTATATTCCCTTCAAATTTTCAATTTGAACAAATGTGATCTTATTTCAAAAACAAATTTTACTGTTTTAAGAGTAAATATGACATTAGAATTAAATTTACCAAAACCATACAAATTTGGGAATTGAATGCTCCATTTTCCATAGGGAATCATATGAAGTATAAAAAGAATCACAAAATGCAGTGTTTAAGGCTAGGGCATATTCATGGTTCCTTAGGACAACACAAGTCACAAAATGTAATAACAAATGGTTCAGACAGGTACCTAAAAAGAGTTAGGAAACTCCACGGACGAAAGATTCAAGCGTCTGGAGTTGATTTCTTGGATTTCTTGGTTCCCCTGATTAGAAAAAAGCAAACAAAGTGTTATAAAGCAGCTCCGTCGAACAAAAACATGACGAACGAAGCATATTAGACTACACTTACTGAGATTTCTGAGTTGCCGGGGCAACAATGGGTTCAGCCGGTGGTGCTAGCTTCTCACCCGGTCCCTGGTATGTTCATTTCATTAAGAAAACAATGTCGGGATATATCGATCAAGACAAAGGAGTTCGGTATAAAGTATAAACCTGTGCTAGACGTTCTTCTCTTCTGGCAAACTTTCTTTCCCTACTTGCTTTGTTCTTTGCTCTCTTGGCTTCGAACTGGTCAGCTAATGTCTTTTCTCTGGCCTTTTCGGCCTTGGATTTGTGAATACTTTCCATTAAAACACGCTTGTTTTTGAATACATTACCTTTGACTTTCATGTACATGTCATGATACATGTGCTTGTCGATTTTCTTGGCCTCTCGGTACTTTCTAAGTAAGCGACGAAGCACACGCATTCTCCTCATCCAGAGTATCTTCGTGGGTAGCCTCGCCTCCCTTGTACCCTTTCGCTTACCTACGAATGAATATTTTAAGAGAAGCTCATGGAAACATGACACCATAGAGAAATATAGGGAATGTTCATCGAAGGATTAATCAATAATGTTTTGGATAGTATACGCAATCAAGCAGTTTGAAAAGGATGAAAATCGGTACCATATCCGGAATGCCTGCCCTTTCGCTTGGCTTCTTTCATCCTACGGGCACGGGATCTTGAGTGGATCTTGGCTGGCTTCCTAATAATGAAACCATCTTTGACCAATTTCCTAATATTTTGTCCTGTATCCACAAAACAATGCTCTGTAAAGTTGCAAGATTAATTGTAAATTGAAGAAAAAATTCGTATTACCAAATTCAATCTATTACAAAGATGAATATGCAGACTTAGATGAACTTTAATTCAGACTGTGGATCTATCCACAGTTTCACGTCCGTTGAAGAACAGGAAAAACCCAATTTTGGGCATGACCGAAGATCCATTCCCACAAAAAATGAAAAATAAATTACCCTATAGTTTTACAAAATGTACAAAGAAAAATCGTGAACAGTAAAAAGCTTTTGAAGCAAACAGCATATCGTTCTAGACCAAATTGGAGAACCGAAGAATCAGAAAGTACTAAACGAATACAGTCAGAGGAAACAAAAATTATGAAAATAAATAATGAAATACAAACAGCAAGTAGAAAGTGGGGTACTCACGGGAGTTAGCCATTGAGATTTCATTAACCTCATTCGGATCGAGCCAAACCTTTCCCTTACCGCAGCTCAACACGCTGGCCGCTAGCCGCTTCTGTAACTTCAGGGACACCATGTCTCCGTCGCTCGTCGAATCGTGCGGCGGTTAGGTCTAGGGTTAAAATATAAACAGTTTTCATGTATGTGGACCAAATTAGTAGTATATTGGGCCAAGGCCCAGTACTTACTGAATCAACATTAGCAAGTCGTCTCGTGACGAATAAAACATCTAATTAAATTTAATATATTTGATATTTTTAATCAAACTTGAACTTATAACAAACAATCAAATTGGATTGGATTTAATTTAATTAAATTAAGTCATTTGCGTATCTAATAGTATTTGCCCACAATTAATTGGGTAGGCGTAAAAATGACAATGGGTTAATCATATATGGAACGTGTTTTAGGTCATCTCTCGGTGGGCCAGGGCCAATATATTAAATAAAATATTGGGCTCGAAACTTAACATTAGATCCAAGTCAATTTCACGAAGACAAAGCGCCGAGCGAAGAAGCTACTCAAATCGTGGTCAAGTTAAGGTAAAACGGAAACCCTGTCTGGGGCAGCCACTGGCTGCCTTCAATAAAGTTCTCAACGGCGAACTGGCTCGCCTCCGTGGAGCTATTAATAACCCGGTAACCCGGCCACGTAACCCGTGAGCTAGTATTTGAACCAGGTCCATGGTTCATATACTCGCCATAGTAAAGCGTGGAGAGGGCGAAATCGCCGTCCCATTCGAGCCATCCTTTTGGATCTACAACCTCTTCAATTTTAGACAACATGAAGACGGTTCTGGAGTAGAGTTTCCAAGGCCGGCCTAAGTATGATCGGAATTGAGAGAGAACTGGGAGGAGGTCAGCGGCGGCGGCGACTTTACAATTGAGGATTGAAATTCCGGTGTTCTGATTTGGATCGTCACGGCCTTGGGCGGTGAAGATGTTTTGCTGGTTGTCTAGAGGGCGGCGGGCGTAGAGTTTACTGCTTTGGAAAACTACGGCAGCGTTACCGAAGATGAAATCTACGGTACCGTAGATGTCGCATTCGCGGTAGAATTGGCGGAGAGAGTGGACGTAGAGTGTGTCCTGGTAACCTATGAAGCTGCATTGGTGGAAGGCGGAGAAATCACCGCTGCTCCGAACAGCCACCGCCTGGTGCTTCGTTGGGCCGGCGTAGTTTTCAAATGTGATCCCTTTTCCGATGAAGCCATTGCCCACTACAGCTGCAAGAATTCAAGTTTTCAACATCAAAATTAAACAAACTTGTAAAACTATGAATATAATGGTCTTCCAAGAAATATAAAGTCATTCAAAATCACATTAAAATAAATGCAACAAATCCGATCAATTAATTATTTCGAGAATATGAAAATATGGGATGCACAGCTAGATAATTTAGTTTATAATATGATTCACTACTCTTACTACTAAACTACACATATTAGAGCGAGTAAACACAAAAACTTTGGTAGAAAAAGCGATAAAACAATTCGACCTTGTACTCAAAGATGCAAAAAAAAATAAAGTATGAATCAGACCTATATCATTTTGACTATAAACAATTAGTTTATAAGATACTAATATCATGAATAATTAAATTGGCTAATCTTATCTCAATCTCATGCACTAAACTAAAAATATATTCACCAATTGAATTTCTACCTATTGCTTTCATACATCACTTGATCCAAGTATTTAGCTAATAAACTGTACATCTATATCAAGAAATGAAGCACATAATATCGTAAATTTATCCGACTCTATAAAGTTAAAGAGTAATTCTAGACTTCTTGCTGATAAAGAATTTAGCTACCCATAGAGGGAATTGTACATCTATATCAAAAAATGAAGCACATACCATTATAAATTTATCCAACTCTAGAAAGTTAACGAATAATTCTAGAGTTCACGGATCAATAATTTAGCTGCGCATAGAGGAATTGTACATCTACATAAAAACGAAACACATAATATCATAAATATATCCGATTCTAGAAAGTTAACAAGTAATTCTAGAGTTCTTGATGATCAATAATTTAGCTACCCATATAGAAAATGTACAACTACATCAAGAAATGAAGCACATAATATCGTAGTAATCAAGAATTTAACTACCCATAAAAGAATTGTAGATCGATATCAAAAAATGAAACACATAACATCACAAATTTAGCATGGATAATTCAATGAGCTATCGCTGATCTGGTTATGCAAGTGACATCTCCATTAGTCAATAAATGTGGGATACAACCCACAAAGCAACATGAAGCATAAAAATAACTAGACAAAGAGTGGGTGGATAAGGATAGGGACTGGTGTCAAGGCGGTGTAATTATTTACCTCTTTAAACAGAACCTTACCTTTTACTGCCATCGCCATTTGCATATACATTTTCTATGAAACAGTAAAAGCAGAATAGAATTACAACCTGAACCAGTTACTTTCATAGTTTTCATGGAAAAACAGACATTTTTCACTACAAGAATGCAATCTAATCATTTCTAAATGGGAAGAGAAAAAACAAAAGGAAATGATGAGTTGAAAAGGACAAAACAATAGAGCAATGAGCATCTCACCCATTTCTATGGCAATGGAAAACACCAACTACTCCATTTCAAATCCCACTAATGCAGCCCCCACACACCCAATTCCAAAAAGAATATTTTCTAATCGATAGTCATTTTCCCAACAGTGAAACTAAACTTTTACCATCTCAGTAACAAAGTGCAGTCCATATATAGATCTATTAGTCATCACCTAAAGATGCCAGTTTCTTATCCTAACTCACTGCTGATCCAAAACGGCTAATGTTACCCTAAATGATTCTTATGCCAAGAGTTTATGTTAGGAGAAAAGTGACCTAATTCAAGAAACTAGGAAGCGTACAAATTTGGTTCACTTTTCTCCTTCCATACCTTAATAGAATCAAAGGTTCTAAGACCAAAGTGGACGTACATGTACACAGTGTTAGACCTCAAAAAGAAGTTAGGCTGACACATTAGGCACTTCCCATACCACTTGGTTAGGTAGAATCCTTCAAAGTTAGCATATAATTAATCCCATATGATGAAAGAATGTACAAGTAATGTCAAACATTGCCTAAATCAGATCCTAATGATAAGCAGTAACTCTCTGAAAACTATTTCTCTATAGAGTGATGTGTAATGTCAATTTCAAGGAGAAAATACAGTAAGGGAAACAAACAAAAGTAAAAGAACACAGTTAAAAGCAGCAGAAAAAGTTAAGGTAGAAAGCGTTGGAAGACTACTTGCTTTTGTTTTTTCAAATGCAGAGAATTTCTTTATGAGTTTATTTAATTCGATGACAAAGATTGAAATCTAAAATAAGAACCCAAATGGTATAAGAAGGGCATGATCATGACACGACCATGTAATTTCAACACGATATGATAGACAATTCCTGGCGCAGTTAATGCATAAAGGACAATATGAACTGGGTTAATTTTTTCGACACCTACTTCATCTCACCTAACAAAATTCAATTCTAAATGATGCTATTAAAATTGAATACAAGTAGCATAGCAGACTGGATCATGACATTGAATTCAAGTAAAATTGCACAGAATTTAGCAATCAGGAGATAGGTTAAGAGGATTTTAATGAAACTAAATGATGCTAATAAAAGAGATAAAATGGACTTACCAACGGTGGCTGATCGGAAAGTGGTCCAACCGTCGACGACGCTCCTATTTCCCTTGATATGAGTTTTACCGATTCCATCACCCAATAACATTATATTTGCTTTGGCTCTTGTAACCTCAATGTACTCATAATACGACCCCGTTTTGATGTAAATCACAAAACGCGTATTGCTGTTGTTCGGTGCAGCGTTCAGTGCATCGTTGATACTCGAAAAATTGCCGCTACCGTCCTTCGCAACAACCAGATCGTAAATCGTCTGGTTCACTGGCGCCTGGAGAAATCTCCGGTCATTCTTCTTCAGCCACGTAGGAAAACCACCGCGGCCGATTTTCGAGACCTCCGGTGCTTCCTCAGGCGTCGGATGCTTTCTTCCTTTTCGCTTTAACTTCCTTACCATTGCGAGTGCGTTACTCGCGTGGCGCGAGATCTTCTTCAGCCTACCTTCAATCAATCGACGCGTACTGTTGCTTGTATAGACGAATCCGTCAAGGCAAGTGTACTGATTCGTCATTGCACCGCTAAGGAGCGTCTGAAGATCGTCGTAGTACTTCTTATGTGAGGCTGATGCCGTCAGATCCGATAGTATTTTCTTCAGTTCAGCTACTGTATCAGAAAAGAGCTCCAAGCAGTCATCTAGCGCCCGCAGCTCCATTCGCTCAAGCTTCTTATTCAGCTTGCGCCGTAAACCACTACAGTTGGAGGACGCGGCTCTGACTTCCTTCATGGTGGCATTAACAGTTGCAGCAATGACCTCGGTAAGTGTGACTTTCCTAAGTTCCGGTAGAGCGGCGATGGTGGAAACGCAGAGGTCGGTGTACAGTGTGCCGTCGCACGCCGATTGGGCAAGCTGTACATGTTGGTAAACGTGAAAATGTCTTGGGGCGTCTAGAGAATTATGAAGAAAATTGGGGTGGAAGTGGAAAGAAAAAAGTGAGACTAGGAGAGAAAACGCGAGGAAGAAGGGAAGAAGATTCTGAAACGATGACATTTTTTAGAAATTTGAGGGTTTGATGAAGGAGAGAGATGTTTATATACTCAGAAATAAATAAATAGTTTAAAATACTCACGTTATATTCATAATTATATATAATAATTAATTAATTTAATACTTTGATGGACCCATTAATTCAAGAGCAAATCAATCCCCATGCCAATTGCCAACAAACTAGATTGTGTAAGAAATTCGATTTAAGGTTAAGGATTTTTTTTCACGTATTAAAACAATCTGTCAATTTTTAAAATTTATATTTTTTACATAATTTGAAAAATACTTAATTTCGATTAAATAAATAAATATAAACACTATTATTTGAGAATTATTTATAATTATATATATATATAATATAAAATAAAAATGCAAAAAGATTAGGGTAGGGTGATTTCATCTATAATCAAAATTGATATTGATACTAAATTGGATATTACTTAATAATATTTTAGAAAATAATGTCAATTAAAATAAACATTAAAACAAATTATCTCAGATTATACGATTAAACTAATTGTGGTTTTATTTTATATTTTTTGAGAAATTAAAATAATTTATAACATCAAACTTGCTGACCGATTGTGGACACTTTTTTATGATAATTTAAATTATATACTATTTTTGGATAAACTAGAATTTCATTTTTAATTTTAAAACTCGTGTACCTTTCTCAAATAAATAATACATGAAAGCCCATGGGCTATTGGCCCATTAATTCCATATGAGCTTATCAAATATAACAATGGATTTGTTTGGTTCATCTTTTTAAAATTGCGGTGTGGTGAGATTTAGTGAGATGTGGTGAGGTGTGGTGAGATATAATGATCGTGAATTTTTAATTATGTTTGGTAAAATTGCGATATTATGATCGTGATTTATGTAAAAATACTAATATACCCTTATATATATANATATTACTTAATAATATTTTAGAAAATAATGTCAATTAAAATAAACATTAAAACAAATTATCTCAGATTATACGATTAAACTAATTGTGGTTTTATTTTATATTTTTTGAGAAATTAAAATAATTTATAACATCAAACTTGCTGACCGATTGTGGACACTTTTTTATGATAATTTAAATTATATACTATTTTTGGATAAACTAGAATTTCATTTTTAATTTTCAAACTCGTGTACCTTTCTCAAATAAATAATACATGGCTTTAAAACGGCCCATGGGCTATTGGGCCATTAATTCCAGATGAGCTTATCAAATATGACAATGAGCGAAATTAAATGAAAAAGAAAAATTTCACTTCAAATTTGTATAAATATTAATTTTGATATTTCATTTTTAAAAAACTCAATTTATATCTTTCAATTTTAAAATTTTATTAATTTTCATCACTATTGATTAAAATACATCTAATCATTACAAATAAATTCTTTTATTAAACATGGTTAACACATTTTCACATATTTCATATAATCAATCACCCTTAGTTATTTTGTTCACATTTCATTAGTTTTATACAATAATCGTTGATTTATAAACTAATAAAATTTTAAAAAAAATCATTTATAACTACATAAGTTTGATTATGTTTGAGATTCTAATTGTTGAGATTCAAATAACAAACGAGAAGACTCAATCTCTAGTTACATATTTTGTTCATTATCTTCTACAAAATCAATAATAATATTTTGAACAACATTTTACTCTGACGAGTTGTAGCTTTTCAAAAATAAAAGTAAGACATTATCACAATCCACTAGTCTATCTACATGAACACAATTATTTTCTTTATTGAGTCTTACATATTTTTCATTTCATTCCATAATAACTTGAATCAATATCTAGTACTATTTTGGTTACCGTAACCAACAGCGTTGGCAGATTTGAACCAATGTTTTCATATCATATTGTATATCGCTGGTATACCGTTCGGTACATCAAATTTTTCTCTGTACGGCTATTTTTTTCGTACCAGGTATTCAGGTCGATTTCCATGTTTTTTCGGGACTATCCCTAAAAAAAATTAAAAAAATTTTGAAAAAAGATTTTTTTTAATTTTTTTCTTGATTGATCGGGAAAAACTCGGATACCCGATGTCGGGCGGTACCTGTCAAAATAATGGTGCCGCCTGATTTTTGGCGTACCGACCAGTATAAAAATATGGCCCTAAACAAGAATAAAGTCTGACGGCAGCATAAAGAGTAAAATTGGCGAAAAGTTGAAATTGATTATTTTAAATATGTGAAAATGTGTTATACATTGTTAATAAAAGAAGTTATTTTTAATTATTATGGATATTTTAGCCCATAGTGATTAAAATTGATAAAATTTAAAAATTGAATAATGTAAATTGAGTTTTTTGAAAATGATGTATCAAAATTGATGTTTATACAAACTTAATGTACCTAAAGTGAAATTTTTCCAAATGAAAATGACTTTGCGAAACTGGAGCCACATTTATCCGACCTCAATTTATATGATTTATTTAAAAATATTATATATAAATCAAAAATGGTGTCATATTTTTTGGTGAATAATATTAAAAGAAATCTTGTAGTTAGATATTATTATGAATTTATGTTTTTTCTTAAATATGTTGACACATTAATTTAAAATTTGATTACTTCTAAATTATGTTTTAAAATCTACGACTGAGCTATGCTTTGAACCAATTTTGTATGAGGGTGCTTCGAAATCATTCCATAGCAAATGCGAAACTATAAACCTTTGTCACTACTTGAATGATGAGATATATATATAATAATATGTGTTCGTAAAATTTATTATTCTACTTTAAACACAGAAACCGCTCTACTGATGCGAGCAGTGTTTTTATATTAAATGTTTTATTGTCGATAGGTGAAATACCGATGCTACTAGTATGTTATCAATACGACCCAAAATTGGATATATGATTAGATCTCAAGTTTTTTTGGGGTACTATCCGAAATATTAATTTTTAGATATTTAATATAATAAAGAATTGGTGACGGTCGCTATACAACCTGTACTGATCCGAATGATATCACATCCCTGATCATTTATGGTATGAACAAACTTTAGCCGTTATTATGTGTATACTTGTATATTTTGCATACTCTCAATCCAATTATCTCTAAGCAAACAAGAGACACTTAAAGTAGTCCGTAAAATCTATCATTTCAAGTGTATATCACACTCTCATTTTCAATACACGAATAATTTGCATCTGCTCCACTAAAAAGAACCCCATGGACTTAATAAAGGTTAGAGTTCATCGTAATTTTAAAAATGATTTGGTTATTGAATACATTTTTATCTCTAGTATGGTATTATGACCAAATTAGCTAGAATCTTCAAAATGTTGAAGGCATTATTTGACACTGGGTACTGTTGGGGTTTAAAAACCGGAGGTGTCAACAGTCGTCCGGTTTGTTTCAAGACGAACTCGGTTATAATTTATTTAGTGTGTGGAGAACGATTATAAATCGAGTATAAAGAGACAAGACGATTTTAGAGTGGAAAACCTCAAAACTGAGAAAAAAACAACTTGACTAGAAGCCAAAAATGCCCTTAGCCAATTCAATAAAACATGTGCTAATCACGAATACCATGTTTGTTATTAGACAACAAAAGGAAGAAAGCTTATCGAAAATAAATCGAATGATCACTCAGTGAAGAGCCTTGCCCAGAAGAAACAGAAAAGGAATCATTTTCTTCGCATCTCAAGTGTCCTTTTTATACACCCACTGTACTGCGTGAACAGTAAGGTCTCGTTTTGTGCTTGTCCTCAGCGGCTAGGTAGGCTCTGTCAAGCGTGAAAGCCGCCGGGCATGATTCCATAGGCTGCACAGCGCTATGTCTTTCGGCGCCACTAGCTGACTATCTCCATGCTAAGGGAGGTTCATACGACTCAGTTGGACCACGCATCTGACGAGATTGTCGTCGCATGTCAAGGAATGCGGATGGCCCGAAGCAAGGCCTGTGATGTGTGGACCAATCGGTCCTTGTGATTGGGAGAGAGTTAAGCCTTACCGATCGGGGATCAATCGATATGAGCGGGCGATCGGGCCCGGCTGGCTTAGCTGGACCGTTCATTCATGTGAGATGGATCTGGACCCCCAAGTTCGGCTTATGTTATTTGGGCTGGTCTGACTAAGCTTAACCCTGATCATGTTCGGGGTACCGGGTTCCGGGGGTGTCATCAGGTACGTTTGGAACAATATTTGATAAATAGCAATAATGTGAGATGACTATACCGTGATGTAAGGTGTAATTTTAAAAAACTGATTTTAAAGCATCGGTGCAGTGATGGTAATGTTATAAAATGATTTTTTTGTCATTATTTTTAAATAATTATATATAACTTAAAAATTAATTTTCACATTATTTTATGATAAATTTGTTATGTCAAAAACTACATTTTTAAATTGGTGTATATATTTTTATAATTTGAACATGTAATTGATAGAATATAAGAATTTATTGATCAAAATTACTTTTAAAAAAATTAAACTATAATTACCGAATGCAAAATTGACATTTAAAAGGTGTGTTATGGTGATAGTTGGGTTTTTAATAACTACAGTCATATGAACGCAGTTTTTAATGATGTTTGATTAAAATAGAATACAAAACAACACCATTAAATGTTAAAACCTCGTCGTTAAACCTCTCATAAGGTTGTCAAAGTCTAAATCTATGTGGAATGCAAATTACTCTGACTAGATTCAGAAATGTAAGTATGGTACAACGCTAATTGCTAGGTTCGTGATACAGCCCAAACCTATTTAAGAGTATTTTTAAATATATTATTTAAGTAGTCACTATAAATGGTATTCGATTTTTATAACCTATTTTGGTTCAATAATGTTATAAGAAAACCCGTTATTTTTATTGCACATTTTTGCGTTAGGTTTACGGGTCGCAAAACATGTAAATATACACTTTTAATTATTTAAAAAATCTATACCTAGAAATTCCACGTACACCAAACACAATCATATATCATGTAAGTGGATCACTATAAGACAATGAACAAGATTTTTCTTACCACATTATTCTGTCAAAATAGTCATTCTATAAAATGTTTTCATGACCCTTCGAAATTCCATTCGGATTTAGACCAATATAACCGCTACACTTGGTACCTATTTTTTTTAAAAAAAGAATATTTTTATTTTTTGGGCCGAACTTGAAAAAATCTAGGTTTCGACCCGAAACCCGGTACTAATCAAAATACCGGTAACGGTGTTTTATCCGATAAGTCAATGTATAGTGTTATAGGGGGTTTCTTTTGGGCCTTTCATTAAAATGTGGCATTAGTGTTTTGTCCGATAACTCCCGGTATCGTGTTATAGGGTTGGATCACAGGTTTTTCTGGGTCTATCCTAATTTTAATGACATACTTAAATTAAACACGAGATTCGACCCTATAACACGATACCGGGAGTTATCGGATAAAACATCCTTATCGCACAATACTTTATGTGTCGAATTGGTATCCAATAATATAACTCGGTATCGTCCTAGATTTCACATATTGATCTATATGAAAATATATGTTTCGATTCAGGGCGTATGACCGATATATCAGTCGATATCCGGTATTTATGTGTCGTCCGATATAATATTGTATCAATATATTCATATCGTAATTTAATTTATTTTAACAAATTCTTAAGATTGTTATTAAACAATTTTATTTTATTTTACAATGTATATGTATTGAATTCAAACCCGTAAAAGTCAATTCGACCAAATATACCGTATTTTAATTTATTATATATTTTAATTAAAATAATTGATTTATATTTAATTAAAATATATAAATATACGTTATTTAGAAAATAAAATATGAACACATACTATTTGATCTGGTCTAAAAATGTTTTAGAACACTTGTTTATGATCAGTCAATTTCTTATATAATTTTGAGTTCAATTATTGTGGGGACACGAGCGATATACGAGGTTAAGCCCACAATGTGTGAGTTTACGTCCTCGGGAGAACGAAACTCTTGTTGGGAAAATTCCCTCCTTCCAGGAGAAGAAAAAGAATTCCCGTTATCCGAGGTCTCCCGTTATCCGGGGTCGGATCGAATTAATGTGATGAGAACCGAATGTAAATGAAGAAAGGTAAAAGACACAAGATTTACCGTGGAAACCCAAAACCGGGAAAACCACGTGACCGATAAGCCTCGACCGTGAACTCACTATCACAAGAAGAATAGAATTGATTGATTACAATTGTCTTCATGAGACCTCTATTTATAGAGTCCAACTAGGATCTAATCTAGGAAATATTTTACCGAATATTCTACAATATTCTCTTTCCATATCTTTGACCGCATCTTCTATATATATATAACAAGATATATTTGCATATATTCTTCCATATATATCTCCAGAATATATCTTCATATATTCTTCCATATATATCGCCAACAAAATATATATTCATATCTTCTTCTATATATATAACCAATAAGATATATCTCAATATTTTTATTCTATATATTTAATGCGTCAAGGAAAGATATTTTCCCTCGATACTCTCGAATCCCGATCCAAGTCTAATCCGACCTCTATCAAATAGACTCATCACAATCGTCCAATCGATATCCTTAATAGATCCGAGATCCATAAAGTCGATCAACATTACCGCTTCATGTTAGGTTTCCCCGGGTCGGTCTTTCGCCATCGAGCCATTCGACTATCACCCGACCTCCATTCATAACAATCTCCCACTTGGAGTTGGGTGATCTTTTATTCTTCTTAAGTAGTCCGCCCAACACTTATGCACCGACACGATGCCTTTTGAGAGTTGAACAACTCTCGCCTCCGACTTTCGAGGTAAGTGTCCACCCTCGAAAGTCCCCGTTCGCCAAATCATCTTGTGAACCAAGTTAGGGCATGCCCCAGCCCTAACTTAACCGAAGTGACAAAACCTGTCAACTTCCCCAAAACCAAAGTCTTGGCCTCCAAGGACACTTTTTCGTCTTTCAGGGAAAACTCCCACTCCTCGGAAGCTTTCCTCGCCCTCCATTGCCTAACCGCAGAAGCTAACGATTCCCCTGTATTCCGATCTGCCATCTGATCGACCATACCCGGATCCGTTTCCGACCGATCAACCTTGCTATCACCGATCAACCTTGCTATCACCGATCTCCTCATCGATTGATTTTCCCGAAGGCCTCTCCGACCGATCCACCTTTACCGGTGTTCCACTCCCACTCGACAATGCCGGTTTTACCGCATCTTCACCCTTGTGTCGATTTCGAACATGTCCTCGTTTAGTCTTGCGTTTTGTGATACCCGATCGATCCGCTATGGATCCGACCCCCACATACACACTTCCAGACTTAACTCCCCTGGCCACGATCATTGATCCCTTCGACACTGATAAGCATCGGCCGTGAACTCACTATCACAAGAAGAATAGAATTGATTGATTACAATTGTCTTCATGAGACCTCTATTTATATAGTCCAACTAGAATCTAATCTATGAAATATTTTACCGAATATTCTACAATATTCTCTTTCCATATCTTTGACCGCATCTTCCATATATATATAAAAAGATATATTTTCATATATTCTTCCATATATATCTCCAGAATATATCTTCATATCTTCTTCCATATATATCGCCAGCAGAATATATCTTCATATCTTCTTCCATATATATAACCAATAAGATATATCTCAATATCTTTATTCCATATATTTAATGCGTCAAGGAAAGATATTTCCCCTCAATACTCTCGAATCCCGATCCAAGTCTAATCCGACCTCTATCAAATAGACTCATCACAATCGTCCGATCGATATCCTTAATAGATCCGAGATCCATCAAGTCAATCAGCATCACCGCTTCATGTTAGGTTTCCCCAGGTCGGTCTTTCACCATCGAGCCCTTCGACTATCACCCGACCTCCATTCCTAACAACTCTACCTTGGTTTTCACTATAATAATCAAATGATACAAGTACAATTAAGAGATAATGATAATCCGAATGAAAACGGTACGAAAAACGATCGAATCCACTCTGTCACGCCGGTGACCAAGTCAATCGTGAAATGAAGCCGATCGAGATAATTTGATAATTAACTTGGTTTGTAACTTTTTGTAGTATTTGAGCCGTGTTACATATTTAGCAGACCATTATGCTTAATTTGAAGATTATTTGATCATTATTTATTAGACTTTATTATTGATTGGCGGAGAGAGTTACAATTGAGCTACACAACACATTTATATAAACATGATTAAAGTATTAAATGAGATGTTTTTTTATGAATGACCTAATGAGAATGTCGTTATCCACTTCTTTTCCGGGCGGGAAACCTACTACTATAGCCACCGAAAGATGATCTTTTTCCTTTTGGTTTCTACATCTTGTTCTATTGTTATAAATCTGCAAACTTGATATTTATAGTGGATTTAAATACTACAGTCAGAATGGTTTTTTATCATTTTTTTTACAGAAATGTTTTCCACTTACTAAATCGTGTCTTTTTCTTTCTTGTATTCATATTACTTTATTATATGACTCATACCCATAAAAGAAGATTTAAATTTTATTATTGTCAATTTTTAGCATTTATAACAAAATCTGTTTTAGAACATTTTTTGTATATTCAGTAATATTTGAAGTATCAAAACTTACACAATTAGTACAATTTTGCCGCAAATCCACACTTAAAGTTCAGTGTTCAGACAGGATTCGTTGGTCGTGTAATAACTAATAATGAGGCAATATATATATAAAAATGAAACCGAAAGATGACTCACCTCTAGACAATATATTGACAAAAACTTTTCGAAAATTGACTCTACAAATTCCTCCGTAGTTTTCTCACGTTTGTAGTTGTAGGGTACCCAGATGTCTTCCGGCATGCCCTTTTTTCGATTCAACATTCTCTCCGTTTTACTGCTGCTTCTTTTGTCTGGTGCGGATACCGTCGTCGCCATAAACTACACTAGAGATGATTTCCCACCGGGATTCGTTTTTGGGTCTGGGATTTCAGCTTATCAGGTTTCTTTTCTTCATCTTCTTCTCCTTTAATATGTGTTTCCTGAAATGACCAACTGATGTGGTTTTTTTACGTACTAAGTACGAAGGAGCAGCATTCGATTACGGTCGAACTCCAAGCAACTGGGATATATTTGCTCTTAGATCCGGTTTCAAGTTTCTTCATTATTTTCTAGTAATATCGAGCTTTGGTGAGCCTAAAAATTTATCCCAAGATCTTGAATCTTTACAGGTAAAGCAAACGGGAATGTTGGATGTGATGGATATCACAAGTTCAAAGTAAACCATTTTTGCCTTGAATCTCAGTTACATTTGTTCGTATTAAAATAAACTAAAGAATATTTGGTACAGGAAGATATAGATCTGATCTCTGATATGGGATTAGAGGCTTTCAGATTCTCCATATCTTGGTCAAGATTGATACCAAGTATAATTTTATCTCTTCATTCCAAATCTGCAAAAGAAATAGGATTCTGTGATGATCCTTTTCTTAACTTTTTAGATGGAAGAGGATTTGTGAATCCATGGGGGTTGCAATATTACAATGCTTTCATTGACCAACTTATAAGTCATGGTAATACTCTTTCTACGTGTAGTAACTGAGAGATTTATCAACATTAACACTTACACCACACAGGTATCGAGCCTCATGTTACATTATGTCACTTTGATCTGCCTCAAGTGCTTGACGACAAGTATGGGGGATGGCTTGATCGTAGGATCGTGTATGTCGATTGCTTTACTTGTTTAAAATGATCTTATTGAGTCACATTGTTAGTCTATGAAATCAGGGATGATTTCACTGCTTACTCGGAAGTATGCTTCAAGGAATTCGGAGATAGAGTTAAGCATTGGACGACTATCAACGAGGCTAATGCACTTGCTTACGGAGGTTATAGTGAACAAGCCTCGCCTCCTGGACGTTGTTCTCCATCCCTTGGATTTGGTTGTGTCGGTAATTCATCCTTGGAACCATACATTGTTGGGCACAATATGTTGTTAGCACATTCAGCCAGTTGGAGATTGTACAAGGAAAAGTATGAGGTTTGATCCTCTCAATCTTTTTATCGGTTTCATTCTTTATCGAACATACGAACGAGGTGTTTTTTTCGCAGGCTACTCAAAAAGGTCAGGTGGGATTCAACATCTTGGCATTTGGGATACATCCTTTTAGTGATACACAAGAAGATATTGCAGCTTCACAGAGAGCTAATGATTTTCTCAATTTATGGTAATATACAGCACTTATTTGTTTCATCATTTCTTAAGTACTAAGAACTCTACAGGCTGATCAGTCCCTTAGTTTTTGGGACATACCCTGAGACAATGCAACAAAGGGCGAAAGGACGAATTCCGATAATCTCCAAGCACGAATCAGAACAAATTAAGGGATCATTTGACTTTTTAGGATTGAACCATTATACGACATTTCTGATAAAGGATATTTCCCGTGTTTACGATCCTGAAAAATCGACTTATAATGATGATATGACTGCACTTTATCTTGGTGAGATTTTGTTAGTCAGCCTAAATTCAGTGACACCATTGTATATCCGAAGATCACTAGTTTTAGTTGCGTTTCTTTTGTAGCAGTTTCTGGTTATGTGCCTGGCGAAATTCCCATGTATGGTTTTCCGATAATTCCTTCGGGTTTTGTTTCGTTGCTTGAGTTCATAAAGGAATTCTATGGAAATCCTCCAATATACATTCAAGAAAATGGTTCTTTTCTCCTTTCGACATCATTTTTCCAATGCAAAAAACTTAGTTTCCTTTGATGATCAATTACCTACAGGTCAGTCGACTCGACGGACTCGAGATTTGAACGATATTTCAAGGGTGGAGTATTTAGATGCTTACATTGGCGCTATGTTTGATGCAATAAGGTAAAAATCACTCTTACATTACAAGCCATTTTCATCTGTTTCAAAGCTGTTATTTTCCCATGAAGAAATGGATCAAATATCAAAGGGTACATGACTTGGACCGTCTTCGATTGTTTTGAGTTGTTCGGTGGCTACAAATCGGCTTTCGGGTTTTATTATGTCGATTTGGACGATGGAAGCCTTAAGAGACAGCAAAAGTATTCTAGTAAATGGTTTTCTGATTTCCTAAGGTCTTCTTCTTCTACAATTACACAAGTTGCTGAAAAAGGGAAGCTTGCCAAAAACTGACCATTTTGAATGATTTGCTTCTAATTATTTAACTTACATGCAAGTGCAACCATATGTTTTGACACTCCATTTTTCACATGCATCTATGTCTGATTGAGTCGGATTATTCGACTTGATTCGATGTTTGACACTTGACATAAAATTACATCGTTTTGATTTCGTCATTTATTCGATTCGTTATTCGTCAATGAAGTGATTTATGTTTACAATGTTGTTATGGATAGAAAGATGCATGTTTTTAGAAGAAGGTGGAATTGACCATCGGCACCGGTTCTCAATTATTCTAAATCTTTGTGGAATAAATTGAGAGCACATTCGTAGTTATAGAATTAAAGTTTATGCAATTTTCATCAAATTTTGACATTTATTTATGTTTTTTGTTTTTGTTTAATATTATTTTATTCAAAAAATTCAAATCGAGTCAAGTCACATTGAATAAGTCTAACGAGTATGTGTCACGATGGATGTAATTCAAAACGGATAATATCATATTACATCTGAAAAATAGGCCGAAGGATTTTACGGGATGGATGTGAGATTGAGGGGTCTAAAATGAAAAATTGTGGTTTTGAGTTATAATGAATGTAAATTAAAGCGAATTCATATTACTGGATGGATATGAGATCAATAATCAATCTAATTCAAAACGGATAATATCATTTAAATAATATACCCATATTGTTACAAAAAAATAGGCCGAAGGATTTTTGGATACTTTCAATAGGTTTCCGAATATATCACCTCCATTGAAGCTATTTGAACCAATCTACATGTGATTTCGAGTTTCTAAATTTTATTTCCTAGTTTTCGATTGGAAATTGTGGATGTTGATCCATTTGTAAAGAAAATCGGTTGCACAACAAACCGATCTAAGTGTCTAAAAACCAAGTCAACAAATTGCTCGGAATCGATTGTCGAAGCGTCGTAGACATTATCGTTATTCTAAAGAAATAAGTTGATTGCTCAATGAGTTTTATACAAAGTACCTTGAGAATGAAATATTAATAATATAGCTTTTTGGGTTTTTTTTTATTTTTGTTAGAATTATATACTTTTTCTTTATTAATCAAATTGGTTCAAACCAATCAATATATGATATTTATGTTCCAATGTTATAAAAAACGGTTAGTTATGATAGTTGGCTCGTCAAAAAATCAATCGTCCTATAAAAGGTTTGATTTTATAAAAACATTAATTTTATATTATTGTTATGTTTCTAATTTTTAAATGAAAACATTATACATATATTAACATAAATTGTGTTTAATAGTCATGTTTTTATAGTAGTCTATACTTCAAATACCAAAAAATTGATTTTTATGGTATCGAGTTTTATTGTCATTTTTTATTGGTTTTTATGTTTCAATCATAAAAACTAATTAAATAATATTTTTTTAAATATTATGGTCTACCTAGTATCTTATTGTTTAAAGTTTGGATAAAATATTAATATTAATAATATTATTATAAAAGTTGGTGTACATAAAACTGTTTTTATTATATTAATATTAAGATCTTTAGATTTATAAAATATAATATTGTTGAAGGTTCGATCGACGTAAATTTAAAAAGATCGAATCTAACGGATAGGATGATAAGATGAAGGTAAAGCATCAGGTGGTTGGGCCACCTCCGCCGACGCTCAGCCCTAGCCACACTCTAGAACCAGTCACGATCAATTGGTCGAATAATGAAGAAGCTATGGTTTCATGCAAGCGGGGAAAAAATTAATATAGCAGCCTCAGACATTCCAATTTTTGTGATGGACAGCCGATAAGACAATGGTAGTGTTTGAAAACCCAGTCCACCGTTCGGTGTGGTGAACGTACTGTACTTGTATTCTATTTTAACCAAATATCATTAATAACTGCGATGGACACTATGCGAGATTGGGAATTAATGGGAGAAGAGTTTGGGAATTTTTCAGAGGCATAGATAGGACTACGGTGAAGAACAAATAAATAATTATGAGCTCGGTTTCATAAAACCGAGCTCAATATTTATTTAAACATTAGCAAGGTTTCATGTACAACTGAAATCGGTCTCAATTATCTGACACACTTCAATCGCTCTTATTTTAGTGATTTAAGAGTTTTAATATTAGAATTCAAAGAAAAATAAAATCACTCATATTTATAATTTGATAATTTCCAACACTCTCATTGTTTAAAAAATTCCATGAAAGCGAAACTTACCGTAATCTACTACTGTACAATTATGGACCGACAATTTTCTGAGAATTGACTCTACAAATTTCTCTGTTGTTTTCTCAGAATGGTGGGTACCCAGATCGCTTTCGGCATGCCGTTTTTGCAAGTCAACGTTCTATCCGTTTTACTGCTTATTTTGACGTCGGCTTCGGCTACCGTGGTCGGCGTAAACTATACTAGAGATGACTTCCCGGCGGGATTTGTTTTTGGGCTGGGACTTCAGCTTATCTATCAGGTTCCTTTTCTTCTTGTTCTTCTCCATTAATAAATGTTACCTGAGATGAACAACTTATGGGATTTGTTGCACTTATTAAGTACGAAGGAGCAGCATTCGATTACGGCCGAACTCCAAGCAACTGGGATACCTTCGTTCGTAGATCGGGTTTCAAGTTTCTTCAATATTTTCTTCCCTTTATTTGTAGTGATATCGAGCTATGGTGAGAGCAAGCATATCTTCTGTATCGATAATTGGTCCCGTGATCTTGAACATTGTCAGGTAGCCAGAATGGGGATGTTGCATGTGATGGATATCACAAGTTCAAAGTAAACCATTTTTGCCTTGAATCTCAGTTACGTTTGTTCGTATTAAAGAATATTTGGTACAGGAAGATATAGATCTGATCTCTGATATGGGATTAGAGGCTTTCAGATTCTCCATATCTTGGTCAAGATTGATACCAAGTATAATTTTATCTCTTCATTCCAAATCTGCAAAAGAAATAGGATTCTGTGATGATCTTTTTCTTAACTTTTTAGATGGAAGAGGATTTGTGAATCCATTGGGGTTGCAATATTACAATGCTTTCATTGACCAACTTATAAGTCATGGTAATACTCTTTCTACGTGTAGTAACTGAGAGATTTATCAACATTAACACTTACACCACACAGGCATCGAGCCTCATGTTACATTATGTCACTTTGATCTGCCTCAAGTGCTTGACGACGAGTACGGGGGATGGCTTGATAGTAGGATCGTGTATGTTGATTGTTTTATTTTTTTAAAATGATATCGTTGTGTCACATTGTTAGTCTATGGAATCAGGGATGATTTCACTGCTTACTCCGAAGTATGCTTCGAGGAATTCGGAGATAGAGTTAAGCATTGGACGACTATCAACGAGGCTAATGCACTTGCTTACGGAGGTTATAGTGAACAAGTCTTGCCTCCTGGACGTTGTTCTCCATCCCTTGGATTCGGTTGTGTCGGTAATTCATCCTTAGAACCATACATTGTTGGGCACAATATATTGTTAGCACATTCAGCCAGTTGGAGATTGTACAAGGAAAAGTATGAGGTTTGATCCTCTCGATTATCGGTTTCATTCTTTATCGAATATATGAATGAGGTGTTTTTTTTGCAGGCTAATCAAAAGGGTCAAGTGGGATTGAACATCATGGCATTTGGTATACATCCTTTGACTGATACACAAGAAGATATTGCAGCTTCACAAAGAGCTATGGATTTTCTCAATTTATGGTAAGGTGAAAAGGGTTATTTGTTAAGTGAAAATAATTTACTATTGAATTATAGAGTTTTGTGTAAATTACGACAAGGAGCGTGAACGAACGAGATTAAGGAGAGGAAGTCACATATTTAAAATTTAAAAACTTGATCAAGTCATTATGTAATGACATTTCTTACCTTTATAATCATAATCTATCTCATTTATATAACCAATGTAGGACAAATTCAACACTCCTTCTCAAGTCCAATCATAAGATTTGGAGTTGTGAATTGAAATAAACCGAACCAGCTTCGATATAATGTTCGAATTATAGAGTATAGCTGAAATTACGACGGGAACGTGAACGAATAAGATTAAGGAGAAGAAACTACATATTTAAAAAACTTGATCAAATTATTATGTGATGAACATTCTCCACCTTATATACCTAATTAATCTAACTTCTATAACCTAACACTTACTATTTCTTAACTACTAAAAGGTTTACAGGCTGATCAGTCCCTTAGTATTTGGGACATACCCTGAGACAATGAAACAAAGGGCGAAAGGAAGAATTCCGATAATCTCCAAGCACGAATCAGAGCAAATTAAAGGCTCATTTGACTTTGTAGGATTGAAACATTATACAACATTTATGATCAAGGATATTTCTGGTGTTTACGATCCTGAAAAATCGACTTATAATGATGATATGACTGCACTTTATCATGGTGAGATTTTGTTAATCAGCCTATATTCAGTGACACCATTGTATATCCGAAGATCACTAGTTTAAGTTGCGTTTCGTTTGTTGCAGTTCCTGGTTATGCGCCTAGCGATGTTCCCATGTATGGTTTTCCGATAATTCCTTCGGGTTTTGTTTCATTACTGGAGTACATAAAGGAATTGTATGAAAACTTTAGGGATCTTAATTTTCCGAATCATTCTTACATTACAAGCTGTTGTGGTTTGAAAACCGGGGGTGTCAACAGTCGACCGGTTCGTTGCAAGACGAACTCGGTTGTTATTTATTTAAGTGTGGAGAAGGTTGATGATTCTAAGGCAAAGAGGGCAAACAGGTTTTTAGAGTGGAAAACCTCGGAATCGAGAAAAAAACCACTTGGCTAAGGGCTAAAAGAAACGCCCTCAGCCTGTTCTTTTATCAAATTAGCCATTGTACAATATATGTTATGATCAACAATAAGGAGAGGGAAGATAATCGAAAATAAATCGAGAGTTCTATACCAAGCTTAAGCTTCCAAGAGAAAACCAGATCGAAAACCGAGAATGGATCCTTCTTTTTCTCCTTCCCTCTGTGTCCTTTTTATACTGTCACTGTACCATGTACAGTAGGGTGTCCTTTTGCGCCTGTCCTTTGCTACTAGGTCGGCTAACATCAGGCGAAACAGCCGCCGGAAATAGCCCTGTAGCTGCATGGCGCCGGTCCTTTCGGCGCTGCCAGCCGGCTACTCTTTGGCTTCTAGCTGCTTACATCTATTGCCTAGCCACGCTATTTGTCCGTCTGTCGCGGGTTTTTGTCGCGTATGACGCATGAGGAAGGCCCGAAGTAGCGCCTGCAAAAAATGGACTGATCGGTCTGGGCGTATGTGGGGAGCTGGGCCCCACGACTCGGGACCGATCGCTAACTGTGACCGATCGGGTCAAGTGATACAAACAGGCCCTCTGCTGACCTGGGCCTCCAAGTTTGGCTCACTTGGTGGCCCAGGCCGGCCCTGACCCTGTTCGGGGTATCGGGTTCCGATAATCTCATCACAAGCCATTTTCATCTGTTACAAAGCAATTATTTTCTTTGTAGAAATGGATCAAACGTCAAAGGGTATATGACTTGGACTGTCTTCGATTGTTTTTAGTTGTTCGGTGGCTACGAATCGAGTTTCGGGTTTTGTTATGTCGATTTGGATGATGGAAGCCTTAAGAGACAACAAAAATATTCTAGTATATGGTTTTCTGATTTCTTGAAGCCTTGTACAATTACACTAGTGGCTAGAAAAGGAAAGCTTGCCAAAAACTGACCAATTTGAATGATTTGCTTCTAATTTTTTAACTTGCATGCAAGTGCAACTTTATGTTTAGAAATAATGAGAAAACTCTACACTTTTTGCATGTACCCGTGTCTATTGAGCTTGATTATTCAACTCATTTCGATGTTTGACACTTACACAAAATTAACTAAATAAATCGTTTTAATTTTACTCTTAATTTGATTTGCTATTCGTCAATGAAGTTATTTATGTTTACGATATTGTTATGGATCGAAAGGTGTCTATTTTTTAGAAGGTGGAATCGACCATCGACATTAGTTTTTAATGATGCTAAATCTTTATATGAAATAAATTGATAAAAGATTTATAGTTGTATCATTAGAATTAACAAAATTTTAAATTTATTTATATATTTATCTTTATTTAATGTTATTTTATTTAAAAATTTGAATCTAATCAACCTATCATATAGACTTTTATGTAACCACTTTTATGGTTAATTTTCGAAGCCGTTCTACAATAATTAAATATTATTATTTATAATATAATATTATTATTTAAAAGTAGGTGGAATCTAACGGATAAAATATTAATATTAATAATTAATAATTAATTAATACTATTATAAAAGTTGGTAGACTAAAAACTGTTTTAAAATTTATAATATATAATATTATTAAATGTTCGATCAATCTCACATTTAATGATCGAATCTAACGGATAGGATGTAGAGTTGAAAGTAAAGAATCAGCTAGTAGGGCCAGCTCCGCCGAGGCTCAGCCCCAGCCACACTCTAGAACCAGTCAGGATTAGTTGGTTGTATAATGAATAAGCAATATTATATTGCCCCAAGTTATTTATGTAATTATGATAACCTCGGAGTTCGTCTGACATGGT
Source organism: Utricularia reniformis (assembly GCA_009725065.1). Taxonomy (NCBI): domain Eukaryota; kingdom Viridiplantae; phylum Streptophyta; class Magnoliopsida; order Lamiales; family Lentibulariaceae; genus Utricularia; species Utricularia reniformis. The sequence goes on along the minus strand of RWGZ01000753.1, from coordinate 129,346 downwards.
TTAAGGATATTTTTTATTTTATATTATATTTATTGAGCAATTTGATTTCGGAGTAGTTTCATAATTTGGGTATGTCAGGCCCCCGTATGAGGATTCTAATGGTGTTTTGAGATGTTTCGGATGATTTCGGTCATAAGTGATGCTAGTGGTATTTTTGTAATTTGACAATCGGAAAGCTCGTTGGCGACCTTAAGCGATAATTTTGGCTACCTCCTAAGGGTTTGGAAACTATTAACTGGTGAAGAGTATTCTCGTGTATTTTCTCGTCATTACGTGTTATTAATGTTCGGACGGAGTGCATTTTCAAAGTTCCGGGACGCTGTGACACTTATTCCTATTTCATTGGATATTTTCTAAATAAATTAGACTAATTTGATTAAAATTGGGCTTTTGGACCTTAAATTGATATATTCGGCCAAGTTTTCTTATAAATACAAGACACTATGTCCCAGAAAAGGGTTCAGACCCTTGGTATGTTTCCCAAAGCTCCCGTTTCCGTGAGATAAAGCCCCAGTCGCGACTTTTTGTCATAAATTCGCGAGAGCTTGTTATTTTCCTAGGAGTCGCGACACTTTGATCCCTCACTCGCGATATTGTGCCCAATCCACGACATTTCGCATATACCTACGACATTTCGTATGTAGCCGCGCAAACTTGACTCACCACTCGTGACATTGTGCACGTGGTCGCGACATTGTGTCGAGAAGTCGCGACCAGCACCCCATCCGTGAGATTGTGCATGAATTCGCGATATTTTGCATGGACTCGTGACATTGTGGCGAAAAGTCACGAGTCCCCTCATTTCGGGCGCGGCGGAATGAATTTGATCGTTTCTCATACCGTTTTCATTCGGATGATCATTATCCATTGATTGTACTTGTAATAAATGTTTATTATAGTAGAAACCAATGTAGAGCTATGTTCTCCCGAGAACGTAAACTCACACATTATGTGTATAATATCGTATATGACTCATGTCCCTACAACAATTAAATTACGAATAATTAAAAAATTAATTGATATAAGAATAAATACAGACCGTACACATCAAATTATGGATGGACACTTTTCGAGAATTGACTCTACAAATCCTCCGTTGTTTTCTCAGAATGGTGGGTACCCAGATCGCTTTCAGCATGCCTTTTTTGCAAGTGAACGTTCTCTCCGTTTTACTGCTGATTTTGACGTTGGGTGCGGCTACCGTGGTCGGCGTAAACTATACTAGAGATGACTTCCCGCCGGGATTCGTTTTTGGGTCTGGGATTTCAGCCTTTCAGGTTGCTTTTCTACTTGTTCTTCTCTGTTAATATTATGCTACCTGAAATGAACAACTTATGGGATTTATCGCATTTATTAAGTACGAAGGAGCAGCATTCGATTACGGCCGGACTCCAAGCAACTGGGATACCTTCGTTCGTAGATCAGGTTTCAAGTTTCTTCAATATTTTCTTCCCTTTATTTGTAGTAATATCGAGCTATGGTGAGAGCAAGCATATATTCTGTATCGATAATTAGTCCCGTGATCTTGAATATTGTCAGGTAGCCCCCAGAATGGGGATGTTGCATGCGATGGATACCACAAGTTCAAAGTAAAGCATTTTTTTCATGAATCTAAGTTACATTTGTTCGTATTAAAGAATATTTGGTACAGGAAGATATAGATCTGATATCTGATATGGGATTAGAGGCTTTCAGATTCTCAATATCTTGGTCAAGATTGATACCAAGTATAATAATTTCTCTTCATTCCAAATCTGCAAAAGAAATAGGATTATGTGATGATATTCTTCTTAACTCTTTAGATGGCAGAGGATTCGTGAATCCATTGGGGTTGCAATATTACAATGCATTCATTGATCAACTTATAAGTCATGGTAATTAGTAATACTTTCCTGTTTCTATTAACTGAGACATTTATCAACATTAACATTTACACCACACAGGCATTGAGCCTCATGTTACATTAGTTCACTTTGATCTGCCTCAAGTGCTTGATGATGAGTACGGGGGATGGCTTGATCGTAGGATCGTGTATGTTTTTTTGCTATATTAATTTTAAATGATCTTGTTGTCTTACATTGTTAGTGTATGGAATCCCAGGGATGATTTCACTGCTTACTCTGAAGTATGCTTTGAGGAATTCGGAGATAGAGTTAAGCATTGGACGACTATCAACGAGGCTAATGCAGTCGCTTACGGAGGTTATAGTGATCAACTCGTACCTCCTGGACGTTGTTCACCATCTCTTGGATTCGGTTGTGTGGGTAATTCATCATTAGAACCATACATTGTTGGGCACAATATCTTGTTAGCACATTCAGCCACTTGGAGATTGTACAAGGAAAAGTACGAGGTTTGATCCTCTCGATTTTTTATCATTCTGTTTCGAACATACGAACGAGGTGGCTTTTTCGCAGGCTACTCAAAAAGGTCAAGTGGGATTCAACATCGTGACATATGGAGTACACCCTATGACTGATACACAACAAGATATACAAGCTTCACAAAGGGCTATGGATTTTCTCAATACCTGGTAATATACACTACTTATTTGTTTCATCATTTTTTTACTACTAAGTGTTGAAATTGTACAGGCTCATAAATCCCTTAGTATTTGGGACATACCCTGAGACAATGAAACAAATGGCGAAAGGACGAATTCCGATAATCTCCAATCACGAATCAGAGCAAATTAAAGGCTCATTTGACTTTGTAGGATTGAACCACTATACATCACATCAGATAAAGGATTGTCCACATGTTTACAGTTCTGAAAAATGGACATTTAATGATGATATTGCTATAATTGCTTCAGGTTTGTTTTTTTATTAATGTATATCGAAAATCGGTAGTTTTAGTTGTGTTTTTTGTTATTGCAGGTTATGCTCCTGGACAAATACCCATGTCCGGATATCCTATAATTCCTTCGGGTTTTCGTTCGTTACTTGAGTACATAAAGGAATTGTATGGAAATCCTCCAATCTACATCCATGAAAATGGTTCTTTTCTCCTTCTGATTCCTCTTTTAACTGTAGAAAACTTAGTTTGCTTTGATGATAAATTACTTACAGGCCAGTATACTCGAAGGACTCGAGATTTGAACGATATTTCAAGGGTGGAGTATTTAGATGCTTACATTGGAGCCATGCTTGATGCAATAAGGTAAAAACAAGCCATTTTTGTATACTATTTTCATATGTTTCAATGGTGTTATTTTCCCTTGAAGAAATGGATCAAACATCAAAGGGTATATGACTTGGACTGCTTTCGATTGTTTTGAGTTGTTCGGTGGCTACGAATCGGCTTACGGGTTTTATTATGTGGATTTGGATGATGGAAGCCTTAAGAGACATCAAAAATACTCTAGTAAATGGTTTTCCGAGTTCTTAAGGTCTTCTTCTACAATTACACAAGTTGCTGAAAAAGGAAAAACTGAACCATTTTGAATGTTTTGCTTCTAATTTTTATCTTACATGCAAGTGCAACTACATGTTTTGACACTACATGCATCTTTGTTTGACCGAGTCAGATTATTCGATTCGATGCTTGACACTTGACACAAAATTACATCGCTCTAATTTCGCCATTTATGCGATTTATGTTTACAATGTTGTTATGGATAGAAAGATGCATGTTTTTAGGATAAGGTGGCACCTAATCTCAATTATTCTAAATCTTTGTGGAATAAACTGAGAGCACATTCGTAGTTATAGAATTAGAGTTTATGCAATTCTCACTAAATTTTGACATTTATTAATGTATTTTATTTTTTTAATATTATTTTATTTAAAAAATTCGAGTCTATTGAATAAGTATGACTAGTATGTGTTGAGGGAAACCGAGTAACGGAAAAATGAAAAATCGTTGTTTTGAGTTATAATGAATGTCAACAAATTCATTAGAACTCAAGCATTGGAGAGGGAAACCGAGTAACGGAATGTTATGAGTTCTGGTACGTAGACTAAATAACTCTTTAGGTTATTTTCGGCATATTGAACTCACAAAATAGCTCTCATGGTTTTACTTTTTCGTAATATTAATCAATTTCCTACTGAATCAACCATTCTATAACTTCCATGGTGAAAATCACTCTTTGATGTCTTATTCACATGGAATCAGAACTACTATTCTTAAGAAAAATATATTTTATTAATTTTCCACGAATTATCTAATTCAAAACGTATAATATTACTTAAATAGTAATCCATATTGTTATAGAAAAATAGGCCGAAGGATTTTCGGATAGTTTTGATAGGTATCGAATATATCACCATTGAAACTATTTGGACCAATCTACATGTGATTTCGAGTTTCTAAATTTTATTTCCTAGTTTTCGATTGGAAATTGTGGATTGTTGGTCCATTTGTAACGAAAATCGGTTGCACAAAAAACCAATCTTCGTGTCTAAAAAACCAAGTCAACAAATTGCTCGGAAATGGATTGTTGAAATGTCGTAGACATTATCGTTCCACTAAAGAAATAAACAATGTTGCATGATTTGTGGGGGACTTTCAATATACCTGGTACAGGGTGCGTGAATCTTCGTCGAGTGCGCCTAATCATGAAACATGCAGTACAATTGTATTTATTTTCTTTGTTATGATTATGTTTTCTCCAAAATATAAGCATTGTCCAAAAGTATGATACTATTATATATTTGAAATGCCACAAATAAAGTATGTTTTCTTATTTAATAAAAAATATTCGAATTGATAGATAGAGTAACTCAAATCTCTTTAAATGTCAAATTCACTTATCTTTGACATCTCAAATTTGAAGAAGAAGTAGATTAATAGTAATAAAAATATTATTGTTGTAAATTTAATTATTTATTTTATTTATAAATGTTTACTTAATATTTTAATATATATTTTATTTAATTATATTAATGCACCCTTAATGCACTATAATTAAAAATTACGCACCATTGCACCTCGCATATGCCCCATGCTAGAAAACTAGAAAGCACGATTCGTTCCGATTCGTGGTTTCCAGCACACCCTGGCGCACCCGGTGCGTGATGATTTGGGTGCGTAAAAGGTGCGATTGTGTATAAAAAAAATAATCCTTTCATCTTCCAATTTCTTATTTCCCTGCGAACCCTTTTTTTTCTTGTGTTGTAAATCCCTTTGTTGCCGACTCTGTCTTTTTCTCTAAGCGTTTGAGCTTACTGATTTCGCAGCTTCGTTTATAAGGAAGTTACAGCAATTTGTTCGGCGGGAGCCAGAGCTTGTTGTCTCTTAGTTATTTTGTCGCGTTCGGACTGAAAGTGAGTTTTTTGGTACCTTTGATGTTTATTTTCTGAGTATTTTTTTGCTTTTTTATCTTCCAACTTGCAAACTCAGGTATGTTACCCTCCCATTTGTATATTAACCAAAGTGAAACAAGTTTTTCATTTTTCTTCTTCATTTTCTCGTTTCTAAGTTCTAGGGTTTACTTTTCTCTTTCTCCATTTTTAGACAAATAACAAAATGAATAAATTATAGAATCTTCAATTTTCTTTTCATGTTTTTTCATTATTTGTTTACTTTGTTTACATTTCAGAATTAAATTTTTGTTGATGTCAAATATGGAAGATCAAGAACATGAGCATGATTTTATAGTCCCTGAAGATGATCCAAAATTTCCATTGTGGCAATTTATGTTGCGTCGTAGGAGAGAATCTGATTTAGGTGGGAATAGAGAAGTAATTTGCACTTTTTGTAAGAAAAAATTTACATCATCTTATTCTAGAGTTTGAGCTCATTTATTGAAAACTAGTAAACAAATAGGAGGATGTCCTAACATTGATTCCACTACACTTGATGAAATGAGAGAAATTGAAAATAGTGGAGCGACTTTAAGAGTAAAAAAATCAGGAGCAACATTTAGTCATTCTCAAATAGGATCAAGTAGTTACATGAATGTTGATACTGAGGTGTCGGGAGCTAAAAGAAAATGTCACCAAATGATAGACTCAATGCTAAAAAATCATGCACATGCGAAAGATACACTTGATGCAATAATTGCAAGAATGTTTTATTCGGCTAGGATTCCTTTCAATGTGACTCGTAATCCATATTATGTAGAAGCCTTTCAAGTTGCTGCTGCACAATTAATTCCAGGTTGTTTTAATTAAATTTATTGATATATTTTTTTTCTAATTCTATTATGTTACTCATGAGTAATATTTGTTCTTTTATAGGGTACAAACCACCTGAATACAATGTTCTTAGGACTAAATTATTGAAAAATGAGAAATCTAGAATTGAAAACATTTTACATGTTTTTCAAAAGACTTGGGAGACTAAATTTGTGACATTGGTTAGTGATGGGTGGACAGATCCTCAAAAACGACCTTTGATAAATTTTTTAGCTGTGAATGAATGTAGAATACAATTTTTACAAGCGATTAACTGTGAATCTGAGTTCAAAGATGCTTCGTTTATTGCTTCTCTAATGGATAAAACCATCAACCAAGTTGGAGTATCAAATGTTGTGCAAATCATAACTGATAATGCCAGTGTTTGTAAAACCGCGGGAGAAATTGTAGAGACAAAATATCCTAAGGTATTTAAGTGTACATACTTAAAGTAATTATTTACTTGTTTATATATTATGCAAAATTGATTTGTTTTTATAACATTCTTTAGATTTTTTGGACTCCATGCATGATGCATACACTAAACTTGCTTTGTAAAGATATTTTTTCACCGAGACCAAATACCGAGGCTTACACACTTTGTCGTTGGATTATAGACACTACAGATAAGATGACAAAAATAAAGCATTTCATCACTAGTCATCAAAGAATGTTTGCTTTATTTAAAAAGTTTTCTAAATTGAAACTTTTGACGGTTGCTGAGACACGTTTTGCTTCAATAATTATTATGATGAGACGATTCAAAGTAGTTAAACAAGAGTTAAAGTCTATGGTTGTTAGTGATGAATGGATTAATCAACGTGGATGTCGAAATGATGAAACTCAGAAAGCTAGAGACTTTGGTGATATGGTTTTAGATAGACATTTATGGGATTCGGTTGATAATGTGCTTGCTTTCACTGCTCCTATTTATTCTATGCTCAGAATTTGTGATACCGATAAACCAAGTCTTCACTTGATTTACACTATGTGGAATTCTGTTTTGCAAAAGGTCAAAAAAGCGATATATACTTTTGAAAATAAGAATGTTGATGACGAAAGTCCTTTTTGGAATGTTGTATGCGAAAGGTTAAAATTTAGGATGGAACAAAGTTTGACTCCTTTGCATTCTTTGGCTCATATACTAAACCCNGATCATAATAACTAATGAAATAATATTTTTGTTAAATATTATGGTCTACAATATTTGGCATCGATCGTATCAATGGACCAATATGAAAACATTATTTAAAAGTTGGTTTAAGATAACGGATAAAATATTAATATTAATAATAATAATATTATTACAAAAGTTGGTAGACATAAAAGTGTGTTTTATTATATTATTATTGAGATTTTTAGATTTATAAAGTATAATATTATTAAAAGTTCAATCGACGTAAATTTAAAAAGATCGAATCTAACGGATAGAATGTTAAGATGAAGGTAAACAATCACGTGGTGTAGGAGGTTATAAATGATTTGGTTACATTTATAAACTTTTATCGGTGTTATAGGGGGCCTCTTTTGGGTCTATCATTAAAATATTAAATCATTATTTTGTAACTCTCGATATTGTGTTATAGTGTTAGCTCCTCAATTTTTATGGGGTTGTCCTGAGTTTAATGACAGACCCAAAAGAAACAAGAGATCCAAACCTATAACACGATACATGAGTTATTGAATGAAACACTAATACCACACAACACTTTATGTATCGAATTGGTATACAACACTATAACCTGATATCACATGTATTTCATATATCGTTCGATATGAAAATATATGTTCGATTCGTGGCATATGAACAATATATCGTTGTATACCCGACATTTTACGTGGCTACCGATATAATATTTATCAATATATTCATATCATAATTTAATTTATTTTAACAAATTCTTAAGAATGTTATTAAATGAATTTAATCGATTAATTCATTTAATTATTTTTTATATTTTGAAATTTATTTGATATTTATATATATAATTAGTTTGTTATTATATAAAATTTGAAGAATAATAAATTAAAATAAAATCTAACATTTTTCATACCGGCGAAAATCGGGTGGCATCGGTATTCCGATCGTTACCGTCTGATATCGGATTTTCGGGTCGTAACTCGGATTTTTCCGAGTCAACTTGGAAAAATTAAAAATTATATATTTATTTTTAACATTTTAAATATTTAAAAAACACAAAAACAGTTTAAAACATAACCTTTGAAAAATGGTTAGCTCAGTTTTAGAACGTAGTCTATAATACATTTTTTGCATATAATGAACGAATGACAAATTTGATAATCAAAATTTCGAGTTTTGGCAAATTTGGTTTTAAAATTGGTACATTTTGACAAAACCAGTCTTTAAAGTTTTAAAATGGCAAAATCAGTCCCCAAACTATTTTTTTGGCAAAACCAGTCTTCAAAGTTTTGTGTGTGTCGCATAATTGATCCTCAAAGTAACATTGGACAAATTTGGTTCTCAAAGTTTCAGGATTTTGGCAAATTTAGTCCATAATGGCATTAATGGTCTATAAAGTTTACATAATTCGGTAGATTTGGTCCCCAACAAAATAAATTGGTATTTTTGAAGACCTCTATATATGCATATGATTTTCACGATACCAAAATTGATGAAAGTATATACGGATACATATGAAAATTGATTTTTGAACACGAACAATACGAAATTGATGTTCCTGAAATTGACTTTTTCAATAAGACTGAAAGTTATATGCGATTTGTAATTTTCGATCGAGCATAATACAACGATATACATTTGTTTTCCGAATGCCAACACTTGAAGTTTATTAATGTTCGATGGGATATAGTTGTCGAAATTTCGATATAATTGTTTCTCGAAATTTATTTTGATGATTTTTGACAATTTATATTTGAACGAAAACGTTTCAATACTGTTCAAAATATTGGTTTCGCTCCATTTTTTTAGTAACGGGCACATGTTCGGAATTCCATTCTTGTCCAGTATGATTATTATGGATGATATACCCATACAAAAAATTTCTTTAGGAAAAAAATTGAAAATAAATTAATTTTAAAATTTTCAAGTCGGTTGCGAAAAAACCCGGTGTTGACGTTACTAATTTATATTTTTTAAATGAGTAGTTTTTTAAAAAAATTAAATAATTTTTAAATTTTTTTGGGTCGAACCCTTTCCAGTTAATGGTAAAACTAACACCGTTAGATTAATTAGGGACCAATTTTGCCCAATTTTTGAAACTTCGGGAACTAGATTTGTTAGTATGTGTAAACTTTGGGAACTGATTTTGTCACTGCACCATACACCGTCCAACAAAATGGGGTGAGTGAACGAAGAAACATGACTATTATGGACATGGCGAGATGCTTGATGTTTGAAAAAAATATACCTCTTAGATTATGGGGAGAAGCTGTAAATACGGCAGTGTATCTACTCAACCGATTGCCTACAAAGAGAACATAAGAATTAAAAACACCATTCGAGCTATGGACTGACCGAATTCCAAATGTACAACAAATAAGAATTTTCAGAAGTGTATGATATATACATATTCCCAAAGAAAAAAACTAAATTGGACAAAAAAGCTAAGATTAGAGTACTCATGGGATAGAGCGATACCACCAAAGGCTACATAATATTTGACACAGAACTAGGCAGAATAATTATAAGTAGAAATGCAGTGTTTGATGAAGGAAAAAAATGGATATGGAATGATCAATCTGGTGAACACATTACAACAAGCTCAAAGTATTCATCAACATTATCAAACATATTTCCAAATACACAAACAGAAACAACTCAAAGCAGTGAAGAGAAAAGTATACATGTTGTTACCGATATACACCAAGAATCTCTTAACAATGAAGAACAACATATTCAGCAAATTGGTAGTGAATCAATGACAAGTTTCAGAATCTCTGATCAACATAAAGAAGGAAGTTTAGCGGCCGAAAATTGTGAAAGAGAAAGTTTACTGACCAAAGATATTCCTACTCATACAGAAATATTCCCAGAACTACTCTCAAATGAAGAAATCAACATCCATCAAATGGACAATGAAGCTATGACAAATTTCGAAAGTCATGAATTCAACAAAGGAGGAAATTCAGTCATTGAAAACAGCAAAAACGAAAATTCAGTGGATAAAGATCAAATAAATACAAGTGAATTCAGTCCTCACGAGCATCATGAATGTCAAATAAGCACTTGTGACTCTACTTTACATTCTGAAAAATCGAAAAATATACTCAACTCATGAGATAGAAGGAAATGCATCAACAAATTATTCAACTCATGATATACTCACATAAATCATTGAGCAAACCCCCTCAGAAAATGTTCAAATCTCAGATCAGCAAAACCCAGGAAATAAAGGTAAGAGAGAGCATGAACTTTCGGAAAAAAAATTTAAATCGCTTAAAGAAATATATGACAGATGCTTATCAGTTAAAGAACCTAATACACTTACACATACTCTACAACACTCAGGATAGCATCAGGCTATAGTTGATGAATTAAAAATGATCGAAAAAAATCACACATGGAGCTTAGTTAATCTGCCCAAAGAAAGGAAAGCAATCGGTGTCAAATAGATTTTCAGAATCAAACTTAACTCTGATGGTACAGTTAACAAATTAAAAGCAAGATTAATCGCTAAGGGATATTCACAAAGGGAATGAATTGACTTTACAGAAACTTTTGCACCAGTGGCAAGACTAGATACAATCAAACTATTATTGGCTCTAGCAGCATGTGAGAATTGGAGAATAATCCATCTTGATGTAAAATCAGTCTTTCTAAACGGTGATCTGCATGAAGAAATCTATATCAAACAGCCACCGGGATTTGAAACAAAAGGAGAAAAAGAAAAAGTTTACATGCTACACAAAGTATTATATGGCTTAAAGCAATCACCTAGAGAATGGTACATCAAAATAAACATGTTCTTTCAAGATCAGGGATTCACAAGAAGCAAGAATGACACAACTCTTTACATTCCAGACAAAGAAAACGAAGGAAAAGTAATCATATCTTTATATGTTGACGATATTCTGATCACTGGACAACCTGAAGGTCTGTTAAACTTGACAAAAGCCAATCTGATGAAAAAATTTGAAATGACAGATCTAGGAGACATGAGATACTTTCTCGGAATGGAAATAAAGCAGAAAAAAGATTATATATTATTGGCTCAGACTAAGTATTCAACGGATCTCATCAGAAGATACAAATTAGACAAAGGAAAGCGCACATCTATTTCAATATCTCCAGATGCCAAACCAGTCTCTATAAATGCGGATTTAAAGAAAAATATATCCAATCCAAATAATACTATTGAAGAAAAGACATATAGAACTATAATAGGGTCCCTCATGTACCTATCGGCCACTAGACCAAATATCTCGTTTGTTGTTGGACTCTTATCCAGATTCATGTACAAACCACATCAAAATCACTTCGATGCTGCAGTAAAAATACTTAAATACATTAGAAGCACTTTACACTTCGGACTATACTTTAAAAAATGTACTAACATTTTCCTTGAGTGTTATGTAGACAGTGATTTTGCAGGTGATTGTGATGACTTCAAATCAACGATGGGGGTACGTGTTTCTACTAGGAGGCATTGCCTTCGCCTGGAATAGCAAAAAACAGGAAATAATAGCACAATCATCGACTGAAGCGGAGTACATGGCAGGGGCAACAGCTTCAAATAATGCAGTTTGGCTGAAAAAAATTCTCACTGACCTCAAGATATCAATTCCAACTCCGATGAAATTAAAGATCGACAACAAATCTGCAATCTGCATGGCAAAAAATCCCACATTGTTTGGAAGAAGCAAGCACATAAACATCAAATATCATGTATTACAAGATTATGTGCAAGCCGGAATTGTTGAACTAGAACACGCACCATCTGAAGACCAAGCCGCCGACATTCTAACGAAGTTTCCTCATCCGAGGCAGTTTTGTTATCTTCATCAGATTCTTGGACTAATAGAAGATCCCGCAAGCCTCAATACTGAACCTTCAAATCTCCATACTGTCGAAACTACAAAATTAACTCATCAGGGAGGTATGTTGAACACATATGATGAATTAATTCTGATTCACCTGGTCAAACCTACTGAATGGGATGAGGCGGTTCTGGAGGTCTTCGATTTGAACGTGGATGAAGGTTAATCCAAACTTAGGAAAAGACAAAGCAACAAATGGGCATGCCCATTAACTAATACAACTACACAAGCCTTGGAAGAGCCCAATACGAGCCCAATATTCAAGCCCAAAGACATCTCAAATATCGATACTTCACAACAGTCATCTTGACTCCTCACTTATCCATCTCAACGCTATATTTCTGATTTCTCTAAATGACTCAAAAACTTGTAATGTCATATATACTTTTGTGATCTATAACACACTTTCATTCAAGATTCAAACAAGCTCCTCAAAGCTCTAAACTCAAATAAATCAGGCAACTCAATTGACTACAAATCTGCTTTCATTCTCTTCTTCTTAACTTTTTAGATGGCAGAGGATCTGTGAATCCATTGGGGTTGCAATATTACAATGCATTCATTGATCAACTTATAAGTCATGGTAATTGGTAGTAATTTTCTGTTTATATTAACTGAGAGATTTATCAACATTAACATTTACACCACACAGGCATTGAGCCTCATGTTACATTATTTCACTTTGATCTGCCTCAAGTGCTTGATGATGAGTACGGGGGATGGCTTGATCGTAGGATCGTGTATGTTTTTTGCTTTATTAATTTTAAATGATCTTGTTGTCTTACATTGTTAGTGTATGGAATCCCAAGGATGATTTCACTGCTTACTCTGAAGTATGCTTCGAGGAATTCGGAGATAGAGTTAAGCATTGGACGACTATCAACGAGGCTAATGCAGTCACTTACGGAAGTTATAGTGAACAAGTCTCTCCTCCTGGTCGCTGTTCTCCATCCCTTGGATTCAGTTGTGTCGGTAATTCATCGTTGGAACCATACATTGTTGGGCACAATATCTTATTAGCACATTCAGCCAGTTGGAGATTGTACAAGGAAAAGTACGAGGTTTGATCCTCTCGATCTTTTATCTGTTTCGAACATACGAACGAGGTGGTTTTTTCGCAGGCTACTCAAAAAGGTCAAGTGGGATTTAGCATCTTGACATTTGGAACATATCCTTTTACTGATACACAAGAAGATATTGCAGCTTCACAAAGGGCTATGGATTCTCTCAATTTCTGGTAAAATGCAACACTTATTTATTTGATTATTTGTTAACTACTATGAACTCTACAGGCTGCTCAATCCCTTAGTTTTTGGGACATACCCTGAGTCAATGAACCAAAGGGCAAAAGGAAGAATTCCGATTATTTCAAAGCACGAATCAGAGCAAATTAAAGGCTCATTTGACTTTGTAGGATCGAACCACTATACAACATTAATGATCAAGGATATTTCCCGTGTTTACGATCCTTAAAAATCGATTTATAGTGATGATATGAGTGCACTTTATCCCGGTGAGATATTGTTATTCATACATTTCGTTTGTTGCAGTTCCTGGTTTTGCTCCTGGCAAAATTCCCATGTATGGTTTTCCGATAATTTCTTCGGGTTTTGTTTCGTTACTTGAGTACATAAAGAAATTCTATGGAAATCCTCCTATCTACATTCAAGAAAATGGTTCTTTTCTCCTTTCTACATCTTCTTTACACTGCAGAAATCTTGCTTTTCTTTGATGATCAATTACTTACATTTCAATCGACTCGACGGACTCGAGATTTGAATGATATTTCAAGGGTGGAGTATTTAGATGCTTACATTGGAGCCATGCTTGATGCAATAAGGTAAACTTCACTCTTAAATTACAAGCCATTTTCATATGTTTCAAAGCTTTTATTTTCCTTTGAAGAAATGGATCAAACATCAAAAGGTATTTGACTTGGATCATTTTCGATTGTTTTGAGTTGTTCGGTGGCTACGAATCGGCTTTCGGGTTTTATTATGTTGATTTGGACGATGGAAGCCTTAAGAGACAGCACAAATATTCTAGTAAATAGTTTTCTGAGTTCTTGAGGTCTTCTTCTTCTACAATTACACAAGTTACTGAAAATGGAAAGTTTGCCAAAAACTGATCATATTTCTATCAATATTTTACAAGTGCACTTTTTGTACTGTATCCATGTTGAATTATTTGCTTATGATTTTAGAACAGTTTTACATATATGCCACTAATTATCGCATTTTCTTATGTCGAAATTTAAATTCGAGATTTTTAGATGAATGTAGCCTCAAATGCATTCATATGGGTTAGTTCGGGTTTGATAGCGTAAATAATTTGGGGTTTAGTTTAATTATATTGAGTTTTTTGAAGATTATCATTAAAATGTAATCGAATATGTTTGGGAGTTGTGTCATACATTTAAATGAGTATCTACATGAGAATAATTTGGCTTGGACGGAAGGCAGTTTTGGTCTCCAAAGTTTGAAATTTTTGGTAATTTTGGTTCTTAAACTTTCCAATTTTGATAAACCAGCCCCCAAAGTTTCATGTACGCAAAACCGGTCCCCAAAGTTTGCGAATTTTGGCAAAACCATTCCCCAAAGTTATGTGCGTGTGGCATAATTGGTCCCCAAAGTTGTAATTTGTGGCAAATTAGGTCCCCAGAAGAAAATTAATTTGAGGGCCGGTTTTGCCAAAATTCGCAAACTTGGGGACGTATTTTGCAAAAATACGCAACTTTGGGGATCAAAATTGTCAAATCATCAAAACTTTGGGGATTGTTTTTGCCACTCGAAACTTTGGGGACCAAAATTGTCAAATTATCCAAACTTTGGGGACCCAAGTCGTCATTTTATCAATTGGCTTACATGCAAATTTAGTATATATATTTTCATAATTTTAATAATTCTGATCACAAAATATGAAGATGATATATTTGGTTTCCATACTTAATAATTTTTGATAACATAAATGTCGAAAGTTTAATTTATCCATAAGTTCAATTTTGACATTTAAAATCATCTAAATAACATTTGGATACTAGTTTTGTCATTTTGGAAATTTCATAATTCAAATATTGATAATTGAGAGTACCAAATTTGCAAAAGTAAAAAAATGATTTTTTTAATTTTAATTCTCAATTTCAATTATTTGTTTTGATATTTTATACCTTTATAATTTACACATGTTATATAAGTTATTTTCATTTAATTTTTTATTAAAAATAATTTTTTATTTAAATAGTCCAATTTAAATTTATTCACGTGAAATTAATTGTTTTAAAACCAGACCGATTCAATCGATGAACTAGCCAATTAAAAGGTTTGTTTTTTTTTTAAAAAAAAAGGATGATTTTAAATTTTACTTTAAATTTTTAAACCTTCAAATGGTGTTATAAAATAAGGACTCATTAGTAAATACAAGTAAATGGATTGGTTCGAGTTAGATTGACCTAAACACATTACTATTTTTTTTAAAAATAAATATAATTAAAAATATATTGAAGATTTTGATTTAATATATTAAAGTATGAGTTTTGATCTAAAGTAAGAAATATTTTATTAAAAATATTTTTGTACAATAGAAACGGAAATGAATTAAATTTTAAATTGGAGGCAAATTTACTAAGCTAGTAACGGATAGGGTAATACAAGTTGGGCCGCTTTGCCCAGAACTGAAAGTATATTTAACAGTGGTTCAAAAAATCTCTCATTCCTTAGTTTCGCCGCCTTCTAGGGTTTATATCTACGGATCTTGGTCAGTAATCAACTCTGGTTTCAGGTTTGAAGGAAATTCCGGTCTGAGAATAACTTCGTCTGCTTCGTTATCGCTCTACTTTTCCTCAAACAGTTCGATGATGTGGTAAGTTAATTTCCTTTTCGTTTAATATTGATAAACTTCAATGCAATTCATGATTTTCTTGTTGCTGAGGTTATAGAATCACCGAACCCTAATTATTCTAATTAAAATTGTTTAAATCTGTATTTATTTTGATGAATTCGAGAATCGGAAATGCTACTAGTACTCCGAGAGAAGAATGAATCAATTCACACACTTACTCTTGAATCGCTGTAATCGGCATTAGCCATATTAGTCACTAAGAAGCTTTAACTGGCCGGTTGTCGTTTATCTACAGTCGGCATTTCCGCTTACCGAGCTTCACACAATTTTCACGTTTTACGTGTTTTGATTGATGCCTCTGATGAACCCTTTATTGCTTGAATAAATTAGTTATTAATTTATTGAAGAACAATAATGGGCCCGCGTATACTTGGCCACTTGAAGCCCAATAGATTTCAATTGAAAAAGCGTCCGAGTTCATTCTGCTGTATAAATTGAAATTAAATGGGTATAATTTACTTTTTAAATAACGTTATATCACGTTAAAAATAGTGTTAAATATCTGATCTATTCAAAAAATGAATATGGAAAAACTATGTATTTAATAATAATTTTTAAAAATAATGTTAAATTGAGTTATATTACGTTATAGTGTCATTTAGTCAGTGTAAAACTGAGTACTGATAGTATAGATAATTAATTAAACATATATTTCAGTAACTGTTCGTGACAAAAATATATTTAATACATTCTGCATTTCAGATCAAGCAAAAAAGTGGAAAAACTCGGTGTTTATTTGATGTAATAATCCTATAACTATTATTATAAAAATTAAAAACCAAAAAATAATTTATTTATTGTGTGCATCTTGTTTGTATGTTCGTATCAAAGTTGTTAATGGGTATTTTAGGTATTTCATTGAGGTCAACTCTTGTATTAAAATTATAGCAGCAACATTAATTTTTTTATATACAAAAATCAATGTCATTTATAATTAGGCCATTCTTCATTGCACCATTTCATAAAAATAATCAGGTCAATAACCAATGACATAATTTTATTTATTTTTTAATGCGAAATATTACTTACTCATTTAATTATTATTAGGTTCTGTGCTATGATTCAATGATTTTATTTATAAAGGGTATTGTAGTTATACCGGTTGGTGCCAATCGGTATTCACAAATACTTTGATTCTTGTCTTGTTAAGAAGCAAAAATCATATGATGTCTGGTTTTGGAGAGATCTTTTTGTCCGCTTTTCTTCCTGTATTGCTTCAACAGGTGATCCCTAGAGCTATTTCAGCACTTACAACTCATAAGAAAGTCAAGGAAGGTTTCAAGAAGTTATCTAAATTCTTGAATGAAATAAACGGATATCTTGAAGACGCCGAAGAGCAACAATATACAGAAATATCGGTTAAACTATGGTTGAAGGATCTAAGGGATGTTATCTATGACTTGGATGATATAGTCGATGAGATCAAAGCTCAAACTCTTATTATGCAATTTCATGAGAAGAGGCATCAAAAAAGATACTTGATATCAAAACTTATGTGTTCCTGCAGTGACTATACTCTTAAAGCCATTGTTTTCAATAAGAAAATGGTTCCAAAGATTGATGGCATCACAAGTAGGGTGCAAGAAATAGCTCGGCGTAGAGTTGAGTTGAATCTGAGTGTGAAAAACGGAGCTTTAGGTAACCGAAGACCACTTGCTACGGTATCTAGACCTAATCTTTTGCAAGAGGATCATGTCTTTGGAAGAGAACAAGAAAAGGAACAAATCATTGGAATGTTATGTGAGAGATATAAAAATGACTTTTTAGTCGTTTCTATAGTCGGAATGAGTGGTATTGGCAAGACAACTCTTGCCAAGGCGATTTACTATGATCCTATCATTGAAGAAAGCTTTCATGTTAAAGCTTTAGCTTATGTTTCTCAAGATTTCGACATTTTTACAGTTACTAGGAAAATTTATGAGGATATAACCAATAAAAAGGCTGACTCTGAGGATATGGATACTCTTCAAAAGAACCTGCTACAAGAATTGTCTAATAAGAGATTCCTTATTGTTTTGGATGATGTTTGGAATAGAAACTACATTGACTGGATGAATCTTATAAGCCCTTTGCGGGGTCGCCCTGGAAGCAGAATCGTTGTTACTACTCGAGATGAAGAAATTGCGAACATGGCTAGCTCAAATCTTGTGACTCCATATTATTTAAAGCTATTGAGTGATAAAAATTGCTTATTAGTGATGCTTCTACATGCTGGAATATCTCTAGATGAAAAACCAGAACTTGCAAATATTGGAAATCAGCTGGTGAAACGATGTAAAGGTTTGCCTTTAGCAGCTAAGATACTCGGCGGTGTATTACGCTCGAAAGAAGCTAGGGTAGAAAAATGGGAGAAGGTGTTGCAGAACAAGATATGGGATTTAGATGAAGAATATATTCTTCCCGTTTTACGATTAAGTTATTTTGATCTTTCGCCACATCTAAAACGACTGTTTGCTTATTGTGCAATATTCCCAAAAGATTACAAATTTCAAAAGGATCAGCTTGTGCTTTTGTGGATGGCAGAAGGATTTCTAGACCAACACAATGAAATTGAAGGAAAAAGTAAAGAAGAATGGGGAGTTGAATGCTTCGATGAGCTATTATCAAAATCCTTTTTTCAGTATTCAAGTAAAAGGGATTCAATTTTTGTGATGCATGATCTTATTATCGATTTTGCTCTATTCGTTTCTAAAGGGATATGTTACCATCTAGACAATGAACTTTCCCAGAAAGATATACCAGAGAAGATTCGTCACTGTTCGTTTATTCGTCAACAATACGAAACTTTTGATAAGTTTAATGATTTCGTCTCTAAGACAAAAGGGATTAGAACTTTGGTTTCAATGCCAATTGGTCCAACTCCACCTTTGCATCCTTATTCCTTCATTTCAAGTAAGATATTACATTATTTGCCTGATTTGCTATGTTTAAGAGTTTTATCGTTATGCGGCTATCACATTACCGAGCTTCCGAGTTCAGTTTGTGAGTTGATACACTTACGTTATCTCAATATATCCCAAACTTATATCGTTGAATTGCCGGATTCTTTGGGTGATCTTATTCTCCTTGAAACATTGATTATAATTGGATGTGATCACATAAGGAGATTGCCACGGTCATTGGGAAGTTTATCGAATTTACGCCATCTTGAAAACTCGAACACAGATGAACTAAATGATGTTCCTATCGAGATCGGGAAACTGAAACACCTACGGACATTTTCGAAAGTTTGTTTCTCGAAGAATGGAGGGTTTGGATTGAAAGAGCTGCATAATTTAAAGCTTTTACATGGTAAACTAACCTTGTTTAATTTGCAGAATGTTACTGAAATTGTTGAGGCATGTTTGAGTTCGAAAAAGAGCCTTCATAATTTAGAGCTTGTATGGATGAGAACTCAAGAAACTAATGAATACATTGAAGAAAAGGATGTTCCTGCAAGTTTTCTAGCTGTTCGTGCAATGGACCGCGTCCTAAATGAAGGCATTTTTCATTGCTCTCCGGAAGAAGAGACCATTGATGAAATCAAAGAAAAGGGAGTTCTTGAATGTTTACAACCTCATGAGAACTTGAGAGTATTGAAAATAATCGGCTTCGGAGGTTCGGAATTCTCTCATTGGATCGTTCATCAAATGTACACCAAACTTTCTTCGGTAACACTTGTAGATTGCTTGAAATGCATACATTTACCAGCTCTTGGATGCCTTCCAAACCTTGTAAACCTTGCAATATCAGGTATGGATGAAATAAGGAGCATTGGACAAGAGTTTTATGGGAATTTTACACGGATTCCATTTCCAAAGCTAGAGACTTTATCTTTAACGAAAATGCCGAATCTGATTAAGTTCGAAAAATACACTAGTTTCCCTAATCTTCAAGAGCTTGAATTTAGTCATTGTGAAAGATTAGACAATGTTTCTAAATTGGTAATCCCATCTTTGCTAAGGTTGAAGCTTGATACATGCAGTGGAATTCTATTACAAAGCTTCCATGGTCTTAACTCGTTAACCATTTTCGAAGCATCACGAATATCGGGTCTTCTCTACTTGCCTATTCAACTTGTGGATTCATTCTCATCACTGGAAACTTTACGTATTGAGCATTGCAATGATCTGCTATACTTATGGCATGAAGATATTACAATACACAGTTTAAGAAGCCTCAGTATAACTTCATGCCCTCTATTTCATTCCTTTGGAAATGGAATCTTTCAAATAAATTGCAATATTGAAGATCTTACATTATCTTCATGCCCTTCTCTTGTTGTGCTTCCAAATGAATTTGCCCGACTCGGTTCAATTCGAGAACTCCGTATCATTGATTGCGAAGGATTTGCAAGTTTCCCGGATAATCAAATTCCTCCGAATCTCAGAATTCTTTGTTTAGAAAGATGCAAAGCCTTACAGTCTTTACCAAGCAACATATCTGGTGTAGAAAGATTAGAGATTGTATCAATGAACTCTTCACAAATATTGGAACTCTCAAATACCCTCAAAACACTTGAAATAAGGAACTGCTTCAATCTAGATCTCGTTCCAGATACTCGAACGTCTCTCGAAAATTTCACATTGATTGGGAATTTGAAGAACTGGAAATCTCTCTTCAATCATTTCTCTACATTTGATCACATTGTTGATTTAAATCTATACAGATGTGGTACTATAGAACATATATGTATCATACCTCGGAGTCTCGTATCACTTTCTATTTACGAATGTGAGTCTCTCAAGTCTTTACCACATGACATTTCATCGATGACGAAATGTACATCGTTTCGGATGGAGGAATGCTTTCATCTAGACGAGTTTCCATGCTTTAACTTTCCTCCAAATTTATCACATCTTACAGTATGGAATTGTAGGATATTGAAACCACTAATGGATTGGAACTTGGTGAGTCTCTACAAACTCAAGGAGTTTCATATTTGTGGAGGTTTTCAAGGACTCAAACAACTGAATGAAAAAGGAGATATATTTCCACGTTGTCTGAATAAACTACATGTTGCAGTATTGCCTAATCTGATTTCACTTGGAAATGCTTTGGATAATGTAGTTTCACTTCGGTTCTTAACGATCTCGAAATGTGACAATTTCAATATCTTACCGAATGTAAGAATACTTGAGAACTTGTGGTCTATAGAGATACAAAGTAGATCGGATTTCAAAGGTAGAGTTGATTACTTGAGAAAAAATATTGGGATTCCTCGTGTGGAGATACATGAAGTTGGACAATATCAATTCACTACCTCTAACATTACTTATGAAAGTTGATAGATTATGTTTATGAATACATTTGTTCAAGTCTTTTAAACGTGTGTCATGCTATTCGAGAATATATTTCATGCATATTTCTATATGGATGTAAACTACTCACTTTTTAGTTCAAGTTGAAGAAGATAGTACATAAGATCAAGCCAGCCTTGTTATAGCAAAGTATTCATGTTGGTTTATCTTATTCAATCCTCTAGTTGAACATGAAAATGGATTACTAGGCATCTCTTGCTTCCAATAGGGATAGCCATTAGTTGGTCTAGACCAATGTTTTTATACATGTTCGGAGTTTCGTACCGATATATCGCTCGATATAAAAAAAAAAAAATTTTATTTTTTTCTAGGTTGACCCGGGAAAACATGGGTTTTGGCCTGGATACCCGGTACCGGTCAAACTATCGATGTCACCGGGTATTTTGCGTACGGGTCGGTATAAAAACATGGATCTGACTCGTGGTTATGTTGCGGGTTTGGATACTGAGTGTCTCATGGATTTATGTTGGGTTTGGGTTTATTTTAGTATATAAATAATAATATTTACTATATACCGAATTCACCGAATATTGAAAGATTGAATAATTGGAGCTTTTTGACGACACTAAACCCTAGTCCATCAAGTGATTGAAGAGTGTAATACCCATCAGTCACAAAGTTGGGGTTGTGGATATTACCATTTACCATTACACAATACTACAATACAACAGTCTTTGTGCACCCTTTTACCTGCTGCCAGACCCTGCACTGTTTTTCCTTGTCAGAGTCAAAACCCCATTCCCCTTGCTCCATTCTTAAACCAATAACAATATCAATAAAATATTATCCCACCTCAATTGTGAATAACTCTAATTTATAAAGAGTTTTTTCAATATGATTCACTTCTTTTATAAATTTCTATATAAAAATTCAAGATTCAATTAACCGAAATAATGTCAATGTATAAAAAAACGAATCATATTGAAAAGATTAGACCACTCATGATTACACGCCCATTATAAACTATAATTATTGTAGTTCCACAATATGCGTAGAATAATATTTCAACGCCTCTTAACCGTTAACAAACAAACTAACTGTCTAGAGGGATTTTCTACAATAATCAACGGAGAAACTAGTAGTAATGCAACAGTGCAGAGGCAGAGCAGGCGCCAGCCTTTGCTTTTGCTTTACGTCTTTGTAGATGTATGGGCCCTGCCCCCTTTATCCTGTCACATTGAAATACTTGCTGCCTCCAGCGGGATTTTACATTTTCAAACACCAAATCCATTACAAAACCCAATCATTACATTAAACAAATTGTCCAAACTCAATACGTCCACAATTACCTTACTTGACCAAAATATTAGTCCAACAAATGTACTATGAAAGTAATGCTGACACGTGATTTCAAACTTTATTTGAAATTAACAACATGATTCCCATACGAGAACTAGAGCCATGTGTTGTTCGGGCATGTGCAGGCGTCATGTGTTCGGGCATAAGCAAGCTTCAAATTTCACTGATGCATGAGCCATAATCAAAGAATTTATTAATAGTAATGGTTTAAAAAGGGCACGTACCTGAGTGTGAGATGATGAAGGGTCTGTGTGAATATTTATAATTGATGCTCACATGTACTAAGAAGGCCTCAGTGGAGAATATTCATTCACTGTCCAAACACAACCAGGGAAATCAGCCCTTCGTCCCGAGACAGTGCGGTAAACGTAAAGTTTCTCTACGGAGCAGTCATCAGGTCGAGAATCCGGTGGCCCTCTCTCGTCAATGACTTCAACATTAAGCCTAGGCATCTTGTGACCAAGGAGTTTGCATGCTCCAAAGCTAATAGGGCAATTGGACATCCAAAGGGATCGCATTGTCTCGAGCTTTGCAGCATTGGCTAATAGAGCTTTGTCACCAAACGGGCAGTCCCTGATCTCTAATTTCCTAAGGCTTTCACAACCAGATAATACGTGGTGGAGGCCTAAGTCACTATCCCCAGCAAACGCTATTGATAGCATCTCCAACTTTTTGGCATGTGTGCCGATGTATTTGAAACACCGATCGGTTAAGAGGCCGGAGAGAGAAAGTCGCCGTAGTTCTTTACAATTCTGAACGATCGCTCCAAAACCAGCATCGAGAGGTTCAAGGGTCAAGTAATCAGGCACTCGGGGTTCCAGAATGCATAGCCGAAATCGAATCATATTCGGGCGATTCCTTGAGATAGTAACTAGTGCGGCATTGGACATCTGGCGGCAGAAATAAAGAACAGATTGAAGTTTAGTGCAGCCGAATGATACAGAAACAAGCCCCTTTTCTGTCAATGACACGTTCGGCTCAGCTAGAAACGGATCTGAAGGAAAAACTCGAAGCTCTTGCAAGTTTGTACAAGAAGCAGCTAGTGCTTCAAGACCACTGTCCTCAATGTGATCCAATACCTGTGGAACAACAAGTATTTTGTAACTTTAGCGGGAGAATTAGAGTAAAGGACTACTGCAGTATATGTAATATCGCATCATGCTCGGAATAAACAAGAAAAGACCGAAGAATCATACCAATAGTTTCTGTAAATTAGGACAATTGGTGACAAGCTTGATTAAATCTGGACTCTGAATTGTAGCATAGCTTAAGTTCAAAGAAGTAATTCCAGGGCATACAGAGTAAACGGCAGGAAGATAGGCAGGAGCCACGTCTGAAAAACCCGATAACCCCTTGAGTTGCTTACATGTTGAGAAAGCAGAAGATAAGTTTGTAAAAGTATCATTTCGAATTTCAGATGAATATGAGCCAACTCCAAGTTCAAGCAAATGTGGGGCACGGCGAATCAAGTTAGGGAGCCTCTCTAAAGGTACAGCGCGATTCAACTTCAGAATTCTCAGGTTTGGGGACCGCAATACAAGGCGCTCCAAAGCATAGAAACTCACCTCTGAACCTAAGCAAGATATGTTGAGTGACACTAGTGAAGTATAAGAATCAGGGAAATGACTAAGCCAATGTCCACTGAAATCTTCCACATCGTTCTCTCTCAAATCAAGTTCTCTGAGATGCCTGTAATGACCATTGCCCATTACAAATTAAAGACTTCTATAAAGAAATAAACTTTAAAAATAATTAAAAAAGAAGCTGAACTGGTTGTACAACAAAGAAGTGAGGAATTATCCATGTTTTCAAGACAAATATAGGATACAATTCACTTCGTTTTTACTCGCCGGGTCAAACCAGAAGCAAATCAGACATTTCACATGAAGCGCCATAAATACTATGGGAATTCCGTACATTTCAAAAAAAATTACTTTCTATTTTCACAAAAACCAAGTCCACAATTCACGCTGAAGTTCATACTTTCAAACGGAAATAAAATGGCACAATAAGCTATAGAAGTTTACAAAACTAAACCTGCAATTAGCCGCTAAAGAAGCAAGGCCATCCGTTGTGAAACCCTCGCAAGAAGTGAGAACCAAAACTTTAAAATTCTTAAAAGCCTTTGAAATTAGATCCAAACACTCATCGCTAACCACCATACGCTTGAGCTTGATCTCCTCAAGCAACGGATAAGCCTCTGACATTGCTACAATCCATGGGTACACGTAAGCACCCCATCCTTCCGGCACTAGGTTAAAATCCGCAAAATGAGGTTTTCCTTTCATTTCTACCGCCCTAACTTCCGGAAACCTCCGGATCAGGATCTCCGGCGAAACCGCGTAACAGTTACCTATAAAAATACGA
Organism: Utricularia reniformis; assembly: GCA_009725065.1. Classification (NCBI taxonomy): domain Eukaryota; kingdom Viridiplantae; phylum Streptophyta; class Magnoliopsida; order Lamiales; family Lentibulariaceae; genus Utricularia; species Utricularia reniformis. The sequence continues at coordinate 104,343 of RWGZ01000753.1, read as the reverse complement.
CGACGTGACCACCGCTCAGTTTCATACCACGATTTACACACCAAAGAAACAGCATTCCGGTCCTTGTCGCAACACAAGAAAGAAAACACATGTTCCAGAACTTCCTCTGGAAACGTGGAAACCATTACAGGAGCTTGAATAGTAGATCTCGAGCTCCGGATCTGAAAGCTTAGACAAGATGAGCGCAGACAGAGAGGATTTTTTTCTAGGGATTTTATATTTCTAAAATAAGGCGTCGTGGTTGAGTGAGGACAGAATTTAACTAGTGCTTGATAAGCTAGTGGGATGTCCACACGTGTCCTATGTCCCTTACAACCGTTGGATTAATCGGCGGGGGCCTTCCATCTTCTAGCAGCCAAGCGCGACCGCACAAAACAAACTCTAGGTAACAATTGAATTCCCTCTCCGTACCTCCTAAAAACATTGGCTTTTTATGAATAAATTTTCAAAAATTATAATTTAGTTATGAAAGATTATAGTTAATTTTGATAACCTTATTGATATAACATATTATATATATATATAAATAATAACTATATTTATATTTAATTATTATTTATATATTTTGCTTGTTTGATTCCCCAATTAAATAAAAATGATTTTTTAACGTAAACAAAAACAAAATTAAGATGAGTTCAGATGATTTCATCATCATTACTAAAATCAAATTTGATATAGTCACTAATTAAAAAATGATTAATTTACTATCATTTCTAATAAATCCAATTTTAACAAATATATTTACAATTCACGATTATTATATTCGACTATATATTACCACATCTACATACGTCTCAATTTTAAAAGGTTTAATAAAGCAAACCCATTAATCTTTTACAAATTACGATAATACCCTCATTTTAGTAATTTTGATAATATCATTATTTTTTAATGATAAACAGATTAATATTCCACAATTTTTTATCGCATTTAAAAAATAATTTCGTGATGCACCCTCCAACCATGGTAGTCATACCGGTGGTATATCGTCCGGTATACCAATCATACCGGTAAATCTCGGTTGTGACCGTTACACCGGTATTACGATATATCGTCGGTATATAAAAAAATCACTCATACCGATCGAGACGGTACGAACGGTACCAACCAGTATGACTTCCTTACCTCCAGCACAGCCGTATCAATCATCTTATAAACAAACTCATTAAATAAAGTAAATACTTTTTTTAATAAATAATAACTATTTTAGTTTTCTTAATATAACTTATTGTAATTCAATCAATAAAATCTTACGTGTAATTGCAAGTAAATTTAAAAATAATATTTATTTCATAAATATTATAAAATAACAAAAATAAATTAATATACCATAAAAATCACTTTTATTGAGGTATTTGATTATGAATATAAATGGAATTTTTGGGTTAAGATCTAAATAAAATTCAGATAATGTTTTTATTAAATGTTGATTGAAATAATAATTACTTAAGTTATAATTTATATTTTAGATATATTTTCAAGTTCAATAAAAAATTAATGAATTTAAATGATTGATTTAAAGTACTAGTTGCATGATGGAAAGAATGAAAGATGATTTAAAATATATATAAAGTGAAAAGGAAAAGAGAGAAAAAAATAATGCAAGTGAAGAAAAGAAATGGACGGAATCTAATGATGATTCGAAATGCACGGCTGGATCTAATTGGATAAGGTTCACAAGGGACCACAATTTAAATAAATGAAAAAGGATGTGGGGGAAAGGAGGGCGATTTTTGCAAATAATAAATCTTCATAGGAATATCCCTTTTTTAAACACAATTTTCACATTATTTAAATAATCTAATATTCATTTTTTGCTACTTTATTTTCATAATTATATAAAAATGTGTTTAATTTTATTTATTCTAATAATATATAGTTTATTGGATATTATGTGTTTATTTGATAAAATAATTGAAAATTAGTGATTTTTGTGATCGTAATATTTTTTTATGACATTTTTAATCTCATAACTTCGCTTTTTTTCTTAAATTTTATAAAATCGAGTAAATTAAATCCCCTAATTTTATTCTTTGTTAAATATTTCAATTGTCAAAATTAAATAATTGTACATATTTGCAAATAAATATTTTAAATATATTAACAATATTACTTAATAATTGTTTTGATTAATATATAAACATTTTAATTAAATTCATAAGAAAATAACGAATACGAAATGTATTATTGGACCATAAATAATGGGACGGTTTGAAATAATGAATATTAGGGGTAATGGATCGAGTTAAAACCCGACCCAATTGGTCGACCTAATTTCACAGTATTTGTTGACTGGGTGGGCCCATAATAATATGTGTGGGGCCCATCTGTTTTAACCTGGAGTTGGCCGCCGGCCCATGGACTGTCTTTTCATACATGTCAGCTATCTTTCACCCCAATCTCCAGAAACCCCCAAATCGATAAAAAAGAATAACAATAATAATAATAATAAAATAAGACAAAATACAATAAAATAATATGGGTTGGTTGTAAATTAAATTATTAAATCCGTCTTTTTTATAGAGAACAAAACATTTTATTTATTAAATATATAACAATTTATACTTTAGTTATTATATTCATTTTTATATAAAATTGCAATCTATTAATTTTTTTGTCATTTTCTTAAATTATTTTAACTACTTATACCCACAACCGTTGATAACTAAAACTATTTTTTTAATTTAAAACATAAAAGCAAGTCGCTTAAACATTTTGTTAAAAAAAATAGTGTTTTAATTCCACAATTAAACAAACCAGCAAATAAAAATAACACGTTGGTTTAATAATGAGTTTGTTTGGAACTCCGATCAGAGTAACGGTACGGTATAGGTGAGTTGATAAAATCATTATTTTGTTAAGGTACACAAAACAAAAAAATAATTACGATATGATTATAGTTAAAAAATCACGATTTGATTGTGTAAACTAGTTATATCTAAATTTCGATTTTTAAACTGGATATAGACATATTTTTAGTTATCAACGGTTGAAATAATAAATCAACCGTTGAATTTTTAGATCTCTTCGGGGTCTGAAATGTCTTTTCTCATTCATTATTCATCGCTACTAATAAATGTTATATCCTTGAAAATCGATAACTATCATCTTACCACACACATGTTAGAATAGCCTTTAATTTCCTTAAGACTAACGAATCTCGTTACCTATCAATTCCGCTCTAAGCCTATAAGGGAAAGGGACAATCCTCTTTACGATCAATAAACCCGATCCAATATGTTCGTGAATTCTACTCCATTATTTGTGAAATTTCCCTTTGCTTAGTGTTTCTATGGGTTGGGCCCGTCCATCTTGAGTAGAATTTGTATATTTTGGGTCGAGTCGTATCATAGCTCAACAATGAACATATTGGGATAGATCAAATCTTAATCTTAGGCATATTACTTGAATTAGCATATACCCCGTCCATGTATCAGTCAACAATTATCCAGTGATGGTTTATTTCAAAAGTAAATATAAAGTTATAATTAATCTTTAGTAACAAATTGAGATAATAAATCAATATATTCTTAAGAGAAAATTATTGCATTGACTCATAATATTTAAAATAGTGTAAATGCAATGTCCTCAAAGTTTCTAAATTACATGAGAAACCTCCGAAGTTTCAAAATCGTTCAAGAATGATCATCGAGTGAACAATAACTCTGGTTTTCGTCTTTTTTCATATAAGTGATTTCGATAATTTATGCGTTATTTTTAAAATTTTCAAAGTTTGGAGACAAAGTCATTATATTTATCAAGATTAATTAGTCAAATACAAATTATAAGGACATTTAAAATATTAACTAAAATTATGATCAAATATAAACAGTTTTGAAAGTTCGGGGTCAACCACGCAATTCTTAAACTTTGAGGGCATGATGTTTACAACATTGAAAGTTTCTGGGGCCAAAAGCGCACATTATGTTAATTTCGGGGGTTTTGTATGCAATTTACAAACTTTTTGGGAACCATATTTACACTATTATAAAGTTTGGGGACTAATGATAAACATAACTCATATTTATAAATCATATTAGATGTAGAAATAATTTAAATTCAAATAAAATATAAATATATTTTTATTTTTAAATTACCGAATCTCTAACGTTACCTAAAAAAATCACGAATCTCGTACCATTGTACCCGAGTCTTACAAACACTCGATATTTTTTATCATTTTCTAATTTATAATGTTTTTTTATCAGAATTGTAGAGCGTTTAACCTACGAATCGTTTCTCTTTCGGATTAAGTTTACAATTTATGTTATAATAAAATAAGAAAATTAGGTAACCCTAATTAAGGATGTACCGGGTACGTTGTTTTTCAGGTGTTTGAATTGTCCAATCGAAGTGACTGATCTTCATCCAGGCTTTGAATTGTTGTGTTCCCCAATTTCATGTACGTTTGGTCAATTCTAACTCCTACTACTTCAATTATTCTTCCCCACTTAATATAATATCACAATTAGAGATTACCGGTACGGGTGCTTCAAATTTAAAAATTTCATGTACCGAATACATGTTAGATACTTGGGTGCACGGATTCATATACCCTCACACATATTTTTTAATAACAATTAGGATTAATAAGAGTGAGTTAAAAAGTTGTAGAGAAGTTCTCGTGAATGAGGAAAATAACATCATATATGATTGGAGACGGTGAGAATAGAAAGCTAAAAAGGTGAATTAATAATTATATAATTCATTCGTAAATTGTCTTAAAACTCATTATTTTTTTAAATATGTGTGTATTTTTAAAATTTCAAATGTTTATATTCATTATTTTATTATCTTGAATTTGATGCACATTAAATCGGATACTTCTAAAATCACCGCACCCCGTACCATGAACCTCGCACCCGTATACTCGTACCCGTGCAACATAGTATAATATTGAGCATTTTTGGAATATTATTGTATAAATAGCGGTGATGTAAGATAGTTCTACTGTGATGTGAGGTAATCGTGATTTAAAAAATTTTTTTTTGAAACAACGATACAATAAACGAATTTCATGAAATTATTTTTTGCTCTTAATTTTAAATTATGTTTCATTATTAATTTATTATAAACTCGTTATTTCAAATATAAATTTTTAAATTGTTATATATATTTTATAATTTTACAATTTTATATTTTTGTGATTTTTTTGAATATATAATAAAGGGTAAAAATAGAATTTGAAAATTTATGTTCTTTTAGGATTTGATAAATGTCTATTGCGAGAAGATAGTTGTTTTTTGCATTTTAGAAAACGTAGTTTGTATTAATGTTTGGTTTGTACAAAAAAATAACTACGATACAGTGATCACACTGATCATCTTACCATAATTCAAACATAGTCATTGTGATTTTAAATATTGGTTATCTATAGAACTCACAATTAGTACTTATGATTTATTTCTAACTAGTATGATATTATCTAATGTAGGTCAATAGAGGTCGTAAAATAGATGAATGCAAACCTTGAATAGAGTGTCCATCTATCGACCGGTCAATACTAGGACGCTCGTAACACAGCCTTTATGATTTATGTCATGAAAATATCTTATAATAATTTTACACAAATCTTATACATAATTTCTGATCATTCTATGTATATTTTTTATTAGAAGTAAAAATAAATTAGTCAATTATCAAATTATGATTATATTAAAATTGATTTTTGCAATGCTATTGAATTTTTTATTTTTTAACTATAAATATATCGTAATTTTGCTTTTGTTTGTGTGAATTAAAAAAATTATGATTCGGGGATCTATTAGTATTTTGATTATGATGATTCACTCGTATTCACATTTACAGCTTGTGGGCTTTTTAGGCTTTTAATCTTCTTAGTGGTCCTTAGCCCAAATACACGGGGCTTGTACAATGATTGTTCATAATTCCCCTTCACCATTACAAACAAGGACCACCTCATTGGTCCAATTTTTAAATACCCAAATCTATTCGGCACTCACTCAGTTGATCGACATGTAGGTATGATAGTCATATCGGTGATATATCATCCGGTACACCAGTAAATATCGGTTATGATCGATACACCGATATTTCGATATATCATCGATATATCATCGATACATAGGAAAAATTGCTCGTATCGATAATGATAGGTACGAACGGTACCGATCGATTTAACTTCCTTGCTTGTATGTTTCGATTCAATTTTTAGGTAAAGTAATATAAAAAATAGATAAATAAAATGTTAAAATTTATCCAATGTTTTGTAGTCTACAAATGTCCAATTCCCTCTACTCCCCCAAATAGTAATCCAGGTTCAATGTAGACTTAATACCAATGTTTTATATTGATCGATACGATAAAAATCGGGTGATATCGGTATTTTGAACGATATCATCCGGTATCAGGTTAATGGGTCGACTCGGGAAAAAATATTTTTTTAAAAACAAAAATAAGAAATTTTGTAACGACTGTACCGATCATACCGATTCGGACAGAAATAGTATTCTAAACCGGTATGAAAACATTGTTCAATAAATAATCTTTGAGTAGATCGATTGGGTAACAGCGTTGTGGGAACACATGAACTACGTCTCTGACATGAATATATTGAATGAACATAGAAAATAAAAACGATGTTATTCCGTGTCACTCGTTTCACGATGAAGCATGAAATTGGCATATCGGACCCACATAGCCTACAACGAAGTGTAACCATACTTTCTTGAGGTATCTCGATATGATGTGTATGAATACTTTTTAAATTTCGGAAAAATAATACTCAATACACAAGAGAACTTTCGGTAAAATAAGACTTTTAAAGTTGATTCCATAATTTTGACACAATGTTTTAAAAATCGATACATGTCGTTATATTGGATGAATCAAATAATGGTGGATGACAATGTGATAGTTATACCACTAATGGATACATGCCCCGTAACATACACCGCATACCCGTTTCCCACCCAACCCGGCATATCCATTTATACTCCTCCGTCCATTATATATCTCGTCAAAGCAAGTGTTAATTTATAAATTTGTTTTTATAATTTATTAATATAAAAAAATCAATATTATAATAGTTAAATATCATTACTACAAAACCCAAATAAATTATAATTTTTAATATCTTACAAATAAAAAATATCAATATTAAATTAAAGAAGTTTTACTAATTAAAATTTTTATATTGGATAAAACTATAGATTTGTTTGAAATATTAATATATTAAAAAATAAAGAATTAACCATTTCAAATTTAATAAAATACGAGTTTAGTAAACAAAATATATATTCGTAATGAAAATATTTAATATTATTTTATTTTTCGCCTGAAAATACAAAACTAGAGAATGTTTAAATTAGAATTTGTTTCTATTTAAAGTAATTTTACAAGTATTTATAATTAAATTTAAATAGATAATTAATTATGTATATATATATATATATATATAATCAAATGGATAATGGGATGAATATATATATAATACTATTTACCTTATTTAATGTAGATAAATAATTGAGAAAATTGCGACTTGGGTCCCAAAGTTTGGATAATTTGTCAATTTTGGTCCCCAAAGTTTTAGTGGCAAAAACAGTCCCCAGTTTTGATGATTTGGCAATTTTGATCCCAAAAGTTGCGTATTTTCGCAAAATACGTCCCCAAAATTTGCGAATTTTGGCAATTTTGGTCCCCAAATTAATTTTCGTCCGGGGACCTAATTTGCCACAATTCGCAAACTTTGGGGACGTATTTTGCGAAAATACGTAACTTTGGGGACTGGTTTTACCAAAATTTGCAAACTTTGGGGACCGGTTTTGCGTACATGAAACTTTTGGGGTTAGTTTTGTCAAAATTGGAAATTTTGGGAACTAAAATTACCAAATTATCCAAACTTTGGGGACCAAAACTGCCTTCCGCCCTAAATAATTTTACAATCAATGGTATATTAATCAATCATTTAATTATTCAAATATACTATAAATAAGATAATTATTCGTTGAGTAGTAAAATATATATTTTTTAAATTCGTTTCTAAAACTCTCACTTCAAAAAATAAAAATACAAAATTTTTTAAAACATCCTATATATTGTTCTTAAAATAAACAAACTAGATCTTAACCCAATTAAAACTTGAATATGGTAAAAATTTAAAATTGGTTTGGCAAACCTCTTTTTTAGGGTTCTTTACGCTTTTCAGTATCGGTGATACGCCAACGATTTTGCTCTACTTCTCATCGCAAAATTTCGAGTTCAAAGTGCAGAAATGGTTCGGGTTTTCTTACCCTTGTTTCGCTTCTTCTCTCAATTACTTTAGATTTAATTGCTTCGTCTTGCAGTTGTTCTTTTCGTATTTTAAGGATTTGGTGGGTAGAGAAGTGACAGTTGAATTGAAGAACGATTTGGCTATCACTGGTACTCTTCATTCTGTTGATCAATACCTCAACATTAAGTTAGAGAACACAAGAGTTGTTGATCAAGAGAAGTACCCTCATATGGTAATTTCTAATTTTTGAATTGGCGTACCTGGTTTATGTTCAGTTTTTTTGTTTTCTGCTCTCTGTTGTTGTGATTTGTGAGCGCATAGGAAAATGAGCATNTATATCTAAATTTCGATTTTTAAACTGGATATAGACATATTTTTAGTTATCAACGGTTGAAATAATAAATCAACCGTTGAATTTTTAGATCTCTTCGTGGTCTGAAATGTCTTTTCTCATTCATTATTCATCGCTACTAATAACTCTTATATCCTTGAAAATCGATAAGTATCATCTTACCACACACATGTTAGAATAGCCTTTAATTTCCTTAAGACTAACGAATCTCGTTACCTATAAATTCCGCTCTAAGCCTATAAGGGAAAGGGACAATCCTCTTTACGATCAATAAACCCGATCCAATATGTTCGTGAATTCTACTCCATTATTTGTGAAATTTCCCTTTGCTTAGTGTTTCTATGGGTTGGGCCCGTCCATCTTGAGTAGAATTTGTATATTTTGAGTCGAGTAGTATCATAGCTCAACAATGAACATATTGGGATAGATCAAATCTTAATCTTAGGCATATTACTTGAATTAGCATATACCCCGTCCATGTATTAGTCAACAATTATCCAGTGATGGTTTATTTCAAAAGTAAATATAAAGTTATAATTAATCTTTAGTAACAAATTCAGATAATAAATCAATATATTCTCAAGAGAAAATTATTGCATTGGCTCATAATGTTTAAAATAGTGTAAATGCAATGTCCTCAAAATTTGTAAATGGCATGAGAAGCCTCTGAAGTTTCAAAATCGTTCAAGAATGATCATCGAGTGAACAATAACTCTGGTTTTCGTCTTTTTTCATATAAGTGATTTCGATAATTTATACGTTATTTTTAAAATTTTCAAAGTTTGGAGACAAAATCATTATATTTTTCAAGATTAATGAGTCAAATTATGAGAACATTTAAAATATTAACGAGCACTATGATCAATATATAACTGTTTTGAAAGTTCGAGTCAACCACACAATTCTTAAACTTTGAGGGATAACGTTTACAACATTGAAAGTTTCTTAGGCCAAAAGCGCACATTATGTTAATTTCGAGGGTTTTGTATGCAATTTACAAACTTTTTGGGAACCATATTTACACTATTATAAAGTTTATAGTCTAATGATAAACATCACTCATATTTATAAATCATATTAGATGTCGAAATAATTTGAATTCAAATAAAATATAAATATTTTTTTATTTTTAAATTACCGAACCTCTAACGTTACCTAAAAAAATCACGAATCTCGTATCATTGTACCCGAATCTTACAAACACTCAATATTTTTTATCATTTTCTAATTTATAATGTTTTTTTATCAGAATTGTAGAGCGTTTAACCTACGAATCGTTTCTCTATCGGATTAAGTTTACAATTTATGTTATAATAAAATAAGAAAATTAGATAACCCTAATTAAGGATGTACCGGGTACGTTGTTTTTCAGGTGTTTGAATTGTCCAATCGAAGTGACTGATCTTCATCCAGGCTTTGAATTGTTGTGTTCCCCAATTTCATGTACGTTTGGTCAATTCTAACTCCTACTACTTCAATTATTCTTTCCCCACTTAATATAATGTTACAATTAGAGATTACCCCTCTAATTCAAACTAGTATAATATCTATGTTGTACGGGTGCTTCAAATTTAAAAATTTCACGCACCGTTAGGTGTTTGGGTGCACGGATTCATGTACTCTCACACATATTTTTTAAAAACAATTAGGGTTAATAAGAGTGAGTTAAGAAGTTGTAGAGAAGTTCTCGTGAATGAGGAAAATAACATCATATATGATTGGAGACGGTGAGAATAGAAAGCTAAAAAGGTGAATTAATAATTATATAATTCATTCGTAAATTGTTTTAAAACTCATTATTTTTTATACATGTGTATGTATTTTTAAAATTTCAAATATTTATATTCATTATTTTATTATCTTGAATTTGATGCACATTAAATCGGATACTTCTAAAATCACCGCACCCCGTACCTCGTACCATGCACCTCGCACCCGTATACTCGTACCCGTGCAACATAGTATAATATTGAGCATTTTTGGAATATTATTGTATAAATAGCGGTGATGTAAGATAATTCTACTGTGATGTGAGGTAATCGTGATTTAAAAAAAAATGTTTTTGAAACAACTATACAATAAACGAATTTCATGAAATTATTTTTTGCTCTTAATTTTAAATTATGTTTCATTATTAATTTATTATAAACTCGTTATTTCGAAATATAAATTTTTTAATTGTTATATATATTTTATAATTTTTCAATTTTATATTTTTGTGATTTTTTTGAATATATAATAAAGGGTAAAAATAGAATTTGAAAATTTATGTTCTTTTAGCATTTGATAAATGTCTATTGCGAGAGAAGATAGTTGTTTTTTGCGTTTTAGAAAACGTAGTTTGTATTGATGTTTGTTTTGCACAAAAAAATAACTATGATACAGTGATCACACTGACCATCTCACCATAATTCAAACATAATCATTGTGATTTTAAATATCGGCGATCTATAGAACTCACAATTTAATAGTTATGATTTGTTTCTAAGTAGTATGATATTATCTAATGTAGGTCAATAGAGGTCGTAACATAGATGAATGCGAATAGAGTGTCTGTTTTTCACTGTTATCCACTCTCATTCGTATTTTTGCCCAAAATATCAATCTAAACATGATTTTGGAGTGTATTTTGTAAGATCGATTGATATTTTAGTAAAAATACAATTTTACAGTGGATATTTTTGTAAATGAACCTGAATAGAGTGTCAATCTATCGACCGGTCAATACTAGGACGCTCGTAACATAGCCTTTATGATTTAATTTTTGGAGTGAGCCACCCATAATTGAACTTTCCTAGACAATCACACTTAACTTTTTAGTTTGGAATTCACATAATTTTTGTCATGAAAATATCTTATAATAATTTTACACAAATCTTATACATAATTTCTGATCATTCTATGTATATTTTTTATTAGAAGTAAAAATAAATTAGTCATTTATCAAATTATGATTGTATTAAAATTGATTTTTGCAATGCTACTGAATTTTTTATTTTTTAACTATGAATATATCGTAATTTTGCTTTTGTTTGTGTGAATTAAAAAAATTATGATTCGGGGATCTATTCGTATTTTGATTATGATGATTCACTCGTATTCACATTTACAGCTTGTGGGCTTTTTAGGCTTTTAATCTTCTTAGTGGTCCTTAGCCCAAATACACGGGGCTTGTACAATGATTGTTCATAATTCCCCTTCACCATTACAAACAAGGACCACCTCATTGGTCCAATTTTTAAATACCCAAATCTATTCGGCAGTCACTCAGTTGATCGACTTGTAGGAGACATGGTAGTCATATGAGTGGTATACCGAACCCGGCAAATATCGGTTATGATTGGTACATCGATATTCTGATATATTACCGGTATATCATCGATACATAGGAAAAATTGCTCGTATCGATAATGACAGGTATGAACGGTACCGATCGATTTAACTTCCTTGCTTGTATGTTTCGATTCAATTTTTAAGTAAAGTAATATAAAAAATAGATAAATAAAATGTTAAAATTTATCCAATGTTTTGTAGTCTACAAATGTCCAATTCCCTCTACTCCCCCAAATAGTAATCCAGGTTCAATGTAGACTTAATACCAATGTTTTATATTGGTCGGTACGATAAAAATCGGGTGGTATCGGTATTTTGAACGATATCATCCGGTATCAGGTTAATGGGTCGACTCAGGAAAAAATATTTTTTTAAAAACAAAAATAAGAAATTTTGAAACAACTGTACCGATCATATCGATTCGGACAGAAATAGTATTCTAAACCGGTATGAAAACATTGTTCAATAAATAATCTTTGAGTAGATCGATTGGGTAACAGCGTTGTGGGAACACATAAACTACATCTCTAACATGAATATATTGAATGAACATAGAAAATAAAAACGATGTTATTCCGTGTCACTCGTTTCACGATGAAGCATGAAATTGGCGTATCGGACCCACATAGCCTACAACGAAGTGTAACCATACTTTCTCGAGGTATCTCGATATGATGTGTGTGAATACTTTTTAAATTTCGGTAAAATAATACTCAATACACAAGAGAACTTTCGGTAAAATAAGACTTTTAAAGTTGATTCCATAATTTTGACACAATGTTTTAAAAATCGATACATGTCATTATATTGGATGAATCAAATAATGGTGGATGACAATGTGATAGTTATACCACTAATCGTTACATGCCCCGTAACATACCGCATACATGTTTCCCACCCAACCAAGCATATCCATTTTATACTCCTCCGCCCATTATATATCTCGTCAAAGCAAGGATTAAGTGTTAATTTATAAATTTATTTTTATAATTTATTAATATAAAAAAATCAATATTATAATATTTAAATATCATTACTACAAAACCCAAATAAATTATAATTATTAATATCTTACAAGTAAAAAATATCAATTTTAAATTAAAGAAGTTTTACTAATTAAAATTTTTATATTGGATAAAACTATGGATTTATTTGAAATATTAATATATTAAAAAATAAAGAATTACCAATTTTAAACTTGATAAAATACTAGTTTAGTAAACAAAATATATATTCGTAATGAAAATACTTAATATTAATTTATTTTTCGTCTGAAAATACAAAACTAGAGAATGTTTAAATTAGAATTTATTTCTATTTAAGATAATTTTACAAGTATTTATAATTAAATTTAAATAGATAATTAATTTTATATGTACATAATCAAATGGATAATGAGATGAATATATATAATACTATTTATCTTATTTAATGTAGATAAATAATTTTACAATCAATCGTATATTAATCAATCATTTAACTATTTAAATATACTATAAATAAGATAATTATTCGTTGAGTACTGGAATATATACTTTTTAAATTCGTTTCTAAAACTTTCACTTCAAAAATTAATAATACAATTTTTTTTAAAACATCTTATATATTGTTCTTAAAATAAATAAACTTGATCTTAACCCAATTAAAACTTGAATATGGTAAAAATTTAAAATTGGTTTGGCAAACTACGCAATCTATTTTAGGGTTCTTCACGCTTTTCAGTATCGGTGATACGCCAACGATTTTGCTCTACTTCTCATCGCAAAATTTCGAGTTCAAAGTGCAGAAATGGTTCGGGTTTTCTTACCCTTGTTTCGCTTCTTCTCTCAATTACTTTAGATTTAATTGCTTCGTCTTGCAGTTGTTCTTTTCGTATTTTAAGGATTTGGTGGGTAGAGAAGTGACAGTTGAATTGAAGAACGATTTGGCTATCACTGGTACTCTTCATTCTGTTGATCAATACCTCAACATTAAGTTAGAGAACACAAGAGTTGTTGATCAAGAGAAGTACCCTCATATGGTAATTTCTAATTTTTGAATTGGCGTACCTGGTTTATGTTCAGTTTTTTTGTTTTCTGCTCTCTGTTGTTGTGATTTGTGAGCGCATAGGAAAATGAGCATCGAAATTAGTGATTTAGATTCCTGAAAAACTAGGTTTTGAATGCGATTTCTTGAGTTTTTCCAGCGTACATTGTTTCTTCAAAATTTATTATGAAAAAATGCAATTTGATGAAAATAATAAGGGATTGAGATCTTCTGACACTCTTTAGACATTGTGTCTTTGCCCTCTGTTTCTGTTTCCATTCCATGAATTATCTGTGTTATCGAAATTTACCACTTTTGTGTTCATGACCAGGCATCTAGTCTTTAATAAATGATGTTTGTATAAGATATCGAACTTTAAAATAGTGTAAACGTCATGTCCCAAAGTTTAAAAGTTTGTGAATGTCATGCTCTCTAAGTTTTATACTTGATCCCGAAGATAAAAATATTTTGGTGTGGCTCTAATGTCCGTTAATGTTTAGACACATCCACTAGTTTGTGTTTTACACCTTAACCTTATTAAGATGTAAGGACTATACCTCCAAACTATAAAAATTCAAAAGTAACACATAAGTTGTTAAACCACTCTTGAAAAAATGATAGGAAAATCGTTATTTTGTAGGAGTTAAATACAAAATTTCTAAACTTTGGGTTATCGTTATTATACTATTTTAAATTTGATGTGTTATGTATATAATTTTCTCATCTTTTAAGCCATTTTGTTGACATATGTAAAATTGTCACACATAGGAAGTAAGATATCATTTGGATTAGTTTACAGTAGGTGTTGAGGGTCATAGTAATTGACTTATTCAAGTCTTTTATGGTGTGGTCTCATTCTCTTATACACTGTATCTATGCGCACTCTTTACGTAAATTGACCCGAATCTAGAAATGTAACATAGTATCAAAGTGGGTTCGGAAATCCTGAGTGACCTTGACGGGATTAGTCCGGCTTAATGAAATTGATCGGTTGGTAAACCACCGATTTGAATTGTCATATCCAATTTTTCAGGTGGTTCGACCTGTGATAGTGTGTTGAAATATGTAAAATTGTCCCACATCGGAAGTATAACATCATTTGGATTGGTTTATAAGAGGTGTTGAGGGCTATAGTAATTGACTTGTTCAAGTCTTTTACACACTATATATGTGCACACTTCTCACGTAAATTGACACGACTGTAGAAATTTAACATATATGCTCTTTTGTTTTTGCTATGACGTTTCATTGGATCATTTCATTTGTTCGTTCCATTCCTGAAATTTCACTGCTGCATCTTATAAATCCGTCTAATGACAGCTTTCAGTTCGGAACTGCTTCATTAGAGGATCAGTTGTCCGATATGTGCAACTCCCACCCGAAGGAGTCGATGTTGAACTGCTTCATGACGCCACCAGACGAGAAGCTCGTGGTGGTTAGCCTTCGGGTTATTTCGTTGTAATCCGGAAAAGTTTGAGATTAACTGCCTATTCTGGTTACGTATAATTTTTCATCAGTAATTGAACTTCTATAGTTTAGATTTGAATTTCATGTTTCACTAGTTGCTTTTGATCTTTCTGTACCTGAATCTTGTCAAGTGAAGCCAAGAAGTATCTTTAGGACAAATTTGTCTAAATAAGCATATTTATTATCCAGTGCTACTATTTTAAGCACGTTTATCACATGTAGAGGTGGGATTTAGTGGATAATTGGGATTAATCGGTTTTGGGATTTAAATTTTTGTTAAATGTTATTCCACTATTTAATCGTTTAACAACAAGCTAATTGACTTACATCGATATCGTGATAATCGGTTAATCGTCATTTACTGAATTGTTCGGATTTAGTCAACAATTGTGATTAATCTTTTTTGAGGTTTAAATTTTTGTTAACCGTTATTGCACTATTTAATTGACTTACGTCGATTAATCGTCATTTACTCCATTGTTTATGTAAAATTGTTGAAAAGTAATGGTGAACAACCCGTAAAAATAATGGGTTTGTTTGGTATAACTTTTTAAAATGGCAGTGTGGTGAGATCTGGTGAGATGCGATGAGGTGTGGTGAGATGTAGATATAATAATCGTGAATTTTTAAATATGTTTGGGAAAATTGTGATATTATGATAGCGATTTACGTAAAAATATTAATATATCCTTATATATATAAAATAATAAATATAATTATATTATAATTAATAAAATTAAAGGTAAATTAGTCTTTTTCAAAATCACGATGATGCCACAGCTAGTTTTAAATGCTGTAATGATATCGTAATTTTTTAACGATTATCACATCGCAATTAAGTTTATGTTTTGTGTAACATAAGAAAATCACGATCTGAACATCGCATCGCACCTCACCGCAGTTTTAATTTGAGTACCAAACAAACTCAATAATTGTTACTATCTCGGTTAATAATCAATGTGATTTAAGATCATCAAGTTTGTAAAATTATTTTATTCTTATTCTTTTGAAGTTAGAATAATATAAATTAAAAATTAATTTAAAAAATTGTATATTATATTTATGTTAATAATTTAATTTATTATTTTTCTACATTTATTTTATATGCAAGTATCAATGTTTTAAAAATGGGAATCGATCCATATTTTGGACGAATTCATTGTATTGTTATATAAGTGATTAGGGCCTATTGAGCCAAATGGATTGGGCCATTTGGGCCCAGTAAAAGTCTACGCGATCATCTGTTTGGAATTTCAAAAGCTCTTGTTAGGCGAGTGTTTGACACGCTCTAAGATGCCACCAGCGCACATGCACAATGGAAAATCAAATCGATCAGTCTTGTGACTTCTCATCATCATTCTCACCTCCTTCTTAACACACACCACTCGACCCACCTTTCCACGCCGCGACGTTGCTGATTTGGCCGTTGGGTGTTCTGCCCACTTCTATTGTTCAGTGTATTGTTGATGACGTACTTGAGAAAACTGGAAAATTGAGTATTCATAGTTAGTTACTTGCTGTGGGGGTTTAGGATTTCTTTATCTTGGGTTGTTGATCTTTGTGATTCTGCGAGTTTTTATATGGGTTTGTAGTTCTTTATGGCGCCGAGAGGAAAAAGCGCCGCCCAGAGAATGGCGGCTGCAACGAAGAAATGGAAAGTCGGCGATCTCGTTCTCGCTAAAGTTAAGGGTTTTCCGGCGTGGCCTGCGAGGGTATGTATTTAATTTTTTTGTTCCTTTGGGAGAGCTTATTTGTGCATTTTTTCTTTAGTATACATTACTTGGGTTTCTTTGTTTGTAGATTTGTTCTACTTTTGGATGGTATATGGTCGAATTAGATCTGTAATAGGCTCAATTTTTTAGCCCTTTTTCCTCTGTCTAAAGTATGTTTGTAGGATATTCAAATTTGCAAAAAGATATG